>RJVU01075617.1:3821137-3834945 GCA_003731715.1 Anabarilius grahami
GCTTGTTTATTACATTATATGTAATAATTGCTCCTATCTGCCACTAATAATTTGTACATTATTGTTGTAACTTTTTGAATATAGTAGAGACTATTCACAATGTAGCCAAGAATGCTTCTGTAAATCTTACATTGTGGCATGGCATCCTGGGAAAAAGGCTTTTTACCTGATACTGATCTCTGACACACATCAGCAGTCAGAGTGACAGGTACAAGGAAAAGAGGAGAGCAGCGAGTCCACTGACCTGCAGTCTGGGGTCATGGAATCCTATTACTATCACACAGAGCTAAAGTGAGTATCAGAGCAATGCTGTAGTGGAGGCACATCATGCCAGTCAAAGTATTGTGTCGCCTAGGCTACACACAACAAAATAGCTATGTTTGGTATATACAGTGACTGCTCTTTTTAATAATTCAGCCAAAAATAGAAATTAATTTACTCACAGTCATGTCGTTCCAAACCCAGATGACTTCTGGGAATTTCTTCTGTGGAACACAAAAGATGATGTTCTGAAGAATGTTCGTGCTGCTCTTTTCCATATAATGTAAGCATACAGTCCCCAGGGCCTGTCAAGAAACAAACACCATAAAAACAGTCCATACAGCATGTGCGCTATATTCCAAGTCTTCTAGAGAAACAAAAGTTCACGTAATCTCATTTACACATGTGAATATTCAAACTTGGTCTGTGAAGACGTGTCAAGCCAGGTTTGACATCAATGACACCAATTCTAGTTGTATATATGCATGTTCAAATGAGAATGGAGAGATACAGCAGGAAGAATGAATTTGAATTTATATTTTACGGTTTTAATTACATTTTCATCACTGGAATCAAGTTGATTCCTTGCTAGAACATGTAAATATCTGTTTTGATTTATTAGATCAAGAAATGGCATGGCATGAGTTAAAAATACAAATTAAACACTAACAAAAAAGTACTAATTGTATTATAATGACTTTTGAAATGTACCATGGTATTTGTAAGTACCCTGGAGTAAGATGTAAATACATTATACATCAATATAAAGTACCACAGTAATTCCATTTGATGACCATAATACTACAGTAAAGTTATGCTGCCTCCTAAGATACCACAAAATAATGATGGCAGAAAAAAAATGTAAACAAATGTAAATGTAAAAAAAAAACATACATAAATATATATTTAATTTAAAGAAGTACTGAATATAGAAACAGCTTAATTTAATTAAAATATTTTACTATTTTACAATATTATGGCTATTTTACCCAGTATTTTGGTATGTGATATATTTTTTGAGCATTGCACTGTTAGTGTAGCAAAATGCTATTGCTAACAGAAAAGCTTAATGGCGGAAATAAAGTGTCATATAAGTGTTTTTTTTTGTGTTTTGGTTTTTTATGTGTTCCAAATCAATCTATGTTTCATTTCAGTAAAATGTTGCTCAATGTAGAAGTCAGTTTAGTATATGTAGGCAGCAGACAGCTCACTAAGTTTTGGAACAGAGCCCATATCCTACATCTGATCAACTGACAGTTCCTCTAAGCAGTGACAGTTCTGGTGATTTCCAAGCAAGAATCTACATGTTTTGCTACAGCGCATCTTCAGAAAACAGTAACATCAGCAGAGATTCTGCTGAGACACAGTGACTTTCTCCTCTGCTTCTACTGGGATATTTACAACTGCACTGTCATTTAACACTTTCTCCCTCTGACTTTCTGAGAGACTCCTGTAAATAAATACACCGTTCCGTGCTGCTTTGGTCTGGGTTTTATGTCCCTCTGTTGACATTTCCTTTCTTTTAGGAAGCGCTCAAAGTTACACCTGAGAAAAGAGGACAGACACTAGATTCATCGCTCTTATCTGCTGCTGCCTGGAAGAGAAAAACAAAGAGACGTTTCGTCACAGGAACAGAAAAGACTGCATACACACCTCCTTATGTCTGTGCGTGTCTCGCAGCATCTTATTGTGTACAGCATGCAGTGCAGCCCTAAGAAAGGATTTACTCTCAAAAATACAGGGATGCAAATATTATGCAAAGCTGGCAGATATGAAAGTAAAAGAACTGCACTCACTAATCTGTGTAGAAAGAAAGTGCAGGGCTTGACAATAAGGACTGCTCGATGGCCTGGGGTCAGCGTGAAAGACACAAGGGACAGTTGACGGAATTTGTCACTTGCCACTGTAACGATCGGAGGACTAATTGAATGCTTTTGCTCTCTGTTGTTTTGTTTTATTTGAGGTTTTATTCATTCCAAGTTCAGTCTTGCATCATACTTCTTCCCTCATACATTTATGCAAACATGTACTCTTCAAAAACGGCACTGATTGTTGCTGAAAATTCATCTTTGCATCACATAAATAAATTACATTTTAAAATATATTGTTGTTGTTTTTTTTTCACTCTATTTATGATTAATTAAATGCATGGTGAACATAACAGACTTATTTTAAAAATTGCAATGTTTCCAAACTTTTGACAGGTTCTGTATGGTTTTGGGAAATGCCAAATAATTAAACTGTTGGCAACAATGGAACTTGTGACCATAATTGGCTAACGATGCTTTTGGGCAACGCACCCCAGGCCAGTGCTGCATTGCCATTAAAGTTTACCATTTGCATGTGTTTTTAAGTCTTGCCAATTTTAACATTCAAGTGATTTTAAACCATTCAAGTGCAAGAAGTGCAAGAAAAAATTCATTTCGGTACTTGAACAGGTACTTCTACATCAGTGTTATTCACCTATCACCTATCATTACAGTGACCCCTCAAAAACACAGTTATGACTTAAGTGAACAATTGGGAGAAAATCGGATGTGTGTCAATGCATGATTTGTTGTACTGTATTTATTTGTGTTATTCCTTGCAATTTGTTTATTTGTTCTCTGTTTACTTCTCTTTAATAATTTGTTTTGAACTTTAAATGAGTTAGGCTACAGTAATTCCTGCTCTGGTATCAATATTGGAATTGAGAATTGTGAAATTTCACTAGTATCTCAAATTTTTGGCGTTGTAAGCTTGTTTTCTATTAAATAACATTGTAACGTTAGTCAAAATCAACAAGTAGTAGATATTAGGCTTTGTTCACACTGCACACAAATCTGATTTGCTTTTCATATCTGGTCTTTAGGATTCATGTTGCACTTGACATTTTATCGCTTTATTCAGAAAGTGTAGTCAAATGGGCAGATCATTGTTGACGCTGACGCCCCGTGTGAATGCAGCGTTAAAGGCCTACTGAAAACCATGGTGAAATGTCCATCATGAGACATTTTACTCATTCATGCATATATTGTGTCTAATATGACTGATTTGATTACTTGTATATTAAGTAATGGACATCACATAATTCTGTGAAGTTGCTTGAAAACGAGCATATTCAGACACTTCTACATGCAGACAATATTGCACACTTTGCATGACGATATATGCATGCCATATACAGAGTAAGATACAAAGCCAAGCAAAGCCTTTCCAAACTTCCCTAGTACGATTACAAAAGGTTTAAAGCCTTTCTCTTGCACTTTCCCACAAATCTGCGTCATTTAAAGTGATAAATACTTCACGTTCATCACTTTCATCTCTCCATCTCTTCGATGGCTGTTGCTGTTTTCCTTCTCTGTTTTGGACACATTCTCAGTAACACCACAGCTAAGAGGAATTTTGCTTTTGTAGAGACATGTTTGAACTCACTCCTGTCCTCTACAGGTCTTTGAATTCATTTAAGCAAGGGACTTTGAACTCCCATTGGTTTAACAGCAAAGGCAAAGCAGGCTTATGGACATTTGAGCTCTGGTATTAGAATGATGTATACAAACAGGTCTTTGTGGATTTAGAGGTTTATCTAATGGCATTAGAAGAAAGGGGGCCCAGCATAGTATTGTGGTAGTCTACTATATTCACAACCTAGCACTGAGAACCAGCCTGCAAGAAGGGGATTTCACCATGCAAACTGTGTTTAGCATACATTTTGTAGCTTCATTTCTATTAGTGAACTGGGTACTAAAACAATGGTGAGAGTTTGCAAATATATGGCACTATTTAAATGCTTTTTTTATTATTATTTATGAATACTTTTATTCAGCAAGGATGCTTTAAATGGATCAAAAGTGACAGTAAAAATTAAAGATGTTTACAATATTACAAAAGAATCTATTTCAAATAAATGCTGTTCTTTTGAATTTCTAGTCCATCAAAGAATTGATTCTTGTTGTTTCTTGAGCAACAAATCAGCAGATTTCTGAAGGATCATGTGACACTGAAGACTGCTGAAAATTCAGCTTTGACATCACAGGAATAAATTACATTTTTAAATTTTTATATATGGGGAGACTGGGGAGTGTTGTAACACGGGGTCAGTTGTAACACTGTTACCTTATTGAGCTCACAGGAGAAGTGGCATGTGACTGTGAGCAGCAATGTAGATTTTATGAACAAAAAACTCATTTTCAGGAAAGAAAGTACTTTTTTTTTAATTAAGATTACAATATCAATTATTGTATTGTAGATGCAGNAATCATTGTATTATAGATACCATTATTTAACTTACATAACCTAAAGTAGCTGTTTCTCTAATCTGATGCTTTACATTCATGATAACTTCAAACCCACATGCTAAAACATTACAACCAACCCCTTATAATGATTTTAATGAGTCCAGTTATCAATCACATGCTAAGTCAAAGTCACATGAGGTTTTGTTGCGCATCAAGGGATTTATGTGGTAAATGTGTTTTCATCGTAGGTTATGCGCATGTCTTATCAGATAAACACATTATCTGCCTAAATTGAGCGCATATTGTTTGTGCACATTTTTAGAATTTATGCACATCTTGCCGTTTCCATCCAGCATTTTTTATGTAATATCACAAAATTTACATAAAAATAGATGAATGGCAACATAGCTAGTGGCTGAATGTGACAGGAATACAGTACACACACACACACACTCACGGCAGTTGTTTTCCTGCTAAATCTAAAGTCCTAAAAGAAATTCAATATAATGTTTTTTGTCACTTTAAATTGTTCACTTTATTCTACTCTAAAGTGATTACTCTTTGTTCTTCAATAAAGTTCTTGCATAAATTAGATCTTGTGGATTTTATTTCAGCAAATCACCACTCTATCCCCAGCTAGTGTTACAAACCACCCCAGTAGTGGGGTAGATTGTAACAACGGAACTCTTTGTATTTAACATTATCTTATGTAATCTTTGATTGTGTAGTACACATCCAAGTGAGTTTTATTTGTAGTAGACAAATGTGGCTATACCGTGTATAAACGTTTGAGAGATCTAGCACAAACAACCACTGTTACTGATGCTGAAACAAAAAGTGTTACTACCATCCTGGTCTCCCCCTATATAAACATTATTTTAAATTGTTATTTTTTACAATATTATACTTTTTTTACTGTATTTTTATTTTATTTTTTATCAAATAAATGCCTTAGTGAAAAAATGCCATTGAAAAACATTCAAAACTTTTGAGCTTTGAACTTTTTTAAGATAATATTTTCATATTTTAAAATATATTTACACCAATCAGGCATAACATTATGACCACCGACAGGTGAAGTGAATAACATTGATTATCTCTTTATCACGGCACCTGTTAGTGGGTGGGATATATTAGGCAGCAAGTGAGCATTTTGCCCTCAAACTTGATGTGTTATAAGTGCAAGGATATGAGCGATTTTGACAAGGGCCAAATTGTGATGGCTAGACGACTGGGTCAGAGCATCTCCAAAACTGCAGCTCTTGTGGGGTGTTCCCAGTCTGCAGTGGTCAGTATCTATCAAAAGTGGTCCAAGGAAGGAACAGTGGTGAACCGGCGACAGGGTCATGGGCGGCCAAGGCTCATTGATGCACGTGGGGACTGAAGGCTGGCCTGTGTGGTCCGATCCAACAGACGAGCTACTGTAGCACAAATTGCTCAAGAAGTTAACCCTTAAATGCATGACTCTTTCGCCAATCATTCTTACATATTCGGGTCTTTATCGACCCGGATCTATATCTAACATGGAAGGATCTCTACCTGTCGCGATAATATATAAAACTCCTTTGATATTAGAGTAACAATTACAGAAGAATAAAATAAAGCTTATTTTGTTAACTTTTGGAGCTTGAAAAGGGCTCAGTTTGAGTAGATGTTTTATTCCATCATCACTGTCCTCGTCAGAGCTCATTTCCCAGTAAACTCAGCAAATAATAGGCTAGTTTTATGTTTGAGGTCACGGATATGAGCCCATTTGCGATCTCAAACGTATTCTCAAAACTATATAATTTTCAACATCTTCAAAATCAATATTTCGATCGCTAACAGCTTCACCAGATCCATCCAGTGACAGTTACAGTCATATTTGATTGCGTTCAGTACTCGCTCTGCAGTAAATCGCTAAGCCATTTCATGTTTTGCTTATTCTTTCGTTTTATGTCTGAATGAATCATCACTTCAGCATTGTGTATCAGACATTGCCACCTTGTGGAATAAAGGGGAATTGCACTTATTCCGTCATCTAAGATTCAATTATTGTTGTGCAGAAAAAAATATACGTACACTCATACACACCTCGGGTCGTTAGCGACCCTATACAATTTTTTACAAAAAATGAATACAAAAATAGGCATTCTTTTATAATTTTATGATTTTTTTCTTGTTATATTCTTTATAATGAATTGATTGAGGAATACCAAGAAGGTTGATGTCTAACTTTAAAAAATGGTGGAAAAAATGGAGGAGGGTAGTGAATGACGTCCTGGGTCACTAAAGACCCAAGGTATGCATTTAAGGGTTAATGCTGGTTCAGATAGAAAGGTGTCAGAATACACAGTGCATCACAGTTTGTTGCGTATGGGGCTGCATAGCTGCAGACCAGTCAGGATGCCCATGCCGACCACTGTCCACCGCCGAAAGCGCCAACAGTGGGCACATGAACATCATAACTGGACCACGGTGCAGTGGAAGAAGGTGGCCTGTTCTGATGAATCACATTTTCTTTTACATCACGTGGATGGCCGGGTGCGTGTGTGTTGCTTACCTGGGGAACACATGGCAGCAGGATGCACTATGGGAAGAAGGCAAGCCGGCGGAGGCAGTGTGATGCTTTGGGCAATGTTCTGCTGGAAAACCTTGGGTCCTGCCATCCATGTGGATGCTACTTTGACATGTACCACCTACCTAAGCATTGTTGCAGACCATATACACCTTTTCATGGAAACGGTATTCCCTGGTGGCTGTGGCCTCTTTCAACAGGATAATGCACCCTGCCACAAAGCAAAAATGGTTCAGGAATGCTTTGAGGAGCACAACAACGAGTTTGAGGTGTTGACTTGGCCTCCAAATTCCCCAGATCTCAATCCAATTGTCACAGTTCCCTCGTTTCCCGGACTTCATTTCCCATGATCCTCCTGTCTCCACACCTGCACTCACTTCCTGGTCATCTCCCCATCATCACGGATTACCTGCACCTGTTCCTGATCATCAGCAATCCCTTTATAATGGACTCACTCCCTTCATTCCTTGTCTGTTCTTAATGTTATGCTACATGTGTTTGGTTGTGTCTTCTCCTTCTTTGTTAATAAATACCCATTAATTGTGGATTTCTGTGAACGCCTCATCTCTACCGCAACCACACGTAACACCAATCTAGCATATGTGGGATGTGCTGAACAAACAAGTCCAATCCATGGAGGCCCGACCTCGCAATTTACAGGACTTAAAGGATCTGCTGCTAACATCTTGGTGCCAGATACCACAGCACACCTTCAGGGGTCTAGTGGAGTCCATGCCTTGACGGGTCAGGGCTGTTTTGGCAGCAAAAGGGGGACCAACACGATATTAGGAAGGTGGTCATAATGTTATGCCTGATCGGAAGTATAACAATATCAGTATACACCAATTACGTAATTTTGCATAATATCTCTGATTTATCTAATATAATTTCTCACACAGTATAAACGGGTCTTCATACATGAAAAAATATAGCTTCATTTAGATTTGGAAAGCAAAAGGTTCATCTCAACTTAAATGGGAGACAATCCTTTTGGAATGACTTTGGAAAGAGGTTAAGTGTCAAGTCTTCAAGGGTACAATGGTGATGATTTAAGGATCACATCATGAGGGGTTTAAACCTACGACCATTTGCTTAGTAGGCTGGATTTTTAACAAATCGGCTAGTTCTTCTTAAGGGAATGTCCCTAAAGCCACTTTCCATCAGTGCTCAATGCATTATTTCTCACTGCGTGACATAGCTGTGCATGAAGATTTCACATTGCAAAATTCCGTATGACAGTTATATTGATTCTCATTTTTAATATCAACGTGTACTTTTGAACCTGTCCTTTTGTGACTCGTGCGGTCTGAGTGACCTTTTAAAACGTGTAAGTGATGGTCCATCATAAAGCAGACAGCAGTTTACGTTGTTGTGATGGAGCGATATTGATTGAGCTCATTTGACAAGGGCACTGCACCAGGAGACTGGAAACACTATAAAACCACTGAAGAGGATAGGTAGGATATTTTAATTTCACTCAGTCCCTCTCTCTCTTTCTCCCCACTCACTCGTTCTCAATCACGATTTTCTTATTGGTACCTTGCTATTCTTTGTGTCTTGGACACAGCTCAATGTCTGAAATAACAGACCTCCTAACGCTCTTTGTGTGTTTGTCCTTTATTCAAGCAAATAGCTTTTCTGTTCAGCTGTCAGTCAAAGTGTCATGAAGATCCTGAGAGGACACACCATTTAAGTGTATCAAAACAGAGACAGATATAGAAATACAGAGCGAAAGAGAGAGTCCTGCTTGGGCGTTTTTCTTGTTTGCAGTCCTAAAGATTGCAATCTATCTCCTGAAATACAGAGTTGGAAACAAACACTGCCTCTGAAATATAAAATAAGCACAGCCTTTTTTTTTTTTCTTTGTTAAGTTTATAGAGCACAAAATTCACTTTGAGCTATGACTGCATGTAATTTAGGTTGAAAAACAAAACATGTCTTTAATTAATGTTAACCACAGACCTTATGTACTTACCACTATTTTAAAAACATATTCCAGAGGGAGAACATGGAAAATCACTCTTCCAGGTTGGCCTACAAATTGACGTCATGACTGAACAGCTCTATTGCACACATGGTAGGAAAATGCTTATTACAGAAATAACACACAGATAAAGAGGCATGATTAACTTTTTTTTTTCTAAAAATTTCATTTAAATTAAATAATAATAATAATTAATCACAGACATTAAATCGAAGTAGACAAATTAACTATGTTAGTGAATTGTTGCGGAGTAGTAAGCATTTTGTCCTAACACTTACTATGCCATTTCAAAGGTTCCTAATTTTGTTTTGGAGGTCTCCTACATTAGTTTACATGCATCCAAGTTTAAAAAAAAACACTTTAATTTTCTAATAATATACATTGCACATCACATCATTTCTCAAAGAGTCTGAAAACAGTTTGTTCGAAGATTCAGTCTCTCTAAACCAATCCTTTCCGCGAGCCTACCCTATCTGATTGGTCAGATGACCCAATCTGTTGTAACTGGTCAAACGCTTACAGCATGTGTTGGAAACCAAACGCCTTATTACCATATCTGAATTTGGTAATTTGAATTTGGTTTCCTCTGCGCTTGGTACACAGTGATACGAATGATGCCATCAGTTTTTTTCTATCAAAATTCAAGCACGAGTCCTCATCCTTTTTTCGCAGCACTGAAAACACGTCTTCTTGATGTGTCTACAACACAAACACTTTCAGGCCTGAGCTACAAATATAGTGTTTGAGGGTGGGTCAATGTAGACATCGTTTGAGGGCAGCCAATGAAGACCACAGGCTTGTTACATTGTTACGTAGGTATGTATCAGGAAGAGAGACTGGAATTGATGATGACTTTAGGCAGTTCAGAATCAATTCTTTCTTTTTGGAGACAATAACTTTATTTGTTGTTCACTTTGGTCTTTAAATCATTGTAGACCTTTTACATTCACAAAAAAGCTATAATGCACGCTGCTTGAAAAGTAATATTCGAAAAAGCATAACGAGGCACTTTAATATGCAGAAATGCTAAAAAAAAACTAAAAAAAACTGTTATAGACAGTATTCGCCTCACTCGCAGCTTGTTCAAACTGGATAGAGAAATTAGAGGATTAGTTCACTTTCATATAAAATTTTCCTGATAATTTACTCACCCACATGTCATCCAAGATGTCCATGTCCTTCTTTCTTCAGTCGAAAAGAAATTAAGGTTTTTGATGAAAACATTCCAGGATTATTCTCCTTATAGTGGACTTCAATGGACTCCACTGTTGAAGGTCAAAATTACAGTTTCAGTGCAGCTTCAAAGGGCTTTAAACGATACCAGACGAGGAATAAGGGTCTTATCTAGCAAAACGATCTGTCATTTTTGAAAAAAATTTAAATGTATATGTTTTATATAAACAAATGATCGCCTTCCAAGCGGTTCCGCCAAAACCACACTTTTGTATTCTTCAAAAGGCTTACGCTGTATGTCCTACGCCTTCCTTATTCAACTTACGGAACGAACACAGCGCCAGTTCCATTTTTTCCGTAAGTAGAATAGGGAAGGTGTAGGACATACAGCTTAAGCTTTTAAGGTTAAGGACATGGACATCTTGGATGAAAATTTTATTTGAAAGTGAACTAATCCTTTAACAAACACAGAAGTCTGACCATTTTCATTTTAGCTTATTAAATGTAAACAAAATATTAGTGACTTTTAAATGACTTTATGACTACAATTGTCCCTCTTATTCTTTTAAATCACAAAAACAGGTGGTGTCGGCCTTGGGACTTGGTATCAGATTGAAAAGAAAATAAGTGGCATCACCCATTCCAATATACTCAATGGGTAAAGTGATATATACCAAAATAGAAAATCTCGGCTCATTGAGGAACAGGCATTTTCTGAAAGAAAAAGAGTGTGCTACATCTAATGATGAGCATACAGCCTTTTGATGAGCCATAAACTGACTGGCTTTTAATTGGCTCTGTGCTCTGACATGCTAATGGCTGAACATTCATGCTGATCTTCGCTGCTCCCTGAAATGTCCACAGCAGGGATACTCAAATTATGCTGCTCCAGGGCACTTTTAGAAAACGTGGGGTGACCAGGGGTTAGTGAATTAAATGACCTGGTCATACTGATGACATACTGATACTAATGATTTTGATTTAGCTTTTAATGTGCAGTGGCCAAGCTATGGCTTAAAACAGTCATAAGTGCCGGTCAGTTTTTCAAAGACCCTTTTCATTTTCCAGAACAATGCAAACAAATGAATTCTTAAAATTTATAAATAGTTCCATGAATGTTAGCTTTTCAACTATATTCTCTATGCATACGGCACCACAGTGTGACA
The DNA here is from genome assembly GCA_003731715.1 of Anabarilius grahami. NCBI lineage: Eukaryota > Metazoa > Chordata > Actinopteri > Cypriniformes > Xenocyprididae > Anabarilius > Anabarilius grahami. Next base: position 3,832,496 of record RJVU01075617.1, read on the forward strand.
TTTTAGTGGTGCAGAGTAAAAGTCGCTAGAGTGACGTTTGAGAGTGCTGGTGTGTGTGCACTTCAGAAGGACAGAAGCTGTGCTGAGTTGTGTTGAAGGATTTGAGGCCCAGTGGACACGGCTAGAATAGCTGAGAAGCATTTTATCTAAATAGATAAAAACTTTGGTCTCTTAAGTGTCCTTGTGTTTTTGCCCCTGAAGGTTAGCGAACAAGATTGCTGAGAGGAAGAGCAACAGAGAGAGAGACAAAAGAAGGGGTCAAAAGAGAGACACATTAGGAAAATGTTACATGGTTACAGGGGAGTAAAAGCGGTGGACATTAAGGATTGTTTTTAATCTTTGTCACAAAAATACAACTAGTTGAGAGGAATGCAAATGAGAGTGGTGTCAATGTGCATATTCTTCAGAATGTTAACAGGAACCTCAATGTCAAACACTTAAAAGTGTCTTCTAGGTCCTCCATAGGGAAGCTGAGTCATCCTTCTCTTTCTTTTGATCTGTATGATCGCACATACATTAGCTGAATAACTAACAGGATTTTATACTTTATGATTTTGTCCTAAAACAGTGTTTGTTCTTTTTGTTGGTGTTTTGTTATAGTTTGTACTGGTTTCAGATAATGACGCATTGAAGAATAATACAGACTTTCTCAGTGATGCCATATTTAAAGATGTTTAAATTTAAAAGGTGTGCAAAGCTAATTTAGTTTTATATTAATTTAGTTTAGTAACTGTATTAATAATAAATTACATTTAAAAGGATAGGTCATGTACAAATGAGAACTGTCATTGAATTGAAGTCAGTTAATTTGCATAGCAGTTTTCACAATACATTTAGTTTCAAAGTAGCTTTAAAGAAAATAGCCTTTTAACCCAGTAATAAAGCCAAATACTTAATTATGTTGATTAATTTATATATTTATATATAAATAGCAGAGACATAAGGATAGTATGAATGCACTATTTCCATGGGATGCAAATATCTGAAATTCAGCATCCACCAGTTCTTTAAACATGTCTTAGCAAGCCTCCATTTACAGGCTAAATGATGCCAAGTTGTTCTACAGAGATCTGGATAAGACATCGTTGAGCCCTTATTACCATAAAGTGTATAGAAAAGTTTCGGACTGTTTTAAGTTCTATCTAAATTAGCATGAAGAGAATAACACAGCTCCAGTTGAGAGTAGATGTGCTCAGTCTAGCTCTGGAGAGTGGAGCTTATTTCAGTCAAAAGGCGGTATCAATGCTCAGAGATGGAGGATTAGAAACATGTAACCCCAGGGCATTCTGTAAGCCTGATAAATCTCATAGAATATATGATCTTCTTACACAGGCCAAGGGTGCACACATGTGAGTATTTTTGTGTGCGTGCTTTCTGGTTCTGTACGAAGACTTTTTTGTTAGTGGCCTCGGTCCAAACTATATATATTAATGTTGTTACATTATATAACAAAATATCAAGTGACATTTACTCTATATACACAAAGCATATTTTTCATACAAACCTTTTCACAAAAAGAAGTTTGCTGGGTTGAAAGGGATAATTCATCCAAAAATGAAAATACCGTCATCATTTACTCAACCTCATGTCGCTCCAAACCCATAAGACTTTAGTTTAAAACACAAATTACACATAGGCCTATCACCTATAAACACTCATATAGAGCACATCCCATATGGTAATAAAACACAGGAGAACAAACATCATTGGTTATTGTAAATAAATTGTAAATAAAGGCCTAAATTAAATCTGTTCATCATATAAAGCAATCATTTCACTTCACAAGACTTGTAAGTTAACCACTCGATTAATGTGGATTTGTTCTCCGACGGTTTTATGACCTCTTTGGATCTTCTAGGCTAAGTGGTTACCTTGACTTTCAATGGAGAGACAGAAACCTCTCAGGTTTAATTAAAAATACTTTGTTTCGAAGATTAACCAAAGCCTTTTGGGTTGGAACAACATAAATAAAATAAACGATTACAAAATTCTCTGTTTTGGATAAAATAACTCCCTTTATTTATTTATTTTTTAAAGTAACCTTTTTGGACACTTTCCGATTGTCAAACGTTAGTAGTGAACCTGTTAAAGGTGGTACAGAGGATGTTTAGTTTTATACATTTTTGCAATATTACTTGAAACTGTCTTTACTAACTGATAAAAGACTATTTATTAGGTGCATTGAAAGGAATAATATTAATATACATCATCTGTGCACGAGGTAGGGCCTTAAAAACATCAGCCAACGATTGGCTTGTCAATCACTGCCATTACGTTCCTTGTGAGAGACGTGCGCGGATTGGCCCTTTGGCTTGTCAATCACTGCCATGACGTTCCTTGTGAGAGACGCGCGGCTGCGCGCTCCAGTAACTTTCCACACTCCACAGGCGCCGCATGCAATGTTTTTGTCAGGAGACAGGAGTAACAACTGCAGATTATGAGTTACCTGC
>RJVU01075617.1:3835479-3867739 GCA_003731715.1 Anabarilius grahami
TTTTCAGATTGTCCGACCTCCTCACTCACTTTCTTTCAAACACGATCCTTTTTATTTCTGTTTCTATAAATGTATGAAGATGTACAGCGACGATGATTTTGTCCTCCATGTTGTTTCGAATTTCTGCCTCAGCTCGCTACGTCACGTCACTACTAGAGCAAGCTCCTGATTGGTTAACGCGGCGCGGAAATTCGCCAAAGTTCAGATTTTTCAACTTGCGCGATTCGCGCGAATCACGTCAAACGCCCGAATCGCTCAATTCGCGCGAATCGCGTCATTCGCGCGAATCGCACCGCAGGATGTCAATTCGCGTCTTTGCATTGACTTAACATGTAAATCACTCGCGCTTACCGCTTCATTCGCGTCCGGTGTGAACGCACCATTAGAAATGTTTTAGCTAGTCGTTAAATGTGTGCTCGGCTTAATAACACAGCGAATGCCGGTGGTAAACACTCGTGTTCTAATACTCGTGCACGAGTTTTGGGAGGCGTTCACTCAAAATGGAGGGGGGTTGTTCTTACGCATGCGCTCATTTCAAAAACTCAGTCGACGAAAAGATCCTCTGTACCACCTTTAAGACACTCGTGTGAAGGAGTTCAATACATCCACGGTTAAAAGACACAACAAACAAGGCTGCTACTCACCGGTGATGTAGGATTCTAGTGTGTGTAATAGCAGTGGACTTCACTGCATCACAGGCTATGCCACCCTTTCCGCTTTGTTCAGTGATTCAAAGTCTTGAAGTTTGTTGTTGTTGTAGGGTGGATAATTGCTGTCTGAAATTGAGCTGAGACCACACATTGCCAGCGTCAGGTACATGGACGCTCAAGTTTTCCATGACAGTGGGGGCCAGTGTTGCCAGATTGGAAATGTCCAATTATCGTAGCCTATTTGGAAGAAAATGATCGTACACAACTTTTTAGTAGGCCTATAGGTAAATGAACTAAATTAATAACTAATGATTTTTACAATGGAAAGAATCAATACTGAACTAACTTAAGCTAGACAATCACACTATTTTAGCTGCTGTACAGCCACAATTATGTTCTTTGACACAATCTGCATTGTAAAAAGAGCTGTATAAATAAAGATGACATGACGAGTCAAACGTACAGAATACAGCTCTATAGACCAACAACTTTTTGACATGAACTGCAAATTAACACATAAATAACTAGGCCTACCTTAGTGGGAAACAGCTGACCTAAAAGCGCCGCGGCAGAAACGTTAACTTGAGCTCGTGAGAGAGAGTCATTCTCCACGATGATTGGCCGAGAAGACGTAACATGTGATGACGTGCCTAACAAAGTTCATGTTCTCCTTACAATCATGACGTAGAGGATCCACACAGCAAGATCAATGAGCCGATTATAACGACCATCATTTGCAGTGTCACAAAATACTGAAATTATCGTACATTATGGGATTTTTTTCATTACTGATCGTACATCGAACAGAGGTCAAAATTATAGTACAAATACGATAATTATCGTACGTCTGGCAACACTGGTGGGGGCGCAAAGCCCACGCGGTTAAAATTAAACTCCGAATGGAGTTTAAAAAAGACTCGCGATGGATCGACGGATTTCCCCCAGCTCTAATTGTAAAATGTTGAAAGTGCCGTTGATTCTTTGAAAAGGTCTAGCAGAACAGATTAGACTATAATGCACATATCATCCTTATCCTCTGACTTAGTGAAAATAAACACATTTTATCTTAAAGAAATAGTTCATCTTCGGAACACAAATTAAGATATTTTTGATGAAATCTGAGAGCTTCTGTCCCTCCATAGCTATAAATAAATTTAGGCATTTATTCACATATGAACGTTTAATTACACATTTTTTAAATAGCATATTCTGGTCAACAGAACATTTATAAATAATGTGTAATTTGATGGTTACAAAATGGACCTATGACATTCCAGTTAGGCTACTTTTCAATAAGTAATGAAATTACTGAAGTATTATGAATGTAGTAGGCCTTTACACAACTGGAATATTCTTGGTTATCTTATAACCTTAGGAGGCCATATACTGGCAACATTGTGAGTCGATAAAATAATTGTAATGAAACTACAGGCACAAGGGGTTGCAGTTACATAATTGTAATGAAACCTTTCTGGAGGTTTCATTACAAGTAACTGGCACATTGCGTGTAAGTGGTTGGGACTACATTTTATACAATTCAGAGTAATAATACCACATTTCTATTTTATAATAATGACCTTGGCTCAAATTTACTACAATGACTCTGAGACCTTGATAACTTGGGTTGCAGTTACATAATTGTAATGAAACTACAGGCACATGGGGTTGCAGTTACATTGCCAATAAGCCTTGAAATTACCAAAGTATTAAAAGTATGAGTTAAACGAATAATTATGTAACTGGAATGTTTTTGGTTATCTTACCTGGTTATCTTATTTGATGGTAATGAAATTACAACCATGCAACGTTTATCTTGTCAAATAGTAAGTCATGAAATCACCCAAAAAAAGACCAATGAATTAAGTAACTGGCACATTGCGTGTAAGTGGTTGTTGGGACTACATTTTATACAATTCAGAGTAATAATACCACATTTCTATTTTATAACAATGACCTTGGCTCAAATTTACTACAATGACTCTGAGACCTTGAAAACACCTTGAATGATTACCATGTGTTTGAAGGCCATACATGTGGTCTTCGTACAACAATGCTTTGGTGAAACTCAACTCAGATGGGTATGAACAAATTCCAGAAAGGTCACATGGACGATGAGATCAATCATGACTTCAATCTCTAAAAGTCCTGGACTGGTTATGTTCCCCTCTGATGCTGATACATTTCCTGTTTGCTATAAAAGCTTTGAGATCATTCCTTGAAAGGAACACATGGGGAAATCAGCTGTTTGAGAATGCATCAGAGAAAACAACAGCTACACACTTTAGGATAATTCAGAGCATAACTTCAGTGTCAGACAGAAAGACAGGGATGGTTAATAAAGAATCTCCACATGGTTCTAATGTGTGTGTGTGTGTGTGTGGAAAACATACGCCTCAAGTGCATAACTGTACTAATCCAAGCATGCAAATCCATGTAGGAAATGCTTATTTTGTCTGTAATCCAACACTATTTCCATGAGATTATGACTGAGGGGCAATGCGACTGATGGGGAATAGAGAAAATAAGGGGTAAAACCAGCATGACAAGGCCTTTCAAAATAAGACTCTGACTCAGACACCATTCAGGGGACTTAACCCATAAAAAAAGTGTACCAGTACAGATGCACACATATATAAATTTGAATTTATTTAATACTGTAGAGGGATTCAGTGATTTGGTGCAGGGGGTCGAACAATGGGTGATAGGGGATATGTGTAAAATTAAAGACTTTAATTTTAAAGATTTAAATTTAAAGATTGTCAATTACTTTTTGTAACAATATCAGGGTAAATCATGACATGACGCAATTTAAAATTTGGGGTGAACTATTGGTTCTGTGTCTCCATATATACAAAGTTTGCACAGTGTCTTCTTTTATTTGCATAATTGTGACTTATGTTGTATTGTACCCTGACCATATGCATTTCCCTGCTTATGTTCCTCCTGCAGTGTAAAATTATGTTGTCATTTTTCATCAGAAATGCTTTCATGCTTATATAAATAATTGTAAGGTATTTTCCCCTTAATTTTACTTTAAAATTCAACTGATAGATGGCTGTTTACGCCCAGCTGTGTGTAAAATACATGACATTGATTTTTAAGAACAAACCAGCTTATTGAGATTATTGTTCCTGTCATAAATAGCAAGACAGAAATCACAATATCTCTGAGACATTCAACCAGGAAAACATGTCATTTTTTGAATATGACATAATTACAATCATAATTACAGTGTGTCAGATGTGGAGAGAGACTTTCGGTGCAATAAAAAACACTGAGATTATATGATAAATAAAAAGTCCTCACTCTTTTGTTAAAGGATTGATAGAGTTGATGTTACAAGGTATTACATCAGTCTCGGACAGGGCGTTCACCCGAAATAAATCAAACAACAGAGATTAGATTAACAATCTCTTTTGTCTGTTTTATACCGCCTAAAACTATCCTTGTTTTCGTAATAAAAAATAAAATCTGACCTAGATAGTCTAAACAACGTCTGATGTAGTGCTCAACTAGATATTCAGAATGACAGTTCTGTTCTCTATTGTCTTGGATTTTGCGTCTGTTCATAATTCCCTTTGCAACATTTATATATTTTGACATGGTCAATTGTCTCACTTTTCTTGCAGTACTTCCTAAAAGCCTCTCGCACCATTACCCTTCTCCCTTCTCCACCAACAGGGTGCCAGTGCTCTCAAACCGGGAACTTCCACCATGAGTGGCTTGAAGAATGGGATAATGTAAGTAAATTTTTCAGAACAGCAACAGCTCGAAACAAGATTGTTTCAGTTATAATCAACTACACTGTAAGTGCCTGGTGTGGCACATTCAGTTGGACAACCCATTTTTTTTTTCGTCATGCTACAAAGCTACTGTTTTCCAGTCACTTGACCTTCCCTGTCTGTCGTAGAATAATTTTTATAAAACGGATAGTTCTGGCCCTTGATTCTGATTGGTTGAGCCGTGTTCGAAGCCGTTGTAAAATTCCTGAAAACATACAGCTGACCGCATTACATAAGTATCACTGCGCCACTGAATGTGTATGTTGCTGCATCTTTCTTAGCAACCACTCTTAGCAATGTAAATATATGTTTGTTTTCTATCGATTTTTTTTCATTGAAGCTTACTGTATTATGTAGAAGAGTATTGTGAGAGAGATATTGAGTGCCCGTGTATTACCTGCATTCAAATTTAGCATTTTTCCTTCAGGTCAGGTTCATAATAAAAAATCAGTTTGAATGTCTGCTGCGATCTTGTCCTTTTAACATTTGTTTTCCCATGCCTTGCTGACACTGACAGCGCTAGTCAAAGCATCGCCCTGTCCAAATACCCACACTTGCAGTCTTTGCACTTGACCACTTGTCTACTTAAATGACGTATTTCCTGTATTTGGCTCAAGTGTTCAAGTAGGCGTGAAGACTGCAAGTGTGTATAGAACTTTTGATTGCCCGATGGGACACACTTCTAGTCTTGCAAAAAATGCAAGCGATTACAACTTTTTTTAAATTATTGTTTTCAATACTTTGCATTTTAAAATACACTTCTAAATGTCTGTTCAGTGGTCACTGTGTAACTAGGACACAATTTTAAAATTGTGGTGCTTCTTTAAATGATAAAAAGAAGTTGCAAATGATGTACAAAATACAAATAGCCACTCATCTTTGCATCAATAAAATGTGCAACACTTTATATTTTACTACCAAATTATATGTAATATATAATTAATTTAACTTTCAGTTGAATGTTTTCCTTGACATCTCGCGATTTTCAGGTCATGTAAGTTCCCGAACATAATGCATGATGGGATAAGCTTAGCCTCGGATACCGCTCCGAAGCAGTATTCCAGATTTTTTTAAGACATGGGACAGTCTTGCGCACTTACTTCCTGTTGCGTGCATGCGCTCTCAAGTGGCCAAGACCACAAGTGTGGGTATTTGGACGGGGCACATTTGTCATTTGCGTCTTGTTCCGTGTTCACAACAAGTTTCAATATAAAAGTCTTTGCGACTGAGTAACTCGCTCATAAAGACAATCTTTGTCACCATCTAATGGCGTAATAAATGTAACTTCTGTTGCTGTTCACGGTCATGAACTATTTTTTTCCAGTGGAAGGAAGCCTTTTAATGATTTTATTTCATGAAAGTTGCATTGATACATATTTTTTTGGCTTTATAGACCATAAAAACAATGCTTTCTGGGTAATATTTGACGTTTTAAGAAAAGAGACCTATAGGCTACTTTCTTGAAAACGACAAATAATATTACCCAGAATTCATTGTAATATACAGAATGCACTGTAATATACAGAAAAAAAAGATACTGTAAAAAACAATGCATTCTGGGTAATACTACTAATAATATTACCCAGAATGCATTGTTTTTACGGCATATTACTGTATGGAATGAAAAACGGTATTTTACTGTGTAAATTTGTTTCGTTTTTTTATTTTTTAGAGTGTATTTTACTTAAATCAGTAGATTTTCTCTTCTCAACCCATATTACTAATATTACAGTAATGTACTTTGACATATTCACGAGTGGCATTTATTTAATAAGAAAAATGCAAAATGCGAATCAATGAATGTCAGAATGTAGGCACTGACTGTGATCCACCACGTATGTTTGTGGGAAGGTTATGTAGTAGCCAAGCACAAATACCTCAAATGAGCACTGGCTGAACTAGCTCTGTAGGCTTTTGAATGTAAGATGATAGTATTTCATGCTGTACCGCTGAGAATACTAGCACCCTGCAGCAATATATTAGAGATATATTGTACTGCCATCCGTAGCTAAAAAGTGCTTCTAATACTGAATGAGGAAAAAGCTCTCTATTTATGTAGAAAACCATCTTGTACCATGCAGGATGGCAATGCAGCAAATAAAACCAAGTGTAATAGAGATCATCCATATTAAATTTCAACGATTAGTGAACAGATATTAAGTATGGGGTGTGATATTGGTAAGTGGCAATTATTCTGAGACTTTTAGCTTGAAGGATTTATAAAGATAATCTGCAGTTCTCCAGAGAAGTGAGAAAAAGAGTGCTCTGACAGCCATGTTCCACATTCTCTAAATATATGGTTGGTGATGCCTCTTATTTTCTTTTTAAGATATATTGTAGGGACAGAGCTTGTTATTTACCATATGAAATTGCATAAAGGCCCTTTTGATAAAAAAATGGCTGTCAGCTTTGTACATGATGTATAAATTTGGCAGTCACTTTTATCTAAAATGACTTTGCTTTTACATAAACACTTGGGAAGAGTAACTGCATGTGTCCACTTATCTTTTAAGAGGAACCTCAATTAGACTGACTTTTTTAATGATCAAATGAATCATTTAGTGATCAAATATGGCTGTGATCATATTTTCTTCAACCTTATATGGAATAAAAACACTGACATGAAGAAAACGGTGGAAAGTCAGTGTCATGCTCAATATCTATAATGTGATAGGCTACCCAAAATTAAAATTCTGTCATAATTTACTGACCCTCTTGTCATTCCAAACCTGGATGACTTTCTTTCTTCTGCTGAACACAATAGAAGATACAGTATTCTGAAGAATGCTGGTAAACCAAATAGTTTCAGCTCATATTGACTTCCATTGTATTTTTAGTCCAGTGTGGAACATCATGAGGATGAGTAGAAGATGAGTAAATGATGACAGAATTTTCATTTTTAGGTGGCCATCCCTTTAATTCATTGTTGCTGGTTAATAGAGTACCTCAGAGATTACGTGTTTTTGTAGGCCAACCCGGAAGTTAGCGGCACACGGGTTCCCTCGATCGAAAGCCTATGCATTTTTCCCATAGACTTTTGGAAAATCGCAAAAAATAAGCTGTGTTTAAAGTCCGTGTGAACCGGAAGTTGCAAACGACTTTTCTCCAGTGTTGTGACGTATTACCAAGTGAAACGGAATATTGAATAGAGTGCAGAGTTTTACTTTAGCGCTCCTCCTCTCCATATCTCGCTCATAGCAGACGAACGGTTGGAGGGGAGTGGTTTACGCATTTTCAACCCAAGCCGTCAAACTGACGTTATCAGAGAAGGAACGCCATTCCAGACCAGAAGTAACTTTTCAGATTTTGATGAAAGATTACTGCGACAAACAGTTTTCTGTGTTTTAACTTGCACGGATTAATTGTTCACCACAAGACTAGTAATATGCACTAACAAAGTAAATAAGGTCAATTTTGATTTCATGTGTACTTTAACAAAGGGTTATGACACTTACACGTTTTGTCTATCAAGAAAATCTTTACAAGTTAACACAACACTTACATTTTGAAGCCTAAATAAAGTAGTCAGATATAAAAAGCTAACAGTAGGCTATAAATTTTATTTAAAAAACTACTTTATTTAAAAACATGCTCGCTGATTATGATCTGCGCTGTGAATAAATACTTATCCACTTTTTCATGAGAAATGCTGTCCAAATGTCCTGTTTGTCATGATGACATCTAAAGTCCCAGCCAAAGGAAGTAGTCGCTTTTAGCAACTTGATATTTGACATTTGATATTCAACAGTGCTTTAATCTGCCTGCATTGACACTATTCTTTAAGAGCTGCTGTGCAGCCAAAATAATGTACCAGTTATCAATGTAAAGCTGCTTTGACACAATGTACATTGTAAAAAGCGCTATATAAATAAAGGTGACTTGACTTGACTTGTTAGCAACCACCGTTTTTAAGACACAATAAAGGTTTAAAAAATCACAAGCGGGTTATAACTGGTGTGTTTTTTGTCATAGATCAAAACTTGAAAATATTTAGAGGCTTTGTTAACTACAGACCTTATTTCAGGCGATTTAGCAAAAACCCATTCTTTAGACTTTAGGGCAATGGATCCGTAAGTCCTAAAATGCTAACTCGCTTCCGGGTTTTGCATACAAAAACACGTCATCTCTGAGGTACTCATTTTTTATTGCTAAGAATTGCACTGCAGAAACCTATTAGCCTATCTGCCCCAAAAACTGAACATAAAAAAACTTCATGGCCTATTCTGAGATGTTGAGGTAAAAAAGTTACTCCCTGCCAGTGCTGAGACATCTAGCAATTGTGAAGCTCTCGTTTCTGTGCACACACGCAGACACACACACTTGGATGCACCTCCTCCATGCCGGCTGTTCTCTCTTAGGGCCGGCACTCCACAAACTCCAGACCAGCAATGGAATGTCTCAGCACTGGCAGGATCAAAAGCACCGGCCGGCTCCCTCACGTCACCTGACCGGAATCCAATTAAACCTTTATGGGGGGATCAGAGTGAAACAGTGTGTCTGTGTGAGTGTGCAAAGAGGTGCAATGGTGGGGGTGACTGGACAATCTTGCATCTCGATAAATGGTCAGAGGAGGACACACACACACACAGGGACCNAATAAGGTCAATTTTGATTTCATGTGTACTTTAACAAAGGGTTATGACACTTACACGTTTGTCTATCAAGAAAATCTTTACAAGTTAACACAACACTTACATTTTGAAGCCTAAATAAAGTAGTCAGATATAAAAAGCTAACAGTAGGCTATACATTTTATTTAAAAAACAACTTTATTTAAAAACATGCTCGCTGATTATGATCTGCGCTGTGTATAAATACTTATCCACTTTTTCATGAGAAATGCTGTCCAAATGTCCTGTTTGTCATGATGACATCTAAAGTCTTGATATTTGGCATTTGATATTCAACAGTGCTTTAATCTGCCTGCATTGACACTATTCTTTAAGAGCTGCTGTGCAGCCAAAATAATGTACCAGTTATCAATGTAAAGCTGCTTTGACACAATCTACATTGTAAAAAGCGCTATATAAATAAAGGTGACTTGACTTGTTAGCAACCACCGTTTTTAAGACACAATAATGTTTTAAAAAATCACAAGCGGGTTATAACTGGTGTGTTTTAAGTCATAGATCAAAACTTGAAAATATTTAGAGGCTTTGTTAACTACAGACCTTATTTCAGGCGATTAAGCAAAAACCCATTCTTTAGACTTTAAGGCAATGGATCCGTAAGTCCTAAAATGCTAACTCGCTTCCGGGTTTTGCATACAAAAACACGTCCTCTCTGAGGTACTCATTTTTTATTGCTAAGAATTGCACTGCAGAAACCTATTAGCCTATCTGCCCCAAAAACTGAACATAAAAAAACTTCATGGCCTATTCTGAGATGTTGAGGTAAAAAAGTTACTCCCTGCCAGTGCTGAGACATCCACTAATTGTGAAGCTCTCGTTTCTGTGCACACACGCAGACACACACACTTGGATGCACCTCCTCCATGCCGGCTGTTCTCTCTTAGGGCCGCCACTCCACAAACTCCAGACCAGCAATGGAATGTCTCAGCACTGGCAGGATCAAAAGCACCGGCCGGCTCCCTCACGTCACCTGACCGGAATCCAATTAAACCTTTATGGGGGGATCAGAGTGAAACAGTGTGTCTGTGTGAGTGTGCAAAGAGGTGCAATGGTGGGGGTGACTGGACAATCTTGCATCTCGATAAATGGTCAGAGGAGGACACACACACACACAGGGACCTGATGCCTTTTATTCACAGAGCCCCCAGGGCAAATGTTTTATGAGTGTAAACTTAATGAACATCAGGTGCTCTTATTTAAGCAACATGCCACAGTCCGGCTATAATAAAAATTCAAACCCCAAGGTCGGTATACTCACTTTATACAATCAAGATGTTTCACAGTCTCAAATTGGCCAAAGAATTTATTTATTAAACTGAATAAAAAGTCTATTTGAGAGGCAGAATGCTCTATTTTATTGATCCTAATGTAATGGATCACCACAGACAGCTGAAGTCTAAAGTTACAAAGTTCCATTACGCTGATAATTCAATAAACAGCCTTCAATGTCAGTGCGAAACGTCAAAGCGTACGGCAGAGGTGAGATCACTGAATCAAATGATCGACTCCCCCGGGAGAGCGGTGACGTCACAGCGGCGGAAAGCCAGCCAGGCATCCCGGAGGATCCGCGCGCCTCCTCCACTGCCTGAGCGCACGAGCTCTGAGTGAGTATTGTGGATAGTCTCTGCACGCGTGGCTGCGTGGAATCCTGCTCACGAGGATTTCGGATGTGTAAGGAAATGTAGGGGCTACAAGACACGGATTTATTACGAGTTTTGACTGAATCTCCATGCGAAGATATGCTCACATACTCTTTTTGCCAACACATCCTGGAGATCATTTAGACGCAACTTTGGAGCGGCGGCTTTTGCCCGCTGAATCTGGTGAGCCTCTTTCACAATAGCTTTTCAACTTTGCCAAATGCAAATACTTGTGTTTTTTTAAAAAAATGCATTACAGAAAAACGCAAAACAGTATTACTCTATCTACTACTATTACTACAACCATTACTCGTTTACGCGCGCTACATAAATATAATAGTTATTAATATCATGTCTTATGCATATTAATGAATGGTCATGCAGAGGCAGTGGACACACGCAACTCGATGTAAGCATTATAAAGTGAGTTGCACAGATTGAGGTATAGAGCGCACAGCCTCATGGATCGCTCGCGCTCTGGCACAGCAGTGAGACAGCGCCATCATTCGCGAGCAACAGAGTGCATGTGCCGTGCTAGGGCCACGCTTTATTAAGGTCTGTCAGTGCAACTTTTCCCGGTTTCCATGTGATATGGAACGCTGCTTTGTATTTTAAGAGTTTATGTTTATTACATTTATGTAAAGAATGTCGGTATTCGCCAAGATTTCAGTCGATTGCAATACCATGGAAATTAGAATACGATACGCGATACTACAGCAAAGATTATCAATAACTTCTTATTTAAACAAACTTTGCTTTAAGTTTGCAAAGACGTATGCCTATTAAAGACAGGTAATCAGTCAAATAATAAAACAAGAAGCATTAACTCAAATAAAGACAACACATTTTTCAGGTTATCAATTACTTAGAGAGTAAATAATTAGGAAAAAAGTAATCCAATGAAATAAAAGCTGTATAGCCTAGTTTATAGTCTTCTTATTAAGTCTATTAAAATTATCTAGCCACAAGAATTAGTGTTTTCTCCTTTTTTTCATAATTCATAGTGTGTTTGGTAATATTAACGGCTGTATACTACACAGCCTATTCCATATCTGATGTTTTCACACATCCGATCCCCTTCCCTGCGTAAAGCCTATACATACCCAATTCTGTTTACATTGATAACCACCAAGACGAGCATTTAGCCGAGTGTGCTGATCGGTCAAAAGCGTTCAGTTGCGAACGCTTGTCACAGAGCAGAGCACGCGCGCAAAGAGCAGTCGCATGTGAGACAGAAAACGCAATGCTGTAGAAACATCGTTATACCTTTTTAATTATAATATCAACTTGGTACCGAGGTGCAGGTAACCTTGCGCGTGGGGCTTTTATCGTTACTAATATATCAAATGCTGACATGAAGATAATTTCTTTGCTTTGTTCCAAAAAGCGTATGACGCAGCATATTTCTTCATTAGAGACAGAGGTTTGGCACATAAAATAAAACATCAAAGACTTCACCCGTCCCACTGTGAGGGGAGAGCGACTGCCTTTTCATCTACATGCCAATAGGAAGTAGATCCGTGCGCTGTGCAGGGAGCGCGGAGAAATACTAAGAGCGCTTTGTGTGTGTGTGTGTGTAGATCGGAGAGTTCAGTCAGTGAGCAGAGAGCGCTGCTGAGAGTGTCGGTACCATGCTGAGACTTGAAACTTACAAACTTCATGAAAAGCCACCAAACAAAGGACGTTAGTACTGGAATAGGTATGTACGAGTTGGGAAGTCTTAAAATTGAGCGAGGCCTTCTTGGACTTATTGTGGTTTTGTGCTATTTTCAGAAATGCTTAAAAGTTTCAGCCAGCTCGCGGTGTAAAGTTGCCGTTGGGAGTCCCCCCACTGCTCTCCGTAGTGGAAATAGGGCAGCTTTGAAGTTGACCGTAGCTTGGAAAAGCTGTTGGAATACTCAGTGTATTCAGTTGCAGTTTAATAATTTAAGATAAGCGGTCCAGAGTGGCCAGCTAATTGTTTTCTAATGGGAACAGTTCATACATCTGGCCAGCGCATGAAGGCATCAGTGTGGCGACGTGAAATGAATAGGGACTGACGGACTGGGGGATGGGGATACACTTTAACAACGGAGCAGAAGCCGTCTTTTGTTACTTTTGTATTTTGTTTCCATTCCAAAGGCTTAATTGCCGTACGTATATTGGGGAGAGTTAACACTGAGGTTCCTGTGAAAACTTTCAAATCGTATGTTGTTTAAGTGTGCTAACTGCAAAGAGGTCTTATGGTTCTTTGGTGTCGCTGAGAAAGTTCGGTATGATATATTTCATTTCTGAACTAAACGTCACGTTAACGGCTGTGAGTCTGTGGCTGTTTTTATGCGCTCGAGGGCACGAATAGTCGCAAGGACATTTGAAAATCTCGAGCACGCGCTCTTGGAGTGCGAAGTCTTATGTTGTGAGTTGCTTTTCGCATAAAACCACTTGCTTTACGTAAATGATGGAGTAATGTCAGAAATTGTTACATTGCTCCGTCTTTCGTCGGATCTAATGTGCTATGCGAATATGCAAGCTGATCCGAATGTATCACCTAAGTATTATCAGCAAATTTAATGCGAGCAGAAACTAACGTTGAAACTTTTATTTATTTATTTAGTTTTAGAAATTTGTTTAATATTGTAAGACATAAGTTACTTTGCTGATGTACAGCATATCAGAAAAATACAATAAACACTATTACTACGAACCACCATAATAATGGTGCTTATTATAATGCTAATGAACGATAATGATGCTTACCACTAATATATAATATGATTAGATAAATAAGCACTTCTTTATAGTGTGTAACTAGTGGTGTAAAAAAGTTTTTCATATTCATCAACATAATTGTTCGTGTTTTTTTCCTATTAACATATCATTGAATATATCTCTCTTTAAACACATTGTGTTGTTCTTAGTTGAAGAAGATATATGGCAGTAGGCAGTGAGAATAGTGTATCATTTATTCAGGAAGTAGTGGAATGTGACGTTATATATACACAAAAGGCACTTCAATGCTCACAACAATTCATCATATGGCGTATCTGCTGTCATGGTGTCGATGGTGAAGTTAGAAATATAGACAAATAGTCGGTGCCTGCGTCTAAGGATGCTGATGCACTAATCATATTTGTTTTGAGTGATGTGCCATAAACAGATATTTAAAAGTTGTCTGTCGGTTTATTTTGTGCTGTGTGTAAACTGATCTGCAACCCATATAACTTCTTAATGATAATTTAAGAGGTGTTTAGAGTTGAAATCTTCAGATAAAAGACCTAACCATGTGAATGTGCCAGAAAAGTACTAAATCCATTAAAAGTGGAACTGTATTATCTATTAACTTTTTCTCTTTATTCTCCACAGCTTCAGTGAGGAGTGCGCTGCAAACATGCAGAACCACGTGACTTTACTGCTGGTGGTTCTGCTGCTCCTGTGCGGCTGCACTGGGAACCAAAGCCTCGACACTGCACCCATCCCTCTGTTTACCCAGTCTGTTTACAATGCTACCATTTATGAGAACTCTGCTGCTAAGACCTATGTGGAAAGTCCTGTCAAAATGGGAATCTATATCACAGACCCTACCTGGGAAATACGGTACAAAATCGTGTCAGGAGACAACGAGAACCTGTTCAAAGCTGAGGACTATCAATTGGGAGACTTTAGTTTTTTGCGAATAAGGACCAAAGGAGGTAGCAGTGCCATTCTTAACCGGGAGGTTAGAGACCACTATATTCTCACAGTCAAAGCCATGGAAAAGAATTCAAATGCTGAGGCTCGAACACGAGTCAGGATTCAGGTACTGGACACAAATGACCTTCGGCCACTGTTCTCCCCGACTGCTTATAGCATATCTTTACCGGAAAACACAGCTGTTCGCACAAGCGTAGCCAAGGTGATGGCGACAGATGCAGATATTGGTACAAACGGAGAGTACTACTACAGTTTCAGAGAATGGACAGACATGTTTTCGGTCCATCCCACGAGTGGTGTAGTTACACTAACCGGAAAGCTGGACTACTCTGAGACAAAGCAGTATGATTTAGAGATTTTAGCAGTGGACAGAGGCATGAAGCTGTATGGTAGCAGTGGATTTAGCAGCATGGCTAAGTTAACGGTACGAGTGGAGCAGGCCAATGAGCATGCACCGGTCATCACTGCTGTAACCCTAGCACCCTCAGACACCGACAAGGATCCTACTTATGCTGTTGTGACTGTCGAAGACAATGACCAAGGTGCTAACGGTGAGATAGCATCTCTCAGTGTGGTTGCGGGCGACCCTCTTCAGCAGTTTAAAGCCATGCGGACAAGTCCAGGCAGTAAGGAATATAAAATCAAAGCAGTTAAGCAGGTTGACTGGGATAGTCAGCCCTTTGGATACAACCTAACACTGCAAGCCAAAGACAAAGGAAGTCCACCCCAGTTTTCATCGGCAAAGGTCATCCATGTCATGTCTCCCCACTATAAAGTAGGGCCTCCTAAATTCAGTCAAGCTATTTACAGAGTCAATGTGAGTGAATTTGCACCATTGCACACACCTGTTGTAATGGTAACAGCTGTGCCAAAGTATCCTCAACTTAAGTATGCATTTAGACACAAATTGGATAAAAATCATTTTGCCATTAATGCAGATTCAGGCTTGATCACTACAGCTGGGCCCCTTCACGCAGACTCCTTGAACAAGTATGAATTAGAAGTTGTGACCAGCGAGAAAAAGGCAGTCACAAAAGTCATTATTGATGTCATCGACGTGAACAACAATGGCCCAGAATTCAAACAGACATCTTACAAAGCTAGTGTTGATGAAAATATGCCCATAGGTACTAGTGTGCTAACAGTGAAAGCCACTGATTTAGACAGTGGGGAGAATGGATATGTCACTTACAGCATTGCCAATGTGAATCCCCAGCCGTTTGTCATTGACTACTTCTCTGGTGCCATCAGCAGTTCAGAGATTTTGGATTATGAACTGATGCCAAGGATTTATACCTTGAAAGTGCGGGCATCAGACTGGGGTTCCCCTTTTCGTCGTGAGGTGGAAACCCAGGTTACAGTCACGCTTAACAACTTGAATGACAACAAGCCACTTTTTGAGAGTGTGGATTGTGACATAACTGTGCCGAGAGACCATGGTGTTGGTGAGCAGATCACAACAGTGTCTGCTATTGATGCTGATGAGTTGCAGTTGGTGAGGTACAGAATAAAAGCTGGGAATGACTTGAATTATTTTGATATGAATCCAAACTCTGGCGTACTGTCTTTGAAGCAACCTTTAAATGAGGGCGAGGCAGCAAAAGTGTCCTATCACAGCTTGCAGATCATAGCCAGTGATGGAGAACATGAAACTCAGCCCATGTTTTTGAACATTACGGTTGTTACGGCACGTAAACCGGTCCAAGTGAAATGTGTTGATACTGGAGTTGCCAGCATGCTGGCAGAAAAGCTCCTACAAGGAAGCAAGATCCATAGCCAAAGTGAACCCGAAGACCATTTCCAAGACTATCACTCTGTGAACCGCATTGTGCCCCAGTTTGCTGAGAATTTTCCAAGTGTGATTGAGGTCAAAGAAGACTTGCCTGTTGGGGCCAGGATTGTTCATCTTAGTGCCTCGGATTCTGACAGCGGTTTTAATGGAAAGCTGGTTTACGTTATCTCTGGAGGTGACGCCGAGAGTCGTTTCGTCATTGACATGGACAGTGGATGGCTCAAAGTGTATGCTCCTCTTGATAGAGAAACAACTGATCACTATACATTGAACATCACTGTGTATGACCTTGGAATTCCCCAGAAGTCATCTTCACGTCTGCTGGATGTAAAGATCCTGGATGCTAATGACAACAGCCCACAGTTTTTACAGGACTCATACTCAGTGGAAATCAGCGAGAGCACTGCTGTCGGCACAGAGATCATTCAAGTTGAAGCAAAAGATAAAGATCTTGGGGATAATGGCGTGGTCAGATACTCCATATTGGCAGATACAGATCAATTTGCTATTGATACGGAAACAGGGATCGTTACGGTGAAGAAGCCTCTAGACCGAGAGGTGCAACCCAGTTTTGTACTCAAGATAGCAGCTCGTGACCAGGCTGCTGCTGAACCTCAACTTCTCTCAACTGTGTTGCTTAAAATCACCCTGGAGGATGTAAATGACAACCCTCCAAAATTTATTCCCCCAAATTATCAGGCGAGGGTACGTGAGGATCTACCCATCGGTACTGTTATAATGTGGCTGGAGGCTCATGACCCTGATGTTGGGCCGTCTAGCCAGGTTCGATACAGCCTCATTGACAATGGGGATGGGAAGTTTGAAGTAGACAAATTGAGTGGTGCCGTACGAATCGTACAGAATCTGGATTACGAGAAAAAGCAAGTGTACAGTCTCACAGCAAGGGCAAAGGACAAAGGCAAGCCGATATCTTTGTCCTCAAGTTGTCACATTGAGGTAGAGGTTGTGGATGTGAACGAGAATCTGTACAGGCCATTGTTCCCATCATTTGTGGATAAGGGATTTATCAAAGAGGATGTGCCCATTGGAACATCGGTGATGAAAATCACAGCTCAAGATGAGGATAAAGGAAGAGACGGAGAAATCCGTTACTCCATTCGGGATGGGTCGGGTCTGGGGATCTTTACTATTGACGAAGAAACTGGTAAGTTATCTTCCTTTCCCTTTTATCTGTTCATGACTGGGATGGGGTAGCGGGGGATGTTTTGTCAGGTCATGAATTATTCAAGAAACAAATCTCCTATGCACGAAAGTAGCCGGTGATATGAACGGTGCAAATGTGAAAGGACTTGCTGTATTAAAGGTTTTTTTAGGGTGTACAGAAGGAGGGATTCATATTATTCTGAGTGGCATCAGTTGGATACTTGCGCAGGTTGGTGGTAGCAGTTGGATGTCTTTGAGAGAGCTGATGAAGAGCATCCTGATTCTTTTCATTTTTCCACCGGAGGAGAGAGAATTGATGGCAGGAACAGATGGAGCAGCTGTCTCTCAGACCTGCTGTAGACATTCCACACTAGTTGCCGTGGTATTAAGAGGATTGCTCGCCCTCCCCGCCCCCTACTTCCGCGCACACATTTTTTTTTTTTACTTGATTCTTTCTTTCTGTCTATTTTTCTTATTAAATAAGCAAATCAAGCACTGGCTATTTCTCATTTATAGATTATTTTGTTATGTAGGCCATAGGGTACTTAACGTGTATTAATATGAGCCGATGTGTGTTAGGGAATGGTGCTTTTTGAAGCATACACATTTCTGTGGCAAAAGTCAACATCTGGCCTCATTATCTTTATACAAAGAATGTATTAATACCTCTCTCAGCTGCCCTGAGCACTCAAAGCACCTGTGCCAAAAGCTTAAAATAAGCAGTCTGGAATTCCAACGGTCTTTGACACTGAGCAACTAATGGCCACCCAGTAAAAATGAAGGCCAAATATACAAAAAACTCACAAGACTGTGAATATTGAGTGTTTTTCTTGGATTAATGGATTTTTATGCTGAGCTAAATGATTAATGTATAGACCAGTGAAACATCATAATGTTTTTATGCATCCAATCCAAATCTCTAATCTGAAATACATGTAGTTAGTCAAGGTGAAAACATATTAATAGTTGTACTGTAGTTTATATCAAGGTATTTATATCAAGCATATCTGCCTAAAGGGCCTTTCACACTGAGCGTGATTAAGCGATGTAAACGTACGATGCGATGACGCTCTTGAATCATAACAATAGGTCCCTATGGAGCTATTCAGAATCAATTGCGGCTCTACAAATCGATCATTTTTTTTCCCGACCAGTGGATGAAACGGGAAATCCAATTAGATTTGAGTTTTAGATCATAAGGTCTCGAAAGCATAGTTTGTGTTTTTGGTGTAGTGCCAAACTTTATTTATCTTAATTTACTGTTGTATGTTGTGCAGTGGATGAGGTTAAAGCCAACTGGAAAAATTTACAAGATACATGAGGAAAAATGCATTCTCGGTCAGCGCCACCTATTGTGCAGGCATGAATTAGCCAAAGACGAGCAATCGTTTCGCATTCGGTGTGAAAGCACCGTTCGTCGACTATTCACTTTGCTTTATCGTGTCATGCTCAGTGTGAAAGGGCCTTAAGAAAGTAAATTACCAGTATCTTTTTTAAATGCCTTTTGGGAAATCTTGCTTTCTTAGGTGGTAAATTTAGCATGACAGGATGTGCTGGCATAGGGTTGCCCCCCCTCCCCAACAAGACCATCTGTTGCCCATTGTGCCTGCCCAGTCTTATGGAGATTGGGCTTTGCTGCAGTTCCAAAGGATGGATGCTTATTTGAAGGTTTTTCCAAATTGATTTGGATAGAGAAAATAAATGGTGTCTTGAGAGGTGAATCTTTTAATAATAAAAGATAAGAAAGTTAGAAACTTATTTTTGTCACCACCACAGTCAATACTTCTGAACTTAAAAATACTTTGCAGGGCTCAGCGATAAGGATGGCTCGCTGATCCAGGGCCATTGTGAGGGAGTTTTGGACCAGTTAACAGAACTGTCACTTTTACATGAAAATGTTATATTTGTTGATTTTGTAGGCCTTTTTACTTTCGAAAAAAACCCAAAACATTTTTGTTGAGTTTCCTGGCTGCAGAATATTCTCCATATCGAAGTTTTAATCTAAGAGTTACCATAATGTTTTGTGGTAGTGAATATTGTCAATTGAGGGTCCACTTAGCACCACCCCTAACTAGAGATGCGGGTCAGCAGGAGTCTCTGACCTTCTCCCCCACTCTCTGACCCCCAAATTGATCTATCTGCTCTGGCAGCCATGCCATTGTCTTTTTCAGAGTACCATTGTTTAGGATCATAGCCAGGACTGGTAGCAAAGCAAATATGCCTGAGGTAACAGCAGCTCTCATGGGAATGGAAAGATTAGAAGAGGGATGGGTAGGAGGTGTTCAGGTTTGAGGTCACTACATGTGGGATGAATATCATGTTTCAAGCAAGGAATCAATCTTTAAACTGAGGCCAGAGAGTAGTAATAAAGAGTCATTTGTTGTTCTGCACTAAATGGGTATTTTGAGAATATGGGGTCACCGTTGCCGGGGGCTATGGGCGCACCTTTAATCATGTTTTATGAGAATGAACACCAAAAGAAAGACTGAGACACATCTGGGCCAGATTTGGTGCTTTGGACTATATTTTCCATGTGTTTGTGTTGTTTACTCATTTTATTCTCTACTTCTGTAGACCCCACAGGGGAACGAGGAATGTGCAAATAAAATGTTTTGTCGTTCATTTCTACCCCCAATTTTGTTTGCCTCAGCCTTGCATGTTTGACTCCAGTAGTTTCACCTCGTAGGAATTTGAGGCTTCCATCATTTATATCCTGTCTTCCCATAAATGTATTTTTGTTTTGCCTGAGTGGAGTGGAAGCTGCTCTCAAAAACATCAGTTCTGAGAAACATAGTACAAATTAAACTATTACTGACACAACTGAAACTGAGTTACAGTCCAATTAGTTTGCTTTAACACAGAATGGTTACTAGAGGTTGTGCCTTTTTTTCCAGTCTGCTTTTGCAGCAACCAATAACAAAGCTAGATCTGTAGCTGCAGGAGGTTCTACTGTCTGTAGAACCTCCTGCAGTGTTTACATATGTGATTTTCACAAACATGTCAAGAGCAGAGGGCTACATTGGGCCCTAGTGAGACCTTAGTGTTCCAAACAGGCAAATTCTGCCGTGTGTGTGTGTATCAAGATGTGTCACACACACACACACACACACATGTTTGTTTTTGTGAAATGTGGGGACATTCCATAGGCGTAATGGTTTTTATACTGTACAAACCGTATTTTCTATCCCCCTACACTACCCCTACCCCTAAACCTAACCATCACAGGAAACTGTGCACACTTTTACTTTCTCACAAAAACTCATTCTGTATGATTTATAAGCCTTTTGAAAAGTGGGGACATGGGTAATGTCCTCATAAGTCACCCTCTCCTTGTAATACCTATGTCATACCCATGTCATTATACACATTTGTGTCCTGATATTTCACAAAAACATGCCCACACACACACACACACACACACACACAAAAAAGCACAGATGCACAAGTCATTGAGGTATGCTGCTAATAATTTATTGAATAAACTTATCAATGTGGTGTGTGCAGATGTACTTGCATTTGTATCAGCATCATTTCACTTCAGTATAGAACACTTGATTATCCAATCAAAATATAAAAAAATGCATTAAAATGATGATTAAAAACAAATTAACTGGCAAAAACAACCTCTAATAGATTTGCATTGAAGGGGATGAGAATATTATCATTGGGACCAGGCCAGTAGGCAACCTACCAAAACATCCTAGCAACCTCTCAGAACACCATAAAAATCTAGTTAGGTTTTATCTTGAAGTGAGAAGTCTTGCTTTGCTATCTTTAATGGGATCAGTTAAAAAGCAACTCATTGAAGATGGTGCAAAGGAGCTTAGATTTTGAGGACCTGTAACCCTAATTCTGAGGCCAATGACATTGTATGCTCAGTCAGGTTTAACTTTTCATTTTAGTCCTCTTCCTAGAGCTCATTTTATAGAACCATTTGTATCAGGCAGTTCTCTCATTTGTGTTCTGAGAATAGTAGCCTACATTTCTGCTTTATTTTATTCATTTGATCTGCAGGGAAGTCAGCTCAGATTTTTTGCCCAGCTGTCCACACAAAATGTGCTAAAGCAGTTTACACCTCTTGTGAAAGTTTGTGGGGGGTCACCTACATTTCAAGATACTGAGTAGTCGCAAATTTCAGATCATTAAATTTAAGAAAATGAAATGACTCTGTACTTATCTTGATACCAATTCCTCCCTCTAAGTACATGTAATTTGTTGTTAATAATTTTAATTTTCACAAGTATAAGCCAAATAATCATCAAATAATTTGGATCTACTTTTTTTTTTATAAAGCCAACAGAGATCCCAATTTGTCAACTATTTATAAAAAAATAATAAAAAAAGCTTACATGCTGATGCCATGGTCAATAACTAGTTGTGTTCCAAATGACATTCTATGTATGGTTTTTTTTTTTATATATATTTTTTCGATTAAAGATTAAAATATCCGAAAACCACTAGAACAATGTCATATATTTTGTTGACTTGTGTACTTACATTATTCCAAACGTTTCCAACAATGTTTAAATTGAGAGAAATCAGTCATTGTAACCAGGACACAGAACATGTAATTTCCTGCTTTGCTTTCATAGAAACCATAGAAACTCCAAAGACGCTTTAATAAATTATGTGTTTTATTAGACAGGTGAGCAACTGTTTGGATACATTTATCAGCAGAAAACTAATCATTGTTATATAGCTCAACATGGTTAGTGTTCTTGTTTGAATCGCTTGTTTTCTTAATTTACCATGAGTACCATGGTAAATGGTATGGCATGCCATGCCTCAGAGACCACATTGTTTTGTCAAGTAGCTAATACCGCATAATCAGAGAGAGCTTTTTCAATCATACAATACATTTTTTTATTAAATGGATGTCATTTAGCTAGGGTTGTTCCGATTCCGATACTAGTATCGGAAATACCACCGATACCACAAAAAATTCTGGCATCGGTATCGGCGAGTAATTAAACTCACGTACCGATCCGATACTATTTTCTTAAACAATACCTAGTTGTGCCCGCTATCTTTGCTTAACGCAGCAAATCGGAAATCAATTCTTCTTCGCGGCTCAGAATGCAAACACAGGAAGTTGTGCTGTGTTGCCACAAGCAACCACTGTTTAGAGCAGCGGAGAAGTGAAAACGCCTAGCAGTATGTCTGCTGTTTGGCAGTATTTCAGACCAGTAAAACGGCGACATGTCTCATATGCAATGCTGCAATTTCGAGGGGTACAAGTATTGGCAACTTTAACACAAATAACTTAATAAAGCATTTGAAGACGCGTCACCCCGCGCAACACGATGGTTACATAAAGGCTAATGCTGCGTTCACACCAGACGCGAATGAAGCGATAAGCGCGAGTGATTTACATGTTAAGTCAATGCAAAGACGCGAATTGACTTCCTGCGGCGCGATTCGGGCGTTTGACGCGCTTAAGACGGAGAAGGATGAGGCGTGCCAGCTTCATTCAAACAAAGAGAAAAGTTTTCAAAAGACAAATAAAGATAACCGACAAAATTGTCGGGTTTATTGTTCTGGATGACCAGCTGCTGTCAGTCGTCGAAAACGTGAGATTTTTATTTAACAAAATTGTTTCTGGACTTCAAGTTTTAAAGAGATTATTTTCTTATATAATTATATTCCTAGATTTATTTGTTGTACTGTTTTTATAGTTATATTGTAAAACTAATATACCTTTTTCAGTTTACAATGTTAGATTTGTGGCTGCATTTGAAGTTCTTTTTCACTTAAAATAAATAAATAATATAACTGACAAATGTATGTCAGATAATAAAAATACTCTAGTTCACTGTATGTATTTGTTCTTGTTTTATTAAGGGATAAGTCGGAAGCACACCATAAATAATTCTATCAATTCATACAGGGCTAGTAGTATATATATATATACAGATACACACCAAGGTATCGGATCGGTACTCGGTATCGGCCGATACCCTGAGCTCAGGTATCGGAATCGGTATCGGGAATGGAAAAGGGGTATCGGAACATCTCTACATTTAGCAACACAAGTCATCCAGTTTTATGACTTTCTAATATTGATCTAGATCACTGCAAAGTGTAACAAGTCTCTTATACCAACCATCGAGAGACTGCACAGAGTAATGTTAGAACATAACTTTCAACACACTCAAATGTATTTGCAGTACCCATTTCAACCACTAGCTGTAATTCTTACATACCGCACCTTTAATAAAACTTTAATACATCAGCTCATCCATGAACATGGTTTTTGCCTAAGTGCATCGGATTGCTTTCCATCGGCTGTGGAGGTAAAGACAACAATTCCCATGATTCCACACTCATTCATGGCATCATCAAGCTACTCCTTTTGTTTTGAAGAAATTACCTCTAGCTGCGAAAATTACATATTGTGCCTTTAAATAAGTGCATCATTCAAGTGTTTGAAGTGCACTTCTTATTGGAATTTTCACTGTGAACAGACAATACTCGCACTATACTATAAAATGGCATAGAATAGTGCATAAGTATGTGAATTGGAACGCACCTACAAAGACGTTGACATACAGACATACGTGCTTGAGCCAGGCACCATTAGGTTAGAGAGTGGCCTGTAATGCTGAGCATGCAACCGTTTCTAATCCCCTGACTCGTTGCTCAAAAATATCTGTTTGTGCATGAGGCAGCAGAAAGCCAGTGGCTTTTTCCCCATTGCTGTTGCTCATGTGATTGATGATCAGAAAATGTAGACTGACTTATGATATAACAATACTTTCATAAGAAACAACATTTACAACTTCTGGTTAAGATATTTCAAAGATTGATTACTCCCTAGGCAAGGCCAAAAGCTTCAAACTCTGTTTCTAAATGTTTTAATTTATGTACTTGGTCCTTCATTTTATTAACATATCTGTTAACATCTTTTTGAAGACTCACAGCCCTACTATCTTTTTAGTATGTTTCAAAATGCATTTTTGTAGTAGCTAATGCAGCATTTTTAAAATGCTCAGTCCACTTGATACTGGCCGACACAAATTAACGACTCTGTTCCAATAATGATTCTTTTAGCACTTTTGAGACAGAAATATTTGGAGAAAAGAAATGCACTTCTAAGTACCAGCTCATAAGTGTTATTTGGTCATGAATCGTACTCCAGTGGTTAAGCCATATGGTTTTGATTTGCTAAAAAAAGAAACGTAACATTCATTGATTCTTAATCAGACTACACTGGACATGCTTGTCTGTTTTTGATTATTTCAAAAGAACTGGATCATAATTCTTAGTTCTGTGACTTGTACCTTACTGGTCACATATAATTTGTAGAATCAGTAGTGGTTTTGTGGCACTACTGAAAATGAATAAGTAATAGACTATTAGAGTAGTTTGATTCTAGTATTTTCAAAACAGTTCTTGGTTCCCAACCTCTATTAAAACTGTTTTCCCTCCTTGCGACAGGTATTGACTGTTGTTCCTCTGACTAGTGAAACGCCACTTTTAGAAAAAAGTGAATTAGTTTGATGTACAAAGCACTAGCATGTGCTGCTCTTTGTGCCATATCCCCCATATGCCCTTCCTGTGGGGAGAAAAGTTGGCTGATTCTTTCTGATGCCAGATAACAGAGGAATGTGCTGGTGGCTTTGTCTTCTCATGTTTGGCTACCTATCAGTTGGCCCGGGCAGGGAAAACGGGAAGGGGCCATCTAAAAGAAAGGGGTCATGAGCGAGTTTTCTCTCCTATCATGATTTTTTCTTGCATACCTGGTACATTTTTTTCTCTTTTTCTCTTGTACATTTCCCACTAAGTGTCAAAATATTGAGCCTTTTATGTGACTACTGTCTTTGCTATGTCCATCTTGCCCTCTCATCGTCTTTTCTCTTCTCTCAGGAGTGACTACTACTTTTCCACTTTTTTTTCTGAGGGTATATGACTGACTGACTCTGTGTAGTCTCTGCTTGAGCTGTGTTGCTGGGGCAACCAGATTCTGGAATGCAGGATCAGGAGTTGATTGTAGGGTGCTAAATGAAAAGCACACTTTCCCTTGTTAAAGTCGACTGCCGTCTCCAACTATCAGGTCCCATTTTTGGGAACTCGTGCTGATGTTAACTCTTGTTATTTTAATGTTCCCTAAATAAAAGCCAGTTGAGCGAAAGAAGATCGTCTGTGCCAAAAACAAACCAGCAATGGAATGGTTTTAGATGTGTGTGCTACAGGATTGACGGTTTGACGTTAAGCCCAATATTTCATACTCAAATTCCATATGTCATGGTCCAGCTCTCAGCTATACCAATTCCCAATACGGTGAGCGATGTTATTGCGCTCACTGTTCATCTGTGATGTCACAGATTTTTATTACGAGAATCGAAGGCGAGTGACAGCAGATGTAAACACGACGCTGGTGGATGCAGAGTGTGAAACCAGAGACGCTAACCACCGACGCGAGACAAACTGTGTGATGCATCTGCTCCCAAACTGTATCTGACTGTGCGTCAAAGTTAACTGGCATTTTAGAATTGCACATCCTGGGACTATGAATGTCATACCCACGGCTTTTCCACTCAGAGGTTAGAGATGAGAAATGAAGATGAATGCTTTTTATTTCACTGCTGGGCTCCTGAGCTTGACAGATAATCACAACAGCTTGCAACAAAAGCACATCAAATCATTGCATCATGGAGCGTTTAGCAAAACTACAGTGTTTTTGCTCAACTCACACCTGGTTTTGAAAACTGCTACCTCCATTTAGATAAATGTATGGTGTATGCATTTTGAACAAAGGGACAAAAAAAATCATTGCATTGTCCAATTACAATGAGGTAGCTTTGATGGAATTCATGTGCTTGATTTCCAATGCTTGTTCATTTTATAGGTAACACTTTAGTATGGGGAACAATTCTTACTTTTAAGTAGTTGCTTATTAGCTTGCATATTGGCTGTTTATAAGTATTTATATAAAGCACAAATTAATGCCTTCTTCTGCATGACCATATTCCACATTCCTTAATCCTACCCCGTTCCTAAACTTAAAGTCCCCCTGTAGTCAATAATCGTATCCCTTAAAACTCCTCTTTGATAACCAAAATGATATATTTAAAATTTTTTCTATGAAAAAAAACCTTATGCCTTAAAATAACTTGAATGTAACACTACACCCTTGCCTCATTTAGTATACGCTGTTCTATGAATATGCAAATTAGCCCCGCCTCCACTCACACCAGTTCAGAGATCCACTCGTTGACGATCGCATGTTGACATGATTGGTTACAAGGTAGTTTGTGACGTCAGAAACACCAGCGATTTCAAACCACGTTTTTGAAACACTGCAGTTCACTGCAGTTTTAAGGAGAAAATGCTCAGCAATGGAGTTGACTTATGAATTTGCACATGGTTTGTCTTAAAGGGTTAGTTCACCCAAAAAATGAAAATAATGTCATCTATTACTCACCCTCATGTCGTTATACACCCGTAAGAGCTTCGTTCATCTTCGTAACACAAATTAAGATATTGTTGATGAAATCTGACGGCTCAGTGAGGCCTCTATTGAGAGCAAAGCTATTGAAACTCTCAAGATCCATAAAGGTACTAAAAATATATTTGAAACAGTTCATGTGAGTTCAGTGGTTCTATCTTAATATTATAAAGCTTACAAAAAGATGGCGCCGCTGAGTCCGGTCGCCGTCCAGGTCGCTCCGCTTAGATTGTGTTTTTATTTACTTTTTTACCTACTTTTGCTTTCTCTTTTTACACACATAACNCTGAGCTTTATGAATCTTTTGTTTCGAATTAGTGATTCGGATCTCCTATCAAACAGCTAAACTGCTGAAATCACGTGACTTTGGCGCTCTGATCCCACTGATTCGATTCATAAAGCTTCATGAAGCAGTGTTTTGAAATCGGCCCATCACTAGATATTGTTGAAAAGTCTTTTTTTTTTTTTTTGGCGCACAAAAAGTATTCTTGTCGCTTTATAATATTACATTTACATTTACATTTAGTCATTTAGCAGACGCTTTTATCCAAAGCGACTTACAAATGAGAATAGTAGAATCAAATCAAAATCAACATGAGAACAACAGTATGTAAGTGCTGTGTGAAGTCACAGTTATGTCAGTAAAGTGCTCGTAGCAAGGATTTTTAATTTTTTTATTTATTTTTATTTTTATAAAATACACAAATAGATGGAAGAAGAATAGAAATCAAAGTAAGTGCTACTATTACTGGGTCAAGTGCTGATATTAAGATAGAACCACTGAACTCACATGAACTGTTTCAAATATGTTTTTAGTACTTTTATGGACCTTGAGAGTTTTAATGGCTTTGCTCTCAATAGAGGCCTCACTGAGCCGTCGGATTTCATCAACAATATCTTAATTTGTGTTCCGAAGATGAACAAAGGTCTTACGGGTGTAGAACGACATGAGGGTGAGTAATAGATGACATTATTTTCATTTTTGGGTGAACTAACCCTTTAAAGCATACTAAAAACACCACATAGACACAAACAACATCAAAAGCTTGATTTTCACCACAGGGGGACTTTAACCACTACAACAACTACCTTACTAACTATTAATAAGCAGTAAATAAGGAGTTTGAGGCAAAAGTCGTAGTTAAGAGTGAATATGTGTTCCCCATACTAAAGTGTTACCATTTAACATAAAAAAAATAAATAAAAAAAAATCAAACAATAATTTATTTTACAGTACAATTATTTTTCAAGCATTAAACCATAATTTTGGGCGGGAAACCACATGCAGGGAGCCCTTAATTCTTCTATTTTGCTGACAACAATAGGTTTATAAGCGCATCTCATTACAAGTTTGGGAAGATGGTTGGCGATTTCGATTTTATATTGATCAATCATGCAACACTACTTGTCGTGGTGTTAAACTTTAAAAAAAGCCGTAATGGCGACGTACATTTTCTTCTCTCATGTCATCTTTGCTGCAATCAAGCTGGCCTAGCTTTAAGGCTTTGCACATTTCAGATTTGTAGTCATAATACTGTCCATGTAAACTCAGTCAGAAACAACTAAAGTAGGAACATGTGCCTTAATTTAGAATGGTTCATTTGATTTGAACACTCTTATGTATGCAAACCGTTATTACAGTCTCTGTGTTTGTTTCGGAATGTCGGTTGTGCAGCTTTGCCCCTAGATAACGGTTATGTATAAATTCATGTTCGTAATGATATGTAAAGGTGTAATTAGGATCCTAGTTAAGAGTCAAACATCTGGGGTTTGAACCAAATGACTTTTCTATTCCCTATGTTTTACTGCCTCGCCAGACTCCTCCCTTCAGTATTTTAAACGCCTTTGATCCTCACCACACAGAAACACTCCAAGGAGTGCAAGTTTATAAATAGAAAAGTGAGAGGAAAAAAGAAGTGAGGCTTTCAAAATGTCAAGACAGCACCCCATATGAAACACACTCTCACTTCATAGTCTTATCAGCCTTCCCAAAAGAGGAGAGAAAAGCTCTCTGGCATGAACTGGGACGCTAATGTGCCGGCCTAGTGATAATGCCAGTGCATACTATGTCACTGGGCAGCTATTTCATGCTTCGAAAAAATGTTGTTATAACGGAGGACAGACGCTCGTTATCAGGAAGGGCTCAGAGATTGGAGTCAATTCAGGGGGGAAAGAGCATGCTTAAAGTACAAACATGATATTTAAACAAACAGGCCGTGCTCACTGCCAGGCCTCTGCAAAAACACAAGGTCTTCTGGACAATAGGATCTGTCTGGGCATATGTCAAAAGAAGCTCTCAGCTGGAATTAATTGGCTAAAGCAGGCAGAACAAAAAGAAACTCTCCTTCAATCATCGACAAATTTCTCTTTTTATGCTCCTTTTTCGTGTTCCGGCTTTGAATTTTCTTTAGCTTGCAGTATACATGTTTATTACTTATATGTTCTTGTTTTGCAAATGTTGTGATTTCCGCACACTCTTTCCTTTTAAGATGAGATTAGTGTGATATGTAGAGTGAGACTACATTAAGTCGGTTCTGCTCTTCCTAAGTATGATTTTTCCCTCCAGCCAGATGTTACAAGCTTTTTTTTAGTGATAGTTAGGTTGCTTTGTTATCCAGGACCATATAGTGAAGACGCAATGATGCGTAATGCGGAAATAGAGGGCTGACTCAAGAGGCTCCGCAAGCCTGTAATCACTTGTCCAGGATGCCCTGCAGATAAGATGGCTATTGTGTGCCACAGTGTTTGTTAAAGTCATCAAGCACTCGTTCTTTAATTGCTTCCTCAATCCGCTATTAGAGGCTGATAACCTTGGCAGTGGCAGTCCCTTTTTTCAAAATGCAAGAGAATTTTGGTCTGAAATGCATCTTTTCCCACAGATGCATTTATAGATTTTTCAAAATTATAAAGTTCACACAATTGTCTGAATATTTAGAGCTCAACAATAAGGCTGCCCTAAATGTATTTTTAATGCCTTGTAAACTTAAATATTTGGTTTTATTTGATATTTGGTTACAAATTTATCAACTAAAATCAGCTAGGTAAAAAAAATAAAATAAAATGTGTATTTGATTATTTTAAAAAGTATCTTATTATTATTATAAATGTATACATTTAAGAATAAATATAAAAATACATTTAAATATTAGAAAATTACAAATATAAATATAACATGTATACATTTAGATTTATTATATTTTATATTATAATTTTTGTGTGTGTTGGAGCCAGTGAAATGTTGGCAGGACAGCTATTACTACATTTCCACAAAAGTCAGCTAAAAATGTATGTATGGGTCAATGACGTATAAGGATTTTAAAATACAAAAAATAATATCTATTGCA
Organism: Anabarilius grahami; assembly: GCA_003731715.1. Classification (NCBI taxonomy): domain Eukaryota; kingdom Metazoa; phylum Chordata; class Actinopteri; order Cypriniformes; family Xenocyprididae; genus Anabarilius; species Anabarilius grahami. The sequence continues at coordinate 3,865,600 of RJVU01075617.1, forward strand.
ATTGTTCAAACATTAAGAATGTTGTTCACATAAATTCATATTAAAATTTTAAATGAAGTGATTTTAGTGGGGTTTTTTTTATCTAGATGAATTGGCCATAGCCTTAAAAAATGTCATATGGTGCGACCGTGATTTATCTTAAAATTAATTAATTTCCTTAACATGCTTAAAAATTTTTTTTACAAGTTCTCAGTAATTAAAGGGTTTAGAAACAAAGTATTTGCATTTCGTTTGAGATTCTGTAATGAATGACCTTATATTTTTGCTCTATAACTTCAGAGTTGCCTTCTTAAATGTAGTTTAACACTTATTTTTCCTGTAAATCACATAAAACTGATAAAAATGTTTTAAAAATACCATTCACTTAGGCATGCTGTATCAGTGATTCATATTTCAGCCACAGAAGTTAGATATTTTATTTTTCTAATTTATTGGTCGCATCACATGATGTGTGGTCGCTCCAAATGACACTAAGAACTTAAATTTCATTAAAAATCTTTTTAAAGAGATCAATAAGCAATCAATTTTATACAAAAAAAATAAAAAAATAAACCAATTTCACAGAATATTCATGAACACAAATTTTATAAACTTTTTTTATATTAAAAAAATCACATCGCAAACATAAGTGCACCATTTCATTTAAGTTGATATTAATTCTTTAATTCATAAAGGACACATTAGGCTTAAATTGATCAAAAGTGACAGTAAAGACATTTATTATTTTACAAAAGATTCTATTTCAAATAAATGCTGTTGTTTTGAACTTTCTATTCATCAAAGAATCCTGGCAAATAAAATATATCACAGTTTCCACAAAAATATGAACATTGATGATAATAATCAGAAATGTTTCTTGAGCAGCATATTAGAATTATTTCTGAAGGATCATGTGACACTGAAGACTGGAGTAATGATGCTGAAAATTCATCTTTGATCACAGGAATAAATTTCAGTTTATTATTTATTCACATAAAAACAGATATTTTAAATTGTAATAACATTTCACTCTTCTCCTAGCAAGCTTTAACTCCATTCTTGGTGCAGGGTCAGAATTAACACGCTGCCTATGGCCAGCGGTTTTTACTTGGCTTGGCAGTGGCATCTGGTAAAATAGATTAAAATAGTTATAAATAAATAAACAAAAAATGACTAATAAATGCATAATTACCATGCTGAAATTATATACTCTAAACAATTTTTTACTATGCAAACATAAACTGCCTGAAATATTTTATAAAATGACCCAAATTGCATAAAATCTATTCCAAATGATACTAAAATCAAGTACTTTATGTATATAAATCATCAATTCAATATAAAAGCACAAAAACTGCCAATCTAGGACATATATCTGTCTTGGAAAACACTCTGCAGTGGTTGCACCGCATGATATTAGGTGGCAGCACCACATGATATTTTCAAATTCTGTCAAAATTTACAGATACAGAATTGGCCACCTAAACAAAACAAGCTAGCTTCCCACAAAAGGTCACTATGAAATTTGTAATAAAAGTATATATTTGCAGAAATAACTTAATATTCATAGTTTTTTTGAGGTCATACCACATGATATCCAAATGTGGTAACTACATACTAGCCGTTAAAAAGGTAATTTTTTTCCATATTTAAGACAGTTACAAACCTGTCCTTCGCAAATTGGTATATGATGCAACTTCCTGTCTTTGAATGGATTACATCTTGAAAATCCCAAAGTGGATATTTTTTGATGGTCGCACCACATGATATTTCATAAAATCGACATCAAAGTTTGTTTGTATATTATGATGGAAATATAAATACGATTGCTTTGCAAATTTTGTACAGGATTACAAAACATGTTGGAAATCATGCCAATTAGTGCAGAAAATGAATTTGAGTAAATTTAGAGTAATTAGAAAAGACATTTCCAAAACAGAAGTTATGGACGGACGGTCGCACCACATGATATTTTGACACTTAAAATCACTGAAAATTACAAATAACTAATGTTTTTTGAAAAGTTAAAGTGAGTACATGCATGGGAGAGGTACTACATATATATAGTATCTTTTTTTGCATTTAAACCAAATTTTAACTGAAAAAATACAACCGGACAGAAAATGTAGGCGTTACGTCATTGACCCGTATATTTAGTTTG
>RJVU01075617.1:3881162-3911434 GCA_003731715.1 Anabarilius grahami
GGAAGTTATTTTCTGTTAATTAAAAACTTTAAATTCAGCTTCAAGGCAATGGTTAACTAAAACTATTAAACATTGTTTTCATTAATTGTAATAAAGCTGATATAAAATGTGTAAATAATAGATAAAAATAACTTAAAAATATCAATGAAAATTAAAAATTTTGTCTTGGCAACTAATTGAAATAAGTACAAAAAATTACTAAAAATTTAAAGAAAAATCAATTAAAGGTAAATAGGAATATTTAAAAAAAAAATGACAAAAGCACATGAAATTCCTAAAAGTTAAACTAAAATTAAAATTAATAGTATAGAAATAATACTAAAATCCACTGCCTCAAGGTTGATTGGTTTGTTTGCTTGAATTTCCTTTAGCCCAGATGTACTTATCATGAGTGATGAATGAACAAGATAATGCTCTCCCTGCTTTAATAAGCATTTCACAATAACCAGGAGTATAATCCATTTAATCATGATGACTTGCACTACTGTTTAAGTTCTGAGCTCAGAGGGAAAATGAAAGATTCCACTTACTAACACAGAATGAAAAAAACAACACTTTCACTACCTCCTTACTCCTTAGAATAAAAATGAAAGGTTTCAGTCACTACCTTTAAAAATAAATGAAAAAAATGCAGTCACTACCTCAAATAAATGAAGATTCAGTGACTTCCGCAAAAAGAAGGTAAGAAAGAAATCTCTAAGTGGCAGCCACACTACAACGGACAAAATATGTAACAAAATAATAAATCCAAAATCAAAAAATATAGAATCTACTCCACTTTCATGCAATGCTGCAAACCTGCAGCATTAAAGTTTGTGTTCTTTTAATTCAGCTAAGACAGGGATAGGGAACTCTGGTCCTTGAGATCCACTTTCCTGCAGAGTTTACCTTCAACCCTAAACAAACACATCTGAACAAGCTAATCAAGGTCTTCAGGATTACTAAAAAGCTCAACTCTGCAGGAAAATGAATCTTGAGGGCCAGAGTTGCCCAGCCCTAAGTTAAGAGGTCTCACTGTGAGGTTTCAATGTTCTATTGGTCACACTTCTTCAAATGACATAAATCACTGGTCAGAGTTCACCAAACTTGAACTTTGGAATGTAGAGAACTTTGTATGAGCTTGTGTTTCCGATTTCCTGCATTTGTATGAATGGAAGTCAATGGAAAGAAAAGTGTAGTGCGACAGCCCCTTTTTTTCCCAGGTAAGGCAGCAGATAAGCTAGGTCTGTTCCAGCATATCAAAACCTCTTAAACTTTAATCACTGAGATGCAGACCTCCAGTAAGATATCCACACTAAATCTTTGTACAAAAGTACCAGAAGCCATTTTGTGTGTACTTGTGCGAGAAAGAAAGAGTGTGCTGACAGTATCATAGTCTACAATGTTGTTAGTCATTTCAACAATTCATAACTTCCTTGCAAGACTTAAAAGCGCTTCATGCGATATGGCTCAAAGTAATCAAGCAATTAACTCGTAACCCTTATCACAGTTTGCAATAACACCATAGCTACCTGCATTGTTTATATTTGAACAAGGTTTCAATGAATGCTCCGTTGAATATGGCGTTTAATTGTTATCACTGTTAACCTCTATTATTAGTATTTCTTTTTTTGCACAAAATGTTATGCTTGACGATAAAACAGTTAAATATACAGCAGGCCAAACCTCAGTAATTACATGCTCAGAAACAGCAGAGCCCTGCGCTGGCGTGTCTACAAAGCTGCCCTGCAAAAAATAGGACCTGTGGGAAGAAACAGAATAAACTTTGTTGGTTTGCTGGTAGATTGGTGAAGAACACATCTGCAGCCTGTTTGATTGTTTATTTCATAGCTAGGGCTGTCGTGGTGAAGTAATTTCCCTTGCTGTGATTTTGAGTGGCTCAATATCGTAGTATGTAAATAGGCCTACATGTTGAAGTGGCCAACAGGCATGAAGATGGAGATTTAAAAGCAAAACTTTATTAATAATCCAAATACTCTGAACATGCAGGAGAATAATGCAAATCACACAATGCATAAATGAGAACTGACCAAGAACAACTGAACCACAGGGCTATATGAACAGGGGTAGAAGAAAGGAAAGTAAACTAGACACGTGAAACTAATACGTAACTATAAAAACAAACAAGAAGATAATCAGTAAACAATAAAACCGAAAATAAACAGAGCAGGGAAACAGGAACTAAAGGAAACAGTATGTCAAAATAAGGGCCCGCATACACTCTAAAAACTGCTGGGTTAAATATGGACAAAACCAGGGATTGGGTTGTTTTCACCCAGCCATTTTTTTCAACCAATTTTGGATTTATTTTTTTAGCCAGCAATATAGTAATATAGTAAAAGGCGTGTTTTTGCTCACCCCCAAATAGGGGCAAATGTGTAGGGTATTTTAAGCTGAAACTTGACCAGACCAGAGACTTATATTACATCATGTGAAAGAGGGCATAATAGGTGCCTTTTAACCCAACCTGCTGGGTTTGTCCATATTTTACCCAGCTCGGGTTTTTTTAACCCAGCATTTTTTAGAGTGTAACAGGGCATAAAACTGACAATATGGTTGGGCTGTTGTTATTTGTATAATAGTTAGTTCCGATCCTCGAATCTGACTGGACGAGAGGCTTTCTAAGACTGCTATTTCACCAGTATCAGCACTGCTCATCTCTGCGCATTCTAGACAGGCTTGTTAGTCAGTGCAGGTTACATTATTGCACCATTATTATGGCAAGGGACTTTCAGTTCTTCAGTGTTGCATAGTCTGTGGTTTTCCTGTGGAATTGGGCTACTTTTACACTGTTGCCGCGGGTTGAAGCGACATCTCCCCCACTCGATTTTTACCCCAGGGAATGCAAATTTTATGGGGAAACCCCCTGCCAGAACGAGATTTTTACCAGGGAATTACCAGCGATCAAGCTAGTTTTGGCTGTGATCGGGCAGGTTTTGAATAGCAATTGGGCTGGTTTTGTTACTCAAACCTGGCAACTGTACTGTCTTTGAGTGAGTCATTACACTGTTAATTCAACTAATACATTCAAAAATGCTGATTCATTAATTGAATTAAACAAGGTGTTGAAATTATTTTAACTTTGATTACCACTTTAAAAGGCTGAACCCACCAGCAATGTGCCGCTGGGGTAAAGCTGAAGCTGATGCTTCACATAGAGACCAATGGCATTGATTCAATGCATTGACGAGCGCTAACAAAGGGAAAAATACCCTTTAATGTTGAAATGATGCTACGACAAAGATATTGCTTCCCTCTTCGGACATGGCAAACTTTTTTTTCGAATATATGACTAGACCTGAAGAAGGACAGATGCAGGTTTTCTCAGTCGATTTCTCTCTCACACTCTGCTTAGGCTTGTTTATTTCAAATCTGTGGAGCAAATCACAATGGTACACAGAGTCTTAATTAAGAAGAAAGGAGCCAGTTGGCGGAAAAAAAAAATGACATTCTTAACTCTTATCATTAAGTTTTTTTTTTTGTTTTTTTTTACACTTAATGCATGTGTATTGAATGTTAAATAAGAAGGACTTAGCCTTATGAAAAAATAAAAAATGCGAACATCACGATTGCGGCGGTTGCTTGCATTCCTCTGTGGTTGGCTTGTCAGTATTATGGTATTACAATATTGTGGTTATCGCAACAGCCCTATTCTCAGCTGCCGTATTTGTCTGCATGGTCACAAAAGCACCTTGGACGATATAACTAAGGGCTTGGATGAGAGTGGGTTTTTTTTCCCCCTTTTGGCAACAGTAAACAGGTCTTAGTGCTTAGGTGCTTTTGTGTTTCATTGAAGAGAACATGTAATGGAAAACAGGATTTTCCTTGATCTTTTGAAAAAGAGTTTATTGTACTATATAGACATAATCGAATGTGCACAACACAAAGCTCCCACACAGTCCATTAAGACCATTTATAGAAAGATGTAAAACGACTCATTCAAAAACACACATCTATATGAGCACATTCCATCCATCCATCCGTCCAAATGGACAGATAGAATGGTAAATAAATTAATACAATATTTATATTTAATTACCTGTCTTTTTATTTATCTATTTATCTATATGAGCACATTCCATCCATCCATCCGTCTGTCCATCTCTCCAGATGGATAGATGGAGGGGTAAATAAATGAATACAATATCTATATTTAATTACCTCTCTTTTTATTTATATCTATTTATCTCCTTATTTATTTGTTTGTTTATTTGTAGATGGATAAATATGGATATATAAACAAATAGAGAGAGAGAGATATTAAAGATGTATAAAATATTTTCTGAAATCAGACAAAAAGTACTTCAGGTAAAAGACAGTCAGACAATAAAGAAAATGCGAAATACAGCCGACTTAAAATTCCAGCTCATAACATCTGAAGACTGTAATTTTCTCTGACACCTGTGCACCACAGCCATACTCAACAAAAAGCACTAGAATTTTCCATGGAGATAGCTGGCAGAGAAACATGGATCCCTGTTGAATTTGTGTTTTGTGCTAGAGCTTCATTCACAGCCGCAGATTTGTTCAGCGAGTGCAGCTAAGGATAATGACACGCACTGCAGGTGAACGGATTGTTCCAGTCTTTGAGTCAGGTCATGCAAAAGAACCCGAGTCTGGTTAACCTGCTCATACTGACCTCAATCCCTTCCTCACAGGACAGTTAAAGTGATAAAGTGAGTGTGTGGGTGTGATCTTGCATAAATATGATGTGTATGTACACACGTGTTCCTGCATAAGTGCACATGCAATAGCTTACACACTCCCTTTGCACCTTCATTCTTTCACACCTTCATTTTCTCACTTTTCTTTAAGGTCTTTCCTAGTGGCCTTTGCTCTGTGTAAGGTGTGTGGGCGGTTCGCTGGCATCTCCATCTTTTCCTTTGCCCTCGTGAAATGCTTTCTCTCAGTGACTGCGCTACACTTTTTTGCTCGACTGTATGTGTAAGAGAGATTCTTTCTGTGCTCTACCTGTCGGTGAAGAGAAATTAACCTATCTGCCTGAAAGCTTCTTTCAGCCTGATTTTCGAAAGCACCCCACTGAGTTGGACTTCGAACGATGTGATAAAAGAAAAGGCTTTATGTGAGGGAGTGTATTTACACAAGAGAATGTGACTACTCATTTCTGGGAGCGGAAGCGCATGTGTAGAGAGAGAGGAGGATCAAATATCGGTATGTTCTTCATGTCAGAAGCATTTTCAGCTTAAAGGGATAGTTCACCCAGAAAAGAAAATTCCTCACTCATGTCATTTTAAACCTATATGACTTTATGTATATACTGTGGAACATAAATATTTTGAAGCTTGTTTATACTTGTCAATGACAGATGACAGTAAGGTTTGGAACTTTGTCTTGTGAAATTTTTGTCCTTTCAAATTCAGTTTGTCATCATGTCATATGTATTCATTATCCATTTCATTGTGATTAAAATTGCATATTATTTCAGTCAGCAAACACATTTTAATAAACAATGTGTAAACACATTTTTCCAGTTTTTTTGTCAGCTGTATGTTAAAACTTGTTTATTTCTTCTTGCATTTGCTATTCTGTGTAGAAAAAAAAAAAAAAAACTTCTACGACAAACTTTTTTGTCAGTAATTTTGTTGATTAACACTGATTGTCGGCTCCGATAGCCTCGTGGGCAGCATGGCGACATATAGCACTGTTGAACTTCTGGCGACCCAAGTTCGAGTCCCGGCTTGTGGACCTTTCCCCATCCCATCCCCCCTCTCTCTTCCACTTTGCTTCCTGTCTGCATAATACTGTTGTATCATAATGAAAAATGCCAAAAATAAATCTTTAAAAAACAACAAACAAAAAAAACCACTAATTGTCAGTTACTCAGTAACTTATTCGCCAAAACCTATTTTTACATTTTTGGTAACTGAAATAAAACTAAAATAAAATAAAATATAAACATTGGATGGAAAAACTTAACTTAAAAAATATTGAAATGTTGCCTTGGCAACTAAAATAAGTTGAAATAAGTCGAAGTACTAAAATTAATAAAACTAAAAAAATTAAAGCGATATAGCAATGCAGAAAAGATAATAAACATGACAAAAGCCCAAAATCAAAACAAACTAAAATTTAAATATAAAAAATAAAAGCTAATTCAAAATAGTATTACTATATTACTATTATAGTATATAAATAAATCTAAAATAAGACTTTTGGACCTTGGGTGTGCAGGTAGTGTGAGAATTGGAATTATTTCTCTAGCTGGCAGGCATGAGCAGAAAGAATTGTGCTCAGTACAATGCTGACAGCTCGTGTTCTGGTGTACAAACCACACGCACACACACGCACACACACACACACACACACACACTCACTCTCTTCTGGAAATATCAGATCTCTGGTGTAATACAGGATATCTGCATTAGCTCTCTCTTTGTCCTCTTACCACAGTAGTTTAAGCTCACTGTACTGACAATATCAAGAGCACTGGCTGCTGGGATAGAAATCAGCTCAGGTAATTAGAAGTCTACGAGCCACCTCTGTGCCTTTGAGCTCTGCTCTGCTTGTTTAATTGGAGTGAAAGGAGGATATAGCTGCAATGATTCACAAGACCTGCTTTCCTCTCCTCTCTCCTCTTGCCTCCTTTCCACCTTCCTATCAACTTTCAGTAAGGCCCTGCTTTTTTTTAGATGGGAAAAAATAAGAAAAGGAAAAGAAAAAATTGTTGGTTGTTATACAACAATGCCATGCACTCTTTTCAAAGGGTTCAACCCAAAGCAGGGGAAGCTTGAAAAGAAATGGATACTATGTCCAACGACTTCCTGTCGTTTCCTGCCTTTTAGGCTCCCACAGTTGGCACGAGGCACAAAGGGTTATTAAGAATGCAAAACCAAAGCGAGGTGCAGAGGGAAAAAAACACAAATCACTCCCCCTCCCTCTCACTCATTCCTGTGGATAAAGTTGCAGGATTTTAGAGGCTTGTGAACATATCCACTGGCACACCTGTCCCTCTTGTTTACTGCTAATCTACGGATTTCACACACCAGAAATCTTCCTGATATTCAACCCAGCCGAGCGAGTGAAAGTACATAAATGCGTTTGACCTGTGACAGAATCTTTACTATGTTACACATACATATAATTAACAACGTGATTTGCCATTGTAAAAGAAGCTTTATTATTATAATATAATTAGTATTATATGAGTATATTATTTTTTGTATAATATTAGTATAATAGTATTAGTTTTTTTCCCCCCCCTAAATGCTAAAATAATTTCTAATTTTCCAATTTAACATTCAGAGATCATTGTAAGTAAGTCATTTATAGGCTGACTTCCACTTTGGCACTTGATTGACCCAACATGTTAACTTCTGAATCAACCAATGGCGTGTTTGGGGTGGCACTAACTGCATGAACACTAAAGTGCTGCGGAGATAACATAATGTCTTCATTATTTAATCTACGTGTAGGCTATGTTTGAATAAATATGTCATGAAAACAAGTCATTACAGTTTGTCATTTAAATGTTTGTATTTTACCAACAAACTGGAGTAGAAACAATTCTGTTATTAAAAAGGTGATATAAAAGTTGATATAAAAACTGCCTAAAAAAAAAACTGCCCGGTTTTAGCTATTTGAGTGTTGATTATTAAATAAGTTTGATTCATTAATTGATTTATTTATTATTTATTTTCAGTTTTCTGCCAAGTGCATTCTGAATTTAAATTTTCGGCCCAGAATTTTCATTTCAGTGCATCCCTATTATTGATGTATTTTATGTTGTAGAAGAAATGTAAAAATACCTTGAGCTTGTGTTAACCAAAGACCTTAGTTCAGGTATTTAACCAAAAACCCATTAAAAAACGTATCGACTTTGAAACAATGGAACCGGAAATTAAAAATTCTAATTTCTGGGTTTTAGGACTCATTCCTGCAGCACTCAATAATCATTATTTTTGCAATTCCTTTTGGTGCCACTAGTGGTGCAGAAGCACCTTATGCTTAAAGGATGGGACAGATACTTTTTGTGGTAGTGTGCCTTACATTGTGATGTAGAAAAAAATCAATGCTGCAGTCTTAATGTGAACATGACCTTGCGCACACATGCTTGCACAGAGGCAGGAATGCAGTGATTTAGTGTAGTAAATCCAGGTCGTCCCCATGCATGAGTGAGCTGTGAGCTCTGGAATACTCAAATCAGAAAGAATGTTTTGAAAGAGACATTATCTGCCAGGGATTTGTCTCTTTATTCTTGTTCATTCTCTCTCTCTCTCTTCCTGACCCACACTCTAAATGGCGTTAGTACACAGAATAGAGCGGAGGTCTGAAAGCTCAGTGTTGGTAATCTCAATCAGTCTCAGATAGGAATTTCCTACCATCAGCTTGCCCCATTTCCAGGGGCCTTTGGTTGCTAAATGCAGAGACTGAGCTGAAGTCACCGGACAAGACTGATGGGATTTATTCAGATGATGTCTGCTTTATCCACAAATGACTTTGAGAGGTCCTGTTTTGAGAAATGCCTGGAGATGTCAGAATTTAATTGAATCTACAGTTACAGAACACTTATACATTTGAAAAAAATGTGTGTGTGTATATATATATATATATATATAAAATATATATGATATTTTACATTTGTCTTTTGATATTGATGTAGAATATTTTGGTCGATTAAATAGATATTTAATTGTGCATGCTCATTTTGTCTATTTTGACACATAGTTTGCCTTTGCTGTCTAATGTTCACCTAAAGGTAATAAGTCTTTTTTATGCAATATTGCAGTATTTATTATAAATGATTTATCCATGCACATCATTATTTTTTGAAAATCATATGCCCTTTTATTTTTTAATCCGAATCACTTCCCCTCTCTCTAGCAACAACATCTCTTTTCTGATGACGTGTTCACTGTTGTGAAGGCGGGACAACCTATTACTCATATGAGATTGCAGCAAATGACAACGATCCAGTCAATACCCAAAGAACAAAATGAAGTCCCACCCTATATTTTAGCTTGGATAAATGTCAAAATAGGGAAGAAAATACTATTGCAACTTCTGTTTCAAACTTTAATAGTGGTGTATCCCTAATAGTTGCAGCTGTTGCTTATGTCATCTTTATTTGCAAACTCTGATTGAAAATGAATTACTAGGTTGCTTTGCCACTACAAATTACTGTTACTGTAAATGCCTTTAACAGGTACTTTATATGCTATTTACTGTAAATTTGCTACATGCGCATATAATACGTATAGGGCCAGATTTACTAAACAGGGCAAATTAGTGTAGAGCACAATTCCAAAAAAGTGCAAATAGGAGTGGAAAGTTCTGTGCGTGATCTAATGACGATGTGCAAATTAAAGAAAATGGATGCAGCCGGATCATTTCCATAATGACCAACACAATCTACCAAGAGTAGCGTAAATTATTGTCTAGTTTAAAGGGTACATAACACACACAGTTTCTGCCAATCTCATGTTAATCTTGAGTACCTATAGAGTAGTATAGCATCCTTCATATCTCCGAAGAGTCTTTAGTTTTATCAGATTTATAAAATACAGATATGATGAATAATGTATTTATGAATTCACTACGTTTGTGTTGTTTACATTATATGCACTTAGGCGCCTATTGCCAACAAAACAGACATTTGATGCAGTTTTACTTACCGCCTGCGGTTCGACTCATGACCGGGATCTTTTATTGCTGGGACCGCTCCATCTTTCAGTTTCAACCGATCTGTAAATCCAGGGTTGAACTGGTCCTTGTTTATAAAACCATAAACGCCGATCCTGAGGGCTCGAGCAGCCACAGAAAAACATGAGATATTCTCCATTTATTTTAACCAATAAAAAATGTATTACAACTATCAGACACGACATTATCCTTATTTTTATATAAAATTTTAGGCGGTTTCTATGGTTATTTTAATGACAAATATCGAGAGCGCATCAATGTAATGTGTGAGCACAAATCTCTCAGTTCCACTTAAAGGTGCCCTCGAATTAAAAATTGAATTTACCTTGGCATAGTTAAATAACAAGAGTTCAGTACATGGAAATGACATACAGTGAGTCTCAAACTCCATTGTTTCCTCCTTCTTATATAAATCTCATTTGTTTAAAAGACCTCCGAAGAACAGGCGAATCTCAACATAATACCGACTGTTACGTAACAGTCGGGGTGTACGCCCCCAATATTTGCATATGCCAGCCCATGTTCCCAACATTATGAAAGGCATTAGACAAGGGCAGAACGTCTTGATCTGTGCACAGCTGAATCATCAGACTAGGTAAGCAAACAATAACAACAGCGAAAAATGGCAGATGGAGCAATAATAACTGACATGATCCATGATATCAGCTACAGCTTTCCTGTAGCTCAGTGGTTAGAGCATGGCACTAGCAATGGGGCAGTCGTGGCCTAATGGATAGAGAGTCGGACTTGTAACCCAAAGGTCATGGGTTCGAATCTCCGGCAGGGATTGTCGGTGAGGGGAGTGAATGTCCAGCGCTCTCCCCACCCTCAATACCATGACTGAGGTGAGACCCTTGAGCAAGGCACCGTATCCCCAACTGCTCCCTGGGCGCCGCAGCAATGGCTGCCCACTGCTCCGGGTGTGTGTTCATGGTGTGTGTGTTCACTGCTGTGTGTGTGCACTTGGATCGGTTAAATGCAGAGCACAAATTCCGAGTATGGGTCACCATACTTGGCCACATGTCACTTCACTTCAATGCCAAGGTCATGGGTTCGATCCCAGGGATTGCACATACTCCGATACAAATGTATAGTATAATGCAATGTAAGTCGCTTTGGATAAAAGCGTCTGCCAAATGCATAAATGTAAATGTAAATATCATGATATTTTTAGTGATATTTGTAAACTGTCTTTCTAAATGTTTCGTTAGCATGTTGCTAATGTACTGTTAAATGTGGTTAAAGTTACCATCGTTTCTTACTGTATTCACGGAGACAAGAGCCGTCGCTATTTTCATTTTTAAACACTTGCAGTCTGTATAATGCATAAACACAACTTCATTCTTTATAAATCTCTCCAACAGTGTAGCATTAGCCCTGTTAGCCACGGAGCATAGCCTCAAATTAATTCAGAATCAGATGTAAACAATATAACAGTATACAATACTCACATAATCCGACACATGCATGCCGCATGCATGACGAACACTTTGTAAAGATCCATTTGAGGGTTATATTAGCTGTGTAAACTTTGTTTAGGTGCTGTTTAAGGCAAGCGCAAGCTCCGTGGGCGTGGAGCATGAGATTTAAAGGGGCCGCACAGAATAAATCGGTGCGTTTATAATGATGCCCCAAAATAGGCAGTTAAAAAAATTAAAATACCCCATAGATTTTTTTTTATTAAGCTGAAACTTCACAGACACATTCAGGGGACACCTTAGACTTATATTACATCTTTTAAAAACATGTTCTAGGGGACCTTTAACGCTGGGTTCTTTGGGAAGCAAGGTTATCTTTCCCTCACAACCAAAAACACACTTCTTTGGTGACATCGTTGATTACATAGTCTAAAATCAAAGTAACAAATCTTTCTCGAGCAAGTCCTGTGCAGGGCTACCGACGACTTCCATAAAGTCGAAGCGCGTTGATGGGCGTGCTCTTGCTCTCGCTCTGGTTAATGTGTGAGCGTGCTCTTCTGGGAGAAGTGACCGTACAAGGAATTCTGCCCTTTATTATGTAAAAAAGGGCCATGCTCGAAAAAAACTGTCCGAAGTCTGTGAGAAATCTGAAGAGTATTTTTGGCACAGAAATACGTCCAACTCGTTTTTTGAAACTTTGGCCATGTTTAGCATGAGAATTCAACTCTTTGACAGTGTAAATAAGTCAAAATGCATGAAATAGCATTAGACACCCCCTTAAAGACATGCTTTTTTGGGCATTAAATATTGGCACAAATACCGGTAAATTGACTAGTGCAAACCTTAGTAAATAACCTTGCAAGAAAAAGTGAAAGGGAAACAGAAAGGGAAACTTCTACAAATGCCTGTGTAATAAGGTCATCCGCAAAAGTAACTGTGTCCATGCCTTTTCAGTGGTAATTTTTCACTGCATGTTTTTAGTAAATCCTGACAGTAGTTTTTTAATGCCAAAAGAGAGTTTGTGCTGGTGCAAGCTGTTATAAAATCTGTCCCTTAGTTGTGGAAAGCAAATTTATTAGTAGAATAATCTAAAATATTTCAGCATTTGCATGTTTGTGACTTTTCTGAGCGCATATTTGTGTTTAGTGTGGCTTTGATATGCTCTATTCAGTGTTCTGCAGGAGGTTAATGGTGTAAAGCTAATGTGAGGCTTTTTCTGACACAAGAGACACAAACCAAAGACTCCTTTCTCAACCTCAAGTGTTGCCCTTCTATCTCTCTCAGCTCTGAAATGACTGCCATTCACACACACAGTTGGGGTGCATTTGGGAACGTTGCCCGGGTCTGCCTACTGTAGAGCACATCTTTGTGTATGTGCTCATTTATCTATGTAGCTGTGGCACAGACTGTTTTGTGCTTGTTAGTAGGCCTTGAGAACGTTTTGTATGTACATTCATCTGCATGTGCGTTTCTTTAAGTGTGTGTGCTTTAACATGTGTTTGAGACCCTTAATGAGGAATGTGGCACCTCAGTCTCAGATACGAGGTGTTGCATTCCTGCCTGCTAAATGATACCTCTTCTAAAGTCCATCAATAGCCTTCTGTCTGATTGAGGGAGAGTTCAAGTGAGCCAGAGAGAGAAAATAGCCAGAGCAAAACAGAAGTGTTTTAGAGGAAAGAGTGTCATTTACTCAGGCACTTTGATGCTCTTTTTTGCTGTTTTCTTTCTGATTTTATCCTTTTTTTTTTAGTGTCAGTGTGGCAGCGCTATCATTAAATGTGAGATTTCACTATGGGTTTATTGTAGGAGTACAGTGGTTAGCAGAGAGGATTTTAGCTGAGGGTCATGCGCTTGCGCTCAGCGAGACAAGCACAAGCTGTAAGTACCTCAGACTACAGAGAAAGCTCAAATAATAAAATCTTTGGGTAAAATTCATTTTATTTTTTTCAGAAACAAAGAGGGTAAATATCATCTGATGGCTGATGAAAATGAGGTGCCTGCAAAGAACACATAATTTATCCCAGTTTGCTGGTGTCTCCACCAGGCTTCTTAACTAGCTTAACTAGAGTTCCTTGGTCAACTAACTTCGCTGGAAATACAATATTGGCTGATTAACTAGCATTAACATCATAAACCAGCCTTTCTTTCTTTCTTTCTTTCTTTCTTTCTTCACATTTGCTCCCGCATCTCCCAGCTTCCTTCATGTTTTTCTTTTTCCAAAAATGGCTGAACTATAATTTTCTTTGGCTAGCTTTGCCTGCTTTGCAGGAGACCACTGTTTTTTTGGCCCAGGAAGAAATGGATTGTGGGTACGAACATGGGCGTCTTTTTAGAAGCATGTTCTTAAGGTCCGTCCAGCAGACGTACACCTCAGCAGTATATGCATACGCTCACGTGGAACAATATCTAGGGGAAGGGGGTTAATTTCAGCCAAGAGATTTGTTTTAGCTTAATAGGCATCCCTCATATGCAATATATATTCATGTGAACTTGTGAATAGTATTTAATTGTGGAAAAAGAGTCATGTCTGCATTTTCTGAACACCAAACTCTTGGGAGACATTTAAAAGCTGCCTAACTTAATAACTCAGAATATAAGCCACATATTGTTACTTTACAAAGCCTAACAGTGGGAGGTGGGGGGATATATATACATACACACACACACATGTATATAATATATATATTATATATATATTGCTTGTAAATTCCTATAAAACCCTGTTAAATATGCCTATTTAATGTCCTTTTCCATTCTAGTCAAGTTCTTGGTCTATTAACGTAGCATTGCCTTTAATATAACGTTTTAAAGTGTAGAGATTTTGATGACTGCCCGCATTTAGAGTTTATTTTCATTCCCATGTATGACTGCGAGAGCTAAGGAGAGAGAGATGGTTAGAGACCTAACACAGTTTTGACCAGGAGCAGGAGGCGTGTTGTGGCCAGGCTATTTCTGCTGCCTGCATGTGCGCCATTGATGGCTTCTGGTTTCGGAAATCCTTTTTCTGCACTAATCAGACGTGGTGCGGTCGGCAGGCGTCTCTCGTGTGGCCGGGGCTGGCAATGTCCGCCGCGTGCTCTGCCCCATCTAATGTACAATTATACTGACGGAGAAACACAAGTCTGCTTATTATCTGCAATCGAGACGCTCTTTACAGAAATGTGTGCTCATTTGCATTGTTGTTCGATCTGCCTGTCTGCCTGTTTATACAGGCTTCTCTGGGTTCGGCACCTGAATTCACTTCCAGTTGAATTTCCTTTTAGCTCAGATTCTATTTTGCTGTAATATAAAGCAAAGCTCTTGAGAGAAATCTTCAAAAACCCCCCACAGAAAAACATATACCTACTAACAGATCCACACACAGAGTAAACGCAGAGATGGTTACTTTGACATTTCACTCATCTTTTCAGTGCTTGAAGCGGTTTATAATGAGTGTTTGGTTGAAGGTAGTGTGTGAGGTTTGTGTTGTCTGTTTTGTGTGAGTGTTCAAAGCATGGCTGTTTGTTCAGCTTTATAACAGTCCTGACACAGGTGCAATGCCCTTTTCTGCAGTTAGAAGGGGGGGGGAGTTAAATAAATCGGACAAAACCTACCTCTGAGAAGATCCTCAGAGATAAAATTGTATTATTATTACAAAATTGTAGCTAAATTTTTTTTAGCCATTTCAGAATGTTGTCCTCACTTGGAAATGTTAATGGGGTTATTAAATTGTTATTAAATTGTGTTCATGTGTTTGCAGGTCTGGTTACCACCACGTCTCGGAAGCTGGACAGAGAACAGCAGGATGAACATATTCTGGAGGTAAAAACACCTAGATACATCTGCTGATCACATGCTCCCAACACTGTTGCTAAGAGCAGACAATCGCAATCCTAGAAATGCATATTTCGAGAGGTCCTAAAAGGTTCCTTTTTTCTTCTAAGGGAATGTTCTGGGTTAAAGTTAAGCTATATGTACAGCAACTGTGGTGTGCTGTTGATTACTACAAGATATAATTTATTTAAAACATGTACAAAAATGCTCTTGCAATTGAAGTCTAATGGCAACCGTTGCACATTTCAGAAGCCTTTGTTCATTTGTTACTGTTCAAAAGTTTGGGGTCGGTATGATGTTTTAAAAATGTTTTTGAAAGAAGTCTTTTATGATCAACTAGGCTGCATTTTTCTTTTTTTTTTGGATAAAAAATACAGTAAAACGACATTTTAATATATTTTAAAAAGCATTTTATTCCTGTGATGGCAAAGTAGAATTTTCAGCATCAGTCTTCAGTGTCACATGATCCTTCAGAAATCATCCTAAAATGCTTATACGGTGCTAAAGAAACATTTCTTATTGTTATCAATGTTGAAAACAGTTATGCTGCTTACTGTTTTTGTCTAAACCATACTAATACTTTTTTTTAAGATTCTTTAAAGACTAGAAAGTTTAAAAAACAGCATTTGAAATATATATGTATATTTTGTATTACCAATGTCTTTGTCACTTTTATTCAATTTAATGCATCCTTACTGAATAAAATTATTTATTTCCCAAAAAAAAAAAAAAAGACTGATCTCAAACTTTTGAACATTGTTTTGTAGTTTAACCTACACAACTTTAACCTAAAATATTATTTTAAAGGGATCTCCTTGGGAGCAAAGGAAAAAGCCTAATAAAGGCGAAATGATTAAAAAACTTCAGCCTTTAAAAAACTTAAAGGCACAAGTCACCAAACTAAACTGTGCACGTGAACGTACTGCATGTCCCCTCTCCATTCCTTCCAACGTGCTTTTGTGGGGATTTAGATATCCGGTGTGTGTGGAGGGTAGGTGTGTGTGCATATGCTTGTGGGGGTTTGCCTTTGTTCTCTCTCAGTGTACCGTCTCGGGATTAGGCAGGCCAGAACAGGAAGCGTCACCCTGCCCAGCCAAAGTTTATACTTGTGGATTTTAATTGAGCTGCAAGCTTCTCTCACTCACTCTCTCTCCCTCTTTTTCTCAATAACTCTTCACCATCCTCTCCCTTCCTTACCCAAAAACCAACCACAATTTGCTGATACTTCAAGTTGTGCACAAAAGACTTCAGAGATTGATGCTACTTTAATTATCATTATAGATTGTGCAATTCAAGGCCTGTGGCATGTAGTTTAATTTGGCAAATTTGCACCAGCCCTTCCCAGTTCTTTCATGCCCATTTCTGCGACTTTAATTGTATTGTATTGTAAATGACAAGAGGGATGCGGACAGGAAATAAAACCAGGGAGGATGGTACACCCTGCAGCAAATGCTCATCCAGTGTCTGTCCTCCCTTCTTCTCTCCATGCCTCAGTGATGTGAAGAGCTCCTCTTGACTTCAAAGCAAAGCCTACTGACCGATAGACAGTAGGCTTGTAATTAGCTAATGCCAACAATTCAGCTAAATATTAGTAGTGCCAAGATCCCCTCAAGGTTAAATCTGTTCCACTGGTTTTTAATTAACTAAGCTTTTTATTTATTTAATTTTTTTAACTGTTGAGATTGGAGTTTGGTGGTGCGTGTAGTTTCATTCGACTTGGATGCCGTATATCAGCTGTCTTAACTGTAAGGAGCTGTAAAGAATGCTTTTCACCTAACATTGTCTGTTACCCTTTTAATTGCACTTTTAAATAGAAAAGCAAGGCTGCATAAATTGGTGGCCAGCTCAATCACAGTTAAAGTCTGAAAATGGGTTTATCGAGTAAATACAAACACATATAACCACATTGGGAGAAATTTGAGCTATCAGCTTTTTGTAGCATCAAAGATATAACTGAGGACAACAAAATATTACAGACTTTTAAACAGGCCTCTACAAGCTTTCATGTTTGCGGTTGCCAGATGTCAAGATTTTAAATCAGAGGATACATTTTCTGCCTGGTGTACTTAAGAAAATGTGCTACTTGAGATATTCTGCTCAAATGAAAGTTTCATGCAGCCAGTCTGTACACTTGTTCTGTTTGCTGCAACCAAATCTGCGATCAAACATTTTTAGTAATGAACTGTAATAAATCCAAACATGGATCTCGACTACATTGTTTGTGATTGTGGTTGCAGAATAAATGCTATTAGTCTTACGCAACCTCTGTTGCGTGTGACAGTACAAAGTCTTTTTGCTGTTGTTTTAATAGAAAAACATTAAAGGGATAGTTCACCCCTAAATAAAAATTGTCATCATTTACTTAAACTGTTGATGGGCCCCATTGGCTTCCATAGTATTTTTTTTCCATACTATGGAAGTCAATGGGGCCCATCAACAGTTTGGTTACCCATATTCTTCAAAATATCTTCTTTTGTGTTCAGCAGAAGAAAGAAATGTATACAGGATTGTTGTATGTAACTGTTTGGTTACTATTAGGAATTTCACTGTTTAAGTTTCAAGTTTCTTGTTTCACACAATTTCATAATGTAGACTAGAGAGTGTGTTAAATTATATTATAAATAGCTTATAATAAATCGGGAAACTAGGTGAGGTAAAATAAACCATGCATGTGAGTTGACATTTTCTTGATTTGTGCTTGTAGGTGAAAGTGCACTAATTCTGATGAAATGTAAAAATACATATTTCAAATGACAAATAATATTGCTTATAATTTTAAGCAAAATAATTGTGATTCTCAATTTAAACATTATGCAGCATGACAAAAAGTTTTCATTGACTAAAACTAGACTAAAATGGCCAGACATTTAGTCGACTAAAACTTGACTAAACAACAATAGGACAAGGTTGACTAAATATGCTAAAAACTTTTTAAAAAAAAAGTACATTTGACACAGGACTAAAGTCAGACAAAAAAAAAAAAAAAAGCTGAGAAAACTAATGCTACTGTAAATCATAAGATTACTAATACAAGTGAACTTATCAACAAACTGTTTTGTTCCAAAATCTATAGTTTTTTGTTGGTTGTTGTTGTTGTTGTTCCAAAATCTATAGCTATAAAATATTAATGGTCTAAATAAAATTGTTCAGACAACATGCATCATGAAGCGATTTCCCATTAAAAAATTATTTCAGCCAATAGAATCACTGACTAGTCTGTTGGATATCTGGTCCGTGGAAACTTTAATTTAAAAGATATAATGTGAATTTTTTTATACATTTCTCTTGTTTGCAGCAACTGTCTTCTTTGTTCAAACACCTTCTTGGACAGTTATGATCTCATGCTTAATTTGATTACCGTGCTGCTTTAGAATGGCTGAGGGAAAGGCTAATAAACAAATGACCGTCAGTCCAGTCAGTGTTCACACGCATTCTTCTGGATCCTGTTTCTCCTTTTTTTTTTTTCGCACTGCTCCGGTGGCCCAATGCAGTAGTCATGACAACTCTGGCAATTTGGGTTTTTGGCCGGGGTTTAGTCAAGGTTCCAGCAACAGGAAGTTCTTTATTGACATCTTTCCTCCAGGGGTCTTGTCTCACCTAGCCTCTCACCCAGGAGTCTGGCTGTCTCTCTCCCAGGGGCAGTGCAATCCTGCTGGGCACAACACTGCAGGGGACAGGAGAATGAGCTGTTGCTCAGGAGTTTGCTGAGGTTAGTTGGAGGCAGAAGATGCCTGGCGGGAGAGGGAGGGGCAGTTATACGGGGCCAGGCTGAGGGCATTTGAGTGTATATGTGTGTGTGAGATATATGGGAGAGAGCCCTGCAAACTTTCACACACACTTAAGAGCTGGGAAGGAAGGTGTAAGGTGCAAATGCTCCTAAAGGGGGAAGGGAGGGAAATTTGAGAAAATAAAGAACAGAGAGAGAGAGCTACTCTGGAACATGTTGTGGCATGCATAGCACGTCAGATAGCCTGCCCTGTTGCTCTTTGAACTTCTAAAACCAAACAGGAAAATATGCCCACGATACACTTAAGTTGATTTGCAAAGAAATGTAATTTATTTCTGGGAATTCACTCAGAATGACTGAGGATTTAGGGCGTTGCTTTGCCTGTTTTCCAGGCATGTGAATTGCGTTACTGCCTTGCCTGTGCTGAAAGCTCTGAACACATTTCTAATGTTCAAGATGCTTGTAACTATTACTGGTGATTCATTCCAATGACTTCTGAATCTGTTCACCTAAAAAAATAAAAAAAAAAGATCTGTTCAGATCTGTTATCTGATTCATTCACAGTCTATTTGGCAGGTTGCATCATTACACCAGTATGTGGAGACAATACTTTTGTGTGTTATGAGTGAGTCATTGAATCATTCAATCAACATATTCGCCTTTCATAGCTTTTAACAACAAACAACATTCCCATTTTTGTTCATTTGCATAAATCTCATGTAAGACTGCAAATCTTACGTCTTGTTCGGAGAGTTGTGCTTTAACTTTAAGCGATTATTTTCACAGAAAATGTAAAAATCTAGTTATATAATTGATGTTCAAAGCAGACATGATATAATTTTTTTATTGAACTGGAAATTTAATTTAAACTGTCTGAAATCTTTCCAGTCGCTGGAAAAGGTTTTTTAAAAAAGCAATGCATTGCAGGCATACAAACAAGCTCAGCTTGGGAGAGAGGAATGTTGGAGCTGACAGAGTCCCTTGTCTTCCTATTCAATTAAATCAGTTTGGTCAAAACACTTGGACAGCACTGGACATCTTTGAAAACAAATATACACTATAGGTCTACTCGTTGTTCACACCAAAAGAACAGTTTTTACAGTGTCGAACAGCTGCTTTATATGTCTGTGCCGGCCTGTTATTAATCTGCTTCAGCCATAGAAAGCGGTAGTTTGTATTTTGCACTCAAAGATATACAAGTCTGCTCAGTTCATTAGCAGGAAATAGTGTGTATGTCTGCATCTCTGTGTGTGTTTGTATTCATCAGCTTATGCACCAGCGTACCATTAAGCTGCCTCAAATGGGCATTTTCCGAGATTAACTGAAGATATCCAGAGGAAATTAATGAGCTGGTTAACGGATACCGGCTGAGATTGGACACGGCGTTCTGAGCTTGAGTATATGCTCAACAAACCACCAGTGTCTGCTTAATTCCGCCGTCTCTGCTCATTTGGAAGAACTCCTGTACCTATTACTGTTCATATTCTTGACAAAAGTGCTTTGCTGTTAGAACTGGTGTGAACTTTTTATCTTTTCATTTTTTTGTCTCTATAGTGTGCTTGCAGTACAATTGAACTAAATCGATCTAATGCCTTTTTGAATAATGTATGAAGTACTCATTTCTAGGTCTTTTAAAAACACAATTCGATTTGATGATAGGGTTAGCTTTGAGAAAAATAAAAAGCACACTCATTTTGAGGCCATGTAGCCTGTTTGGCTATCACATTCATGATGGTATTTTTCATCAGATGTCATAAAAGAGAAATTATGTAGGAAAAACGTCATCCCACAATCACACACTGAGTAATGCATAACAGTCTGTTCTAACCCCCGGAAACCCTTCCCGCCTTTCTGCACGTCTCTGAAAAGATTGCTTGACAGCTAAGCGCTCAGGGAATTACTTCAATTTTGTCAGCCAATTGACTTAGATAGGAACACTTGCCCCTGTGTTCCGAACAGGAGATTTTTCTTTACCTCTGAACGACGATTGATTGAAGCGCTCGCTATAATGAAGGTTTTCAATCACTTGTGTCAGATATTCTTGAGTGTGTTCTATTATTGTCCTGTGCACCTCTTTTAGTACTGTTCGTTTTGTCACTCTAATTGAAAATGTTCATTATGACACCGGCTCTCTTGGGTTTTGGGGTTATTCAACATGAAAGGAAAGAAAACTAGAGCTGAGTGAATGAATCTTTCCGCCCCCTCGATTACAGGATTTTTTTTATCAGCCCCCTGAAGCTTTCTATTCAAACAAAACAAACTTTTAAAGGAATGTACAAAAGTACATATTTTCAAAACCAACTAGTCAGTGGGTTGCCTGAACAAGATAACTAATTGGTCTTAAGAATACACTCTATAATCTATCGATCCATCTATCTGTCCGTCTATCGGTCCGTCTATCTATCTGTCTGTCTGTCTGTAATGAAAATGAGATTTAGGGTACATTATAACTTCACAATCTTACGTTACAGATCACAGTGTCTGATCAGGGCATTCCTGTGAAGTCCACTACTGTTCGAGTCATTGTCAAAGTTCTGGATGAGAATGACAACAAACCACAGTTTATGGAGAAAGTCTACAAAATCAAACTCCCAGAGCGAGAAAGGCCAGAGAAAGAGCGTGCGCTCAAGAGAGATCCTGTGTACCGCGTCATCGCCTCAGATCGAGACGAAGGGCCAAATGCTGAGATCTCCTACAGCATCGAGGACGGAGACGAACAGGGAAAGTTCTTCATTGAGCCCAAAACTGGCTTGGTTTCCTTTAAGAAGATTTCTTCTGCTGGAGATTATGATATCTTAACAGTGAGGATGTACACTTTCTTTAGCACACATTCTGTTATTTGAATTAGCACACTTGGAAACATTAGAAATGTGCAAATAACAATATATGATAACTTTTATATAATTTTATTGCAAATATATTTGCTTTCTATCTTGAGTTACAGCATTTAAGGAGGTCATTATTAAGTCCTAAAAACCTGTGATCTCATATTTGACCGCACTACATTTTTCCTGAATGTCCCTCTGAAGTTTTATGAGCGCAAAGTGAACTTCCTGCCCGCCCATGTGGCCAGTGACATTTTTGCCAGACCTCCC
This sequence comes from Anabarilius grahami, assembly GCA_003731715.1. NCBI lineage: Eukaryota > Metazoa > Chordata > Actinopteri > Cypriniformes > Xenocyprididae > Anabarilius > Anabarilius grahami. The sequence goes on from RJVU01075617.1 coordinate 3,902,876, forward strand.
ATTGTTTCATTGCCTAACATCTGTCGCTTTCCAAAGGTCTCAGTGACAGGTGTTCTGGTAACGTTCTGTCTTTCCCGCATTTAGTAGTATTCAGATAGTTGTATATCTCCTTTATTGAGCTTAAAGTCTGGAATACCACTAATGGCACCAAACAGAATTGCAAAAATTATTATTGTTCCCATACATATGAATCCCAAACCCATCATTCTTACAATTTTTTGAGATCAACACTTATTTTATGGCTTCAGTTGACTTCCATATATTTGAAAACATTGCTGTTAGATTAGTTACGGTAATAAAGAACACTGTTATTTACGTAGTAGTTTTAATCTTTGATTTGACACATGGCTTTATTCAACATTTATCCTTCAGATTAAAGCAGTGGATAATGGCCGACCCCAGAAATCGTCCACCTGCCGTCTACACATCGAATGGATCCCCAAGCCGGAGCCGAGCACAGTCCCTCTGGCATTTGACGAGCCGTTTTACTCCTTTTCTGTCATGGAGAGCGACCCAGTGGCACACATGGTTGGGGTCATCACCATGGATTCTCTTGACACACCGGTCTGGTTTGAAATAACAGGTACGGTGGAGGTAAATCTCCTGAGTTTGTTGTGTGTGCTTGTTTGACAGCTTTTACATGCCAAAGCTTGGATCCTAATATGTGTCTTTGTTATTACACAAATTTGTTACAAACTGAAATGATTAAATCTTCTAATGAGACTCTCTAGATGAAGTTTCTTTGCATGAATTAACTTCTATCTTTGTGTTTATCTTCTCAATAGAACTGGCATAATATGACTTAATAGTTTGCATCCTCTTCCTGTCCCTTTATCTTTTAACCAATCTATTACTGACAACCTTTACTTTCTCTCTCTTTTCTACTTGTTCTCCTTCTTTATTTTGGAATGGTTTGGTTTGTTCTGCTTCTCTCCTCCTGCTTTCCTCCTCTTGTTTGTCTCCTTGCTCCTCTTCTTGGCTTTGGAAGAGGACATAGCGGCTAAAGAACTGTTTTACATCGTTCAGATGGCTTGCGACCTGAACTGCACTGCAGAAGGTATCTGCCGCAGATCTCCTAATACTACTGTCTGTGGCCAATTATGAGATCTGTCATGTGCTTTTGTACTCGTGCTGTTGTGATTGTTTCACATTGGTTGCACCAGGTCCCAGGTTTTGATTCTTTCTCACTAAGGGCTTATGAGCTGGCAATGAAAGAGTTACATTTAGATCATTAAATCAAAATTAGTAGTCTCTGTCCACCCTATGAGATTGTCTTAGTATTGCATACATAAAGCGTAGCTTATTTTCTTTGCCAGCCTGTGCACTTAGTGTTGTTCACTTTGAAGGCCCAGTGCTCTCATTTTCTTTCATGTATGGTGTTTTTATTATTGTTAAATTTATGTTTGGTCATATAATCAGAAAATAAATATATACTGCTGGTGATTCAGTGGCTGCTGGCAAGATCAAAAGAGCAGGATGACTGATACATATGTATAATACAAATTAATGATATCAAATGAATGTTTACTCAAAATTCATATATATTATCCTTCGGCAAAGCTGTTGGTGTTTTTAAAAAGACAAATAAAGAATTTTAAAATGCTGATTAATTCTTAGCTTTTCCTTGTGACAGTTCCAAAATCTGTCCATAGACAGTTAATCAACTAAGCAGAATGGTTATTGACAAATATATATCTCTGTACCACCAAATTCTTATATGAGTGAAATGGCTAATTTATGTATATCTATTACTAAATTTAATATTACTTTATTTCAAAATACATTAAAAAATAAATTTTCACATACAATGACTTGAGCACACCTCTTCTTCTACAAGGAACAAGCTTTCTGTACATTTCAAAATAAATTTATAAAGAAATGATATAAAGACATTAAAGGAGCACTTCATTATATAAAGAAAATCCTCATTAAATGAATATAATCGTTGAAAAAAAGTAGTTTGGAATACTTTATTATTATTTCTTAAAAAAAAAAAAAAAAAATCAGCAAACCTGCTTCACTACCTATTGATGATATAAAAAAAAAATTCCCTAATTTTTATTTTGGACACTCTTATTATTTACTCTCATTAATCCATATTTTTAATAGTATGTATATATTATATCTTTTGGGTTTTGACGCACTAATGCGTGGATATGGTAGATAGCGATTATTGTGGTTTACACAAAAAGTGTGAAACAGTTGCAGCAAAGCCACAAACGTGACACTATGACTTTTGCCACCTGTGCAGTTCTCCCTTTCTCTCTCCTGTCTTCAACTGCCTAACTTGTTATGATGGCCGTCTAATTTCCTGTCCATTATGGTTGTGGTGAAAACCTCCTCTCAACAGGTGGTAATTCTGACAGTCGATTTGAGGTGGGGAAGGCGAGTGGGACGGTGATTGTGGCCCAAGCGCTGGACGCAGAGCAGAAATCCCATTACAACCTGACGGTGGACGCAACAGATGGCACCAGATCTGTCAGCACGCAGGTAATTGAATTGCTAATGAAGTGTTTATGGAAGCTGAGCATTGTGCGCTTACCATAGAGGCCTGGGCTTCTTTTTTGAGATCACTATGAGGGGCAAAAAATGTCTCAGATTTTTTGTGCATGTACATTTCACCGGTGGCAAGGAAGGAAAAGCAACCCAAGCATTTCTAACTTTCCAAATTGAGTTTCCTCTTTTGGCTGCACTGGCACTATAGGTCCCAAAGGTCTTTTCTGTATAAGCTCATATCAGCCTTCAAGATTACAAAAAGGAGCACAGCATCTTGCTATTGATGTGGATGTCGATAGGTATAGTAAAAGCACAAAATACAGTAATTAAACCTGATTCAAATACATGATTTGCAGTGATTGTAGAGGTATATTTATAGATATGCTTTGTACAGGTTCAGTGCAGGCCAAGTCATAAGTTTTTTCTGGGAAAAAGGGTTGAAATACCAGGCAATGGACAATTTCTCTCGTTAGAATCAGGTCAGATATGCCTAAAGGTTCCCTGAATGTTCTTCAAATACCTCACGTCACAACATGCTGGCAGACATTCCTTGGCCTGGCGGATGGAGAGTTTTTGGCCAGGGTTCCTGGAATCTTCCATTGTCTCATTCCTGGAGCGTGTGAGGAGGATGAAGCCGTCTGGCTCCCTGCTCTTTCATTTCGCTTCCCCTGACAGTCTCGCTCTTTTTCTTTAATTATGTTGTACATTTATCTTAGGAGAACATTAACCACACCTTTCAATAATGTGAATTACAAAGTTGATTCTGCAAGGTTTTTCAAACTTATCAATTTACTTTGACCTTTGAATTTGTTACAAATAAGATGAATGATGACACTTACTCAGCAAATGCCAAGTTATTTGCCCCCCCAAAAAAAGTTTTCCCCAAGTTTTGGGGAAAGAAATAATTTGGACATCCAAATTTTGCTATATAAAGTTGCCTTTTGAACCCATTTTATCTATTTTTGGATTAAAAATTGGATGACATATGCCAAATCTGTATTGTAAGGTTTGTGGGTAATTTTAACACTACTGAAATTAAATTTGTGTGAATAGAAAGTGCATAATGAACATTCTCAAATCAAAGTGTCTACTTGAATCAAAGAACACCAGCTGAGTCAGCTGATCAGTATATTTTATTGGTAACACTTTACAATAAGGTTCATTAGTTAACTACATTAGTTAACATGAACTAATAATGAACTGCACTTATACAGCATTTATTAATCTTTGTTAATGTTAATTTCAACATTTACTAATACATTATTAAAATCTTGTTAACATTAGTTAATGCACTGTGAACTAACATGAACAAACAATGAACTAACGTTAACGAAGATTAGTAAATACAGTAACAAATGTATTTAATCCATTAACTAATGTTTAACTAATTAACCTTATTGTAAAGTGTTACCATTTTATTAAACCGATTTAAAACATTATACCATATGTATCACTTTTGCTCTAAATACACTTTCCTAAAAAACTAAATAGTACCAAATTAGTGAGACTATGGTGTATTTAAGTAACATTACTACTTTGAGGCATGCTTTTTTGTCCTCACTTAAATGGTTAATATAATGTAATTGGGGGAGAATGTAAATATCTGACCTTATATTTATTTTGATAAATAAATGTATGATCTCATCATTTTCATAAATCCATTCAGTTTTTTTTTTTTTTTACCAGAATATTACCAGGATTTGTAGTAGTCATTATGATAACTCAGATTTGAGAGTTATGGCAGAAAGTGTAAAACACGTTGCCACTGGTCTTCCCTACATCATTTATATCACCTCTAAACTGGCAACGTAGTTCATGTGCTGATTTCCTGTTGGAGCATGAGTAAATCTTTGCATATGGTCCTAAAGAGGTCACTGAAGAGCGGGGCTCTCTGGATGAGGGCCGTGTTTTTGCCCTCACTCTTGCGAACAGAGCCTGCATTGTGAGCGGCTCCCCAACCCCCCTCTCGGGATATGTTTAGGCAACACTGTCGGAACTCTCTTGTGATCAAGCAGACCACTGTGGCCAACGATACCACCGAACATATACATTCCTGCACGCAAAATTAACTGCCACGAATATCCTGAACCGAAGCGCACCCCCACCCCCTCCAAATCTCTCTCCCTCTTATTGACAAAATTTCCAAACACAATAGCAGTGATGTGACACTGAGTCCTTGCACTGCAGCTCTTCAAAGCGTCTCTCGATCGGCCCTGCTTAATCTGAAACTATTGTTGGACCCTCAAACCTTTCAAGTCGAATCAGTTACAGTTGTCACATTCTCAGGGCACAGAGTGCAGACTTAGGTGCCCTGCATCTGGCTTTGGCTAGAGCTGCTTGTGCACATATTTTGTTTTTTTTTTACTCTTTTGTGTTGGGTTTATCATGTTGATGTGGTGATTAATCATTACTGTTTGAGGTTCAGTTATGTATTCGTTGACCCATGACGATTGAGGCTTTGATGGTAAATTTTAATCAGGTTCTAAATTAGTGATTGCGTGTCTAATGTCAGTTTTGTCGGTTGATCTACTCTGTTTAATCCCCTGTAATAAAAACTGGTATTTCTTTTGTAAAGTCTGAAAATCTGTAGATCTTTTGTAAGTCTGAAAATCAAAAGCAGACAAGAGCTTTTGGGTGATTCCCACAGCATGTGTGGATCATATTTCACCCCAATATCAAAAGGCAAAGAACATATATTTCAGTATTCAAGCAACCCCTAATGGGAGCAGCCAAAAGTGAGAGATATTTTTTGCAATATTCAGATTTTTTTGATATAACAGTAAATGTCAGTGATGTAAAAAAAAANAAAAAAAAAAAAAAAAAAAAAAAAAATTTTTAAATGATCCTAAAAACAATTTATTTTCTTTATGCAAAATAATATTATAATAGAAAATATAATTTCTGTTTTTTTCTTTTTTTGTGATGAAATATTACCAGGACATATTCTGCTAACTGATACTATAAACAAAACTAAATTGCTGAATCTATAGTTTTAACTTTTGCCTGGTGTCTCAGTACTGCTTTAACAGTACTAGACTAGGAAAGACAGTTTGTTTTTCTTTTGCAGACGTCCTTGGTACATTAGATCACCCTGACAGGAGTTTTCAGCTTGCTGGCTAATTAGTAATGACAAAAGTCAGTTTATACTCAGCACTTTCTAATATCTCTGTAAACACTCAGGCAGGTGCTGGAAAGTAAACTAGACCAAACGAACAAATCAAGCAAATATGTGCCCTTAAAACATTAAAGAGGCGATATTAAGTGTACGCCTGCAAGCTTTCATCTCACCTTACAAAGCAAGAGAAAGATGGATGAGTAATATAACCCATTTGAAACTTGTTTCATCTTTGATTTCTACATTGACCAACTAATGAGTTTGGATCCGAGAAGCACTTGTTTTGGAACAGCTGCATCTAAATAAAAGCAGGTTCCAAAGTCAATTTGAGCATGCGACCAAGGAAGTATATCTGCAACTTTATCATGTGGCAGTTGTTTGAAAGAAAACACAAACTTAAACAGATTACAGCTGACAAGGAGGGGATTTTTATTTATTTGTTTGATTTATCTGCATAAATTCCGTTACCCTTGCAACCCATCAAATGCACGTTTTTAATCATAAATCTGCATTCAGGCTCCGCTTTTGCCTTTGTATGTCTAGTGACCCTCTCCTGAAGCGATTAGCTCTCTCCTCCTCGTGGAGCCGCATATCTTTGTTTAAATCAAAGTCATGTGTATTCCACATGGGCTTGCCAGACCTTCTCCATGCTCTATTTTCATTGTTTTTACCATTTATCTCCACACTTTTTTTTTCTCTCTCTCTCTCTTTCACCCCAATCTCAAAAAAAGCACCACATTTCAGACAGGCAATGAGGGATTATGATTATTTTGGAAGGAAAGAAAAGAATGCAGAGGGGGAGGAAAGTGTATGCTGAGTGTAATCCTATTTTAGGCCTTCTGAGTGAATGTGTTGCAGCTCTGTGTGTTTGCGACTGTGCCAAAGTCATTTTCTCTAAGACATGTCACATACAAAGAAATGTGGGGATCTGGGTGATCAGTGCCCATTTCTGCCTATGATTTCTTACTCTTGTTTTAAGGGAATGCTCTTCAGAAAAAATATCCATCAGTAAAGTTTTCCTTTGATGGGCCCCACCGAGTGACAGCCGATCAAAACTCATGAATTTGTGTACAATATATACAACTGTTTGGGGTTGGTAGGATTTTTAAAAATATTTTTGAATGAAGTCTCTTGTGCTAACAAGGCTGCATTTATTTGATGTGAATATTACAATTTAAAAACTGATTTATATTTTAAGATGTTAAGTCGCATGCATATACAGTCAAACCAAAAACTATTCAGACACTAGATATCATTTTTTTATAATTTTTTTTACTAGTGGGTGCAGGACACTATAGTTCATTTATGTTAGTGAAGATAGCAAAATAAAGTAAACTGGGACATATTATACCCAAAAATTCTTCATACAGTGGACTACGAGTAAAGTTGATGATAAATTTGGAACCAAAAATTATTCAGACACTTTGACCTAACCATGTTTTGCTTAAGTGTTATCTGACATAATTAAGATTATTATTTCTTTGACAGTTTAAACTGTGAAATCTTGTCATATTTTATTACCGTTTTTTTTTTTAACTATAGTGAATAAACTGTAATAATGAATGAAATGTTCAAGGTGTCTGAATAAATTTTGGTTTGACTGTAATTGTGCTAGAGTTTTCAAGGTATGTGCATGCCTATGATTCAATAACACCCTGATTGAGACGAACAAGGAATTGCGGCGACCACGAAGGTCAAGCATTAGAGATTAGCTGAACAAATTGGGTTATGACTGCAAAACGGAACAATTTCCAAGAGACAAAAATGTGACCAATTTTAAAATGCAATTTAGTCTGAAGTCTAAAATTACATCTCTTGCTAAAAGTAGCGCTGGTGTGTTCCATGTTAGAATTGTAGAGTGTGTGTGTGTGTATCTTAGAACATAAAGGCCCAGTTTCACAGACAGGGCTTAGACTAAGCCAGGATTAGGCCTTAGTTCAATCAGGACATTTAAGTAGCTTTTATAAACGTACACTAGAAAAAAACATTACTGGTGTGCATCTTGAGACAAAACAATGGCACTGGCATATTTTAAGATATGTCAGTACAAGTTGGTTTCAGTTAAAACAGCTCAAACATGCATTTTAGTCTAGGACTAGCTTAAGCCTTGTCTGTGAAACCAGGGGAATATTATAAATCTTAAGTTTTAACCCAGTCTAAGATATGTCCATATGTGAGAGGTAATGCTTAAGTGGTAGGAGTTTGTAACAGGAATTTCACTTCAATAGTAGGCTTCTGGCTTCTGGAATAGCCCCNCCTTAGGGATCATCTGATGTGTGGGTATATATATCACGTTCACACATACAGATCTTCATTTTCATATATAGTGTTACATTCCTTTCTGCTTCTCTCTCTCTCTCTCTCTCTCTCTCTCTCTCTCTCTTGCTCTTGCTCTTGCTCTTAGTTCTTATTGTGCCTTACTTCTGTTTCTCATCTTTCTGCTTTTCTGTCTTTCACACGCGCATCCTTCTTCATCTGTCATTCACACTCTCTGATCTTTTTCTTTAATCACTCTCTCACTCACCACTTCCTCTCGAATCCCTCCATCTGTCCTTCTTTCTCTATGTGTGTTAGACATTAGTGAAGCTCCTTTGAGTTTTTTCAACGTACATTTGCATCACACTTGCAAAGCCTGTCGTTCTGCTTCTAAAGCATCATGGAAAGCAGGCAGGATATAAACAAATACAAGCAGCAACCTTCATCTATCAGCTTCAGTTGACTGTCTGTGCTGGCATGATTTACAAAAAACAAAAAAAGAGCCAGGCTGCCAGGACCAGGGCCAGGCGGCATGTCTCCAGGGTAAGGTGTGAGAAAGAAGACAAGAAAAGAGAGAAAAAGGCAAAGATTTCTCTTCCTCGACCTTTGGCATTCGATAAAACCAAACATGTTCTTCAGGGACAGGGGACGTGCTGATGCTGTCAGGACAAGTGTGAGCATTGCCCACACTC
>RJVU01075617.1:3911588-3942625 GCA_003731715.1 Anabarilius grahami
TGGGCTGCATCCATCAAACGTTGTTGAAATATATGTTCCAAAGTGAAACATTTAACATAGATGATGCCTTATGAAGTGTTTAAACCCATTACACAAGCTTATTATGAATCAGAATGTTTGACAAATAAAGTGTCTTATTTTATTGTGAATTAGATTTTATATATTTAAGTTTGGGTTAAGCAAGAGTTGTTGTTGTTGTTTTTTAAGAAATTAATACTTTTATTCAGCAAGGATGCATTACATTTTTCAAAAGTGACAGTAAAGACTCTGGGATAAACTGTTTTTAACTGTGATGGTAGTAAGAAATGTTTACTGTATTTTTGATCAAATAAATGCAGTCTTGGTGAGTATAAGAGACTTCTTTTAAAAGCATAACATTTTCAACAGTAGCGTATATGCTAGATAGATGTTAAATATAAGGCAAATGTTTTTGTGACGTTTATGATTTAGAGTAGAGCTGGCAAGTACCTCACAATAAGATATACATTAAATTCAATATGCATTATTATATCATTTTTCGATTGTGACTGAAACTGCAGCAAATGCTCAACAGAGACCAAACATTAGTACCAGTTTTACGTTTGACTCGCTTCGCTTTTGTCTAGTACAATGCCTCATAAAAGAGGCTCTGACCTCATTGAGAAATGCCTGAAGAGATGCTTATTTCTAAGACCTGCTTCTTCAATAACTGAGCTCTCGGAAATGTAATGAACTATAATATATGAATTAGGAACTGGGATTATATGCACATAAATAAAAATGTTGATAAAAGGATTGAAAGTATTGTAATGTATTGATATGTCACTGTATTAGCACATAGGGTATATGAGAATCTGCTCTTGAAATATCTGTCTGTACACAAATATGATGCTTAGAGTAGAGCATCAGGCTTTCCAGACTAGGCACTCTTTTATGGTTGCTTATCGGTAAATTCATTCAAGTTGTAACTTTGTGACATACCAAAGCTGTCCCTCATATTCCAACTTTCACTCCTGTTCAGTCACTTGAAAACATATGTCACTAGAGGGACACATATGTGGCCAATCTATTCTAAGGATTCTGGTTTAAATCAGTGGAGCCACTGAGCTGTAACCTTTTTTTGTATGTGTGTTTTATGTAAAACAGCGCCACCTGATGGCTGGCATGTTGAACTCTAATAATTCAATTCATTTCACCCTTTTGTTCTCCATCCTGGTTTTATAAAAGGATGTCTGATTGTATAAACACAGCTCATTTAAGCACACACATTTTCAATCTATACTAGCAGCTCAGGTTTTGTTAAGTATGGAGCTCCCTGTTCACTCACTTATCCACAACCAGAAGCCAAATAGATGTATGGTTGACTTTGGGAGAAAAAAAAAATAACTGAAAGAAAAAGACGATAAATGTGTGCACACAGTTGGTCTGTGTGTTTTTGTGTCTCAGAATGACAGCTCATAAATGATTTTACTGCATTAGCCTATGCACAAGAAGTGTGTGGATTGAGTATTGCTAAAAAGTCAAAATGCTCATAAGTATGCAGTAGAATAACCTTGGCATTTCACTCACTGTAGGACTTTTAACTGTTAATGAAACACATCCCAGTGCATTCACGATACAATCATTCCTAACCTAAGAAAATGTCAACATGCAATGTTATCACAACCAGCCACAACTCATTTGGATTCATGTCGGTTTGCTAACATTTATTACTGAATGTAAGTCATAAGTAACCAGGCATTTAAATTATTGCCTGAGTTAATACAGGTATTGATCTGGCCTATATTAAAGCAGCCATGATAGGAGTTCTGATTCCCTGAGGTATGAGACAACAAACATAAATTAAGTGCAATGTCATGATGTCCAAATCTATGCCTTTTTATAAAATCAATAGTCCCTGTGTAGTCTGAACAACTAGTAGTTGACTAATCTGTCTTAAAGGTGCTCTATATAATTAGGCTGGTTATCATGTCAACTAAACATTGATCAGATGAGGTACCTGACAGATATTCTACAAATAGACTGAATTCGGTTAAGACTGATGTCATGTCACCATTTCAGGCTTCAAACTCTCTATCAAATCCCAAATATACATAGTGTTAATATACACTCATAGTGTGCTGTAGTACTCCGAAAAAATCATGATCCTAAACGTTATCTCCATACAGAAATTCAATATGTCACGACTTATTGAATTTCAGTCGGGGGCAGTCGTGGCCTAATGGATAGAGAGTCGGACTTGTAACCCAAAGGTCATGGGTTCGAGTCTCAGGTCCGGCAGGGATTGTCGGTGAGGGGAGTGAATGTCCAGCGCTCTCCCCACCCTCAATACCACGACTGAGGTGAGACCCTTGAGCAAGGCACCGTACCCCCAACTGCTCCCCGGGCGCCGCAGCAATGGCTGCCCACTGCTCCGGGTGTGTGTGTTCACGGTGTGTGTGTTCACTGCTGTGTGTGTGCACTTGGATGGGTTAAATGCAGAGCACAAATTCCGAGTATGGGTCACCGTACTTGGCCACATGTCACTTCAATCTATCAATCAATCTTAACAACCAGATAACTTTTCATTCATATTTGCATAAAGCCATCATAGTCCTCACAAACAATCAGTGACCTACAGATTATGCACAACCTTGCTTACAGCAAGGTGATTTGAAATCTAGTAGTAATTGTCTAGAAATATATTGTTGAATATTTTTACAAAAGCTGTGCTTTGATGGCTGTAGCCGCGGTGCTTTAAAGAGGAAGAATTTAGACAACCAACTTTCCTGATAGGGTTTACCTGAGCTGACAGGCACAGAGATGTGAGGTTTTGTCTTTTAATTCATCCTTTTGAATGTATCCATACTAAAAACAGAGATAAATCGTCCCCTTGGAATTATAAGGTTCTATCTGACATTTTTGTCAAAATTGAGTTATTCACATATTCTTATTCTGTGACAAATTATTTACATTATGTGATGTTTTTGGTAATGTTGAGTACATTTGGGGACTTTTTATTTAGAAAACAAAAAGGTTATATCTACAAAGTCCAATGGAATGGAAAAACTTCGAAGCTCAATATCTCAGAACTGCTCAGAATGCAGATAGAACCTTATAATTCCAAGGGGAAGAAATCTATATAAACTCACGACTGGCCTATCCTCACGGTCTCGCTGATCTACCTCTATTTTTCATATATTAACAGTTTTGTTCTACTTTTTTGAAATGCTTAATGAATTTCAGCCTTGGTGAATTTGTATATGGGTGTGTATATGGTTTTATGTTTTACATGGGTGTACATTTAGGACGCAGTCAGTCTGTCACTCTCTTCCTGTTGCCCCTCTTGCAGTGGTCTCTGTAAGCCAAATATTTTACTTGTTTAGTTTATGATTTTAACTATTCATTTATAGAATTTCAGTGATGTGATCAATGATCATAGTAATGTTAAAATTTAGTCTGAAATGTACTTGATATCATTATTAATGAAAAGAAATTGTTATGCTGTAAACATATTTAACAAGGCCTTACAGTTTCTAAATTATTAACTTTACCTTTTATTGTATGTTTTTACAGGTTCTTATTAAAGTGATTGACACCAACAACCATCGTCCTCAGTTCTCTAAGTCTAAGTATGAAGTGAATGTCCCTGAAGATACCCCACCTGAAACAGAGGTGTTACGGATTACAGCTACAGACCAGGATGAAAAGAACAAGCTTACCTTCACCCTCCTCAGCAGCACTGACCCATTCAGTCTACGCAAGTTCAGACTAGATCCTGGAACAGGAGTGTTGTACACTGCAGAGAGACTAGACCATGAAACCATGCACCAACATACACTAACTGTCATGGTAAGATCATGTGGTCTGTTATTTACATCATGTGTCCAATTGATTTTTCTGTCTGATTTAGAAATGTTCAGCTAGTCAGCCATCCCTCAGCGTAAACTATCCTGGCAGTTTGTATTTGAATTATTTCATTAGACATTGAGGCGACTCTCCTAAGGGCTTGCAAGTGTTTGATGTGTTTCACATAAACAGGTAATTAAAGTGTTGAAATTACTGGAGAATTGCCTTTTTTACCCTTTCCTCTGCCCTCCATACTGCAGGTACGAGATCAGGACATTCCTGTAAAGCGGAACCTGGTGCGTGTGATTGTAAATGTGCAGGACACCAATGACAATGCACCTTGGTTCTCTGGTTCACCATATGTGGGCCGTGTGTTTGAATCTGCTGCCATCGGCTCTGCTGTGCTTCAGGTCTCTGCTCTTGACAAAGACAAAGGCCAGAATGCTGAGATCATCTATAGCATTGAATCAGGTAATCCATCTGATTGATTTGATTGCTCTTGACTTTAATCCAATTTGTCTAGGAAACTACATATGTATACATATGATGTATGAAATGTCTAACCATGGAAAAGGCAAGTAGAAACAGACTGTAAGTTTGAAAGCCTATCATGTCCTCTTAGTTTTAACATATTGTCGAGAGAGCCACAGGAGCGGCCCATGCTGGCCACTTAGAGTTGAAAACGTGGGAGATGTTGAATGTGGCAGCCAAGGGTCCTGCAGTCCCACCAAACTGTGTGAGAGTTTTGAAAGCAGAGCATAGCACAGAAATGACTCCAAGTGGCCTTTTAAGAATGCACATATTTGAAATATCTGAGATTACAGAAGCTAATTGAAATGTTGTGTGTGTGTATGAACATTGTTTAGATCACATACTGACTGACGCTTAGGCAGCTGATTAGTCTAAGACAGTACAGCCGCTTCCTTTCCTTGACTAACTACAAACTCAAATATTCAGTATAAATAAAGCAAAACAAAAGGATTTATGCTTACAAACGAATGTAATTTTTTAAACTTTGAATCAATGCATCAATGATTTTTCACTTTAGTCTTTAATGCTCAAGTTTTACAACAACGTTTTAAATTAATGAGTTCTAAAGAGTTCTGAAAATGATAATCTTAACGTTTTGGCAAGTGAGTGATGCATCTTTGTCATATTTCTTCCTAGGAAATGTTGCCAATTCATTTGCCATTGATCCTATCCTGGGCATCATCACTGTGGCAAAGGAGCTGGACCGTAGCAACAAGAACCATTTTGAGCTAACTGTGAAAGCCTCTGACAAAGGCATACCACCACTTAGTGCTACTGCCTCTGTTGACATAACTGTCACTATTTCTGACAATGCCATCCCTAAATTTTCAGAGAATGAGTTTTCTGCTGAGGTCAGCGAAACTGCTTTGCCTGGAGCCTTTGTAAGTTTGGTTAACGCCAACAGCCAATCATCAGTATTCTATCAGATCAAAGATGGAAATATGAATGGAGCATTTGACATCAACCCCAACTCTGGAGTGGTTGTGACCCATTCGGTTTTGGATTATGAGACTATTCCATCATACAAACTAACCATTCAGGGAACCAACATGGCCGGTCTGACAAGTAACACTACTCTGCTGATTCACTTGAAGGATGAGAATGATAATGCACCTGTATTCATTCAAGATGAGTTCACTGGAATGGTCAGCGAGTCTTCTCCAGTCAACAGTGTAGTCCTCACCAAAGACAACATACCACTTGTCATCCGTGCATTAGACACTGACCGTGATGCTAACTCAAGGCTGGTCTATCAGATTGTCGAGCCATTTGCTCATAATTACTTTGCCATTGACTCTAGCACTGGTGCAGTTAGAACCATCAGCGAATTGGATTATGAGCAAAGATCTGTGTTTCGCTTTTCTGTTCAAGTCCACGATATGGGAATCCCCCGTCATTTTGCAGAGAAGGCTGCTAACGTGACTATTGAGATTCTGGACATCAATGATTGCCCCCCTCAGTTCAGCCAAGATCTATATGAAACCACAGTCTTAGTGCCAACTTTCAAAGGAGTGGAAGTGATCACAGTCAATTCCACAGATGCAGACTCTGGTCCAAATTCAAGGCTGTTTTACTCTATTGTTGAAGGCAATATTGGAGAGAAGTTTAAAATGGACCCGGTCACAGGGGTTATCACTATTCAAAATGTCACTCAGCTTAGAAGCAGGTATGAGCTCAGAGTGAGGGTGTCTGATGGCAGGTTTTCTAAAACAGCTTTAGTAAAAATAAATGTCAGAGAGAATAAGGAGAGTACTCTGAGGTTCACCCAAGAATCTTATAAGGCCTTTGTGCCAGAAAATTCCTTAGAGAAGAAGACATTAGCTGTAATAGCTGCAGTGGGAAACCAAGTCAATGAACCTTTGTTTTATAGCATTCTGAACCCTGATAAGAGATTCACAATAAGCCGTACCTCGGGAGTACTCTCCTCTACAGGCACACCCTTTAATCGAGAAGAGCAAGGCGTATTTGATATTGTGGTCGAGGTGACCAGGGAAGACAAGTCATCCGATGTAGCCCATGTCCTCGTCACTGTGATAATTGAGGATGTCAATGACAACCCACCAGTGTTTGTCAATTTACCCTATCAGGCACTGGTGCAGGTTGACTCTGAGGTGGGTCACTTCATCACCAAAGTGACTGCAGTTGATGCCGATATTGACAGAAATTCTGAGATCAACTACCATCTCCAGGAGCCAAATGAGTTTGTTCAGATCAGCATAGATGGTGAAATGTCACTTACAAAGAAGCTTGAGAAAGACTCCCTTAACACTGAATTTGTAATCACCATTGTAGCCAGAGATGGAGGTGAACCAGCACTTTCCTCATCTGTTGAGGTGCCAATAATGGTTGTAAACAAAGCAATGCCTGTGTTTGAGAAAGCCTTCTACAGTCTGGAGATCCAAGAAAGCATACAGTTACTAACACCTATTGTACACATTCAGGCTAATGACTCAGAAGGCCCTAGAATAGTGTACACAATCACTGAAGGGGACCCTCTCAATCAGTTCTCCATCAATTTCAATACTGGCGTCATTCAGGTTGTAAAGCCTTTAGATTTCGAGACCCACCCAGCCTATAAACTTAGCGTTAGGGCCACCGACTCGCTAACTGGTGCCAAAGCTGAAGTCTTTGTTGACATAATCTTGGAAGACATTAATGACAACGTACCTGTGTTCTATACCAAATTGTACAATGCAAGTCTTTCGGAAGCATCAGTGATCGGGACGTCTGTATTGCAAGTCTCAGCTACAGATGCTGACACTGGTAACAACAAAGTGCTCTTTTACCAGATTGTTGAAGATAAAGACAAGAGCTCTTATTACTTTAGCATCGACCGTGACACGGGCACAATCTGGACAACTCAGATGCTTGACCATGAAGAAAAACCCTCACATAAACTGATAATTAGAGCAGTAGATGGTGGAGTGCCTGCCCTTTCCAGTGAGGTCATAGTGTTAATTGATGTAACAGACCTTAACGACAACGCTCCAGTGTTCTCACAGAAAGTCTATGAAGCTACAGTCAGTGAGCTGGCCCCCCGTGGCCACTTTGTCACCCAGGTTCAGGCTTCCGATGCTGACAACTCAGATAGTGGCAAACTTGATTTCTCAATTATATCAGGAAATGAAGGGCAAAACTTTGCTATAGATCCAAAGACTGGGGCTATAGTCATATCAAACCACCGGAAACCCCACATGGAGTCTATCTATAACATCAATGTGTCCGTATCAGATGGTGTATTCAGAAACTCAGCTATTGTGAAGGTCAGTGTTATTAGTGCTAACTTTCACAATCCTACCTTCAACCAGGTGGATTACGTGGTTGAGCTTCTTGAGAACTCACCAGTTGGAACAATGGTGGCTGAGGCTCAAGCGACAGATGAAGACTCTGGCACATATGGAAGACTCACCTACCATATAGTCAATGACAATGCTAAAGACAAGTTCTCAATCTCTGAGAATGGAGAGATTTTTACTTTGGAGAGTCTTGACAGAGAGAACACATTGGAGAAAGTGATTCCGATTTCTTTAATTGCTAAAGATGGTGGTGGCAAAGTTGGCTTCTGCACTGTAAATGTGATCTTAACGGATATCAATGATAATGCTCCACAGTTCCGAGCTGCTGATTACAGAGTTAATGTTGTTTCCGACGTGCCAAGAGGAACAACCATACTTAAGATTGCAGCGTCCGACATGGATGAAGGTAGTAATGCAGACATCACCTATTCTATTGAAGCGGATGCAGACAATGTTGAGGAGAATTTTGAAATCCACCAGTTCAGTGGAGTCATTGTAACAAAGGAAAGCCTCATTGGATTGGAGAACCAGCAATACATGTTTCTTGTGCGAGCAAAAGATGGTGGAAATCCTACCAAGTCCTCTGTTGTTCCAGTCTATGTCAGGATTCTTGCTCCCGAGGTCCCAGTGCCAAAGTTCATTGAGTCCCACTACAGATTTGCCATAGATGAAGATCTTCCTCTTGGTTCAGAAATAGATGTCATTCAGGTCGAAAGTGATCAGCCAATCTTTTACAGCCTGGTGAAAGGGAATACTCCTGAGAGCAACCAGGATGAGGTATTTGTGGTTGACCCCAACTCAGGATCTTTGAAGCTAGAGAAGAAGCTTGACCACGAGAGCACCAAATGGTATCAGCTAACCCTACAAGCACAAAGCGAATATGATGGTAGTAAAGTTGTCTCCGCTGTGGATATTAGTATCCAGGTCAAAGATGTCAATGACAATCGACCGCTCTTTGAATCAAACCCTTATGAAGCTTTCGTTGTGGAGAATCTCCCAGGTGGCACTTCTGTTATACAGGTAAAGGCCACAGACCTGGACTCAGGCACTAATGGCCATGTGGTTTACAATCTCGATCCCAACCAAGAGACAAGAGACATCGCAGAATTGTTTGCCATCAACAGTGAAACTGGATGGATTACCACATTAAAGGAACTTGACCGTGACAAGACAAATAAGTACACTGTTTCAGTCTTAGCCACCGACCGTGGAGACAAAGAACAGCTGATGGCCAGTACCAAGGTGGATGTCACAGTGGTAGATGTGAATGACAACCCACCAAAGTTCACAGCAGAGATCTATAAGGGCACAGTAAGCGAAGATGACCCACCTGGTGGAGTCATTGCCATTCTTAGCACTACAGACCTTGACACAGAGGACAATAATAAGCAAATCAGCTACTTTATCACAGGTTAGTCTAATTTTGATTTTGTACTTCTATTTTAATTTTAGCAGTTGCATGCCACCATTATCATTTGAGTTGAATTTAAAAGGTTAGTTTAAATTTACTAGTTTTTAATGGAATAATTTATAGTACAAGCAATTCATAATCTGTGGGAAGCCATTCAAAGCTAAAGCTAAATATTCTATGAAGTGCGATCAAATTGTCACATTCTAAGGGATTTCTGTGTAAAGAATACTTAGATACCAAAGAGATTCTAAATTGAAAACTGGATAATTTTCCCAATGACGCTTTTGAAACAAAGTGGGAATGTTTCAGCTCCGGTGATAGTTAATTAGCGCAAACATCGAAGCCAAGCTGGAAATGAGATGAGCCCTTCCTGGCACAGAAAAGTCTCATTACATCCACTCGTCTTCGCCTGATCATAGAGTGATGACAGAAATTGGCATAACAAGTCACACTGCCACTTATTTACATAGACGCTTTGTGTTACTGTTGTGAAGTCCAAGCAAACAAGAAGTGAAGCTTCATAAACTCTGTGAAATATACATGTTATAAATTAAGTCATTTCTGTAGCTACTACACATATGCAGGAAACCCCACAAATACATACAGTAGTCAGTTTATCTGCCATTCATGTTCATTAGTTTGACTGACATTTCTCATGTTTGTTCTCTGAAGGTGGAGACCCCTTGGGGCAGTTTGGCATTGAGTATACTCAAGGTGAGTGGAAGGTCTCGGTACGGAAACCTCTCGACAGGGAGGAGAGGGACAATTACTTGCTGAACATTACGGCCACTGACGGGACCTTCACAGCCAAGGCTATAGTTGAAGTCAAGGTCTTGGATGCCAATGACAACAGCCCAATTTGTGAGAAGGTATGAATGTTAGTTTTGTGTGTATGTGTGTGTGGGAAGTGTATTGCTGCAAAATGTCATGTAGTCTGATTCTGTCAGTTAAGGGGAGGGTGCTGCCTACCCGCTGTGCATGCTAAATGGGACGAGACTGAGAGAGAAAGAGAGAATGTCAGGAGGGATTTGAAAAGGTCCTTATGTGAAATGCAGCATTTAAGAAACAAAGAAAGCGATTTTGCACTGTGAGAGGGTTTTGTGAGGGCTAATGTGCTTCTTTTACGTATTGTGTTCCTTTTTGAATAATGTTAATTTAATAGAACTCCTGTGGTGAAAATCTTTTAGCCCTCTTTTCAATTTGGCTTTACAATTACCACCAAACTCTTCCTCTTTCCTTTCGTTTCTCTCTTCTTTTTGGCCCTATCATCCCATTTGTGAAGTCACTTCTGCTTGTCACATGTCTGCCTTTCTGTTGTTTGCCTTTCTGTTGTTTGCAGTCATTTTATATGGAAAGCGTCCCGGAGGACTCCCCTGCCGGTAGGCTGATCCTGCAGGTCTCCGCCACAGATGCCGACATCCGTTCCAATGCACAAATCTCCTACGAGCTGCTAGGGTCTGGATCAGAGCACTTTAGCATAGACTCTGAGACAGGTATGCATTCGTATTTGCATGTGCACATCAAATAGGTCAAATGTACCTTGTAAAATGTTGTGTGTATTTGATTGTGTGTGCTGATGACCCCACTCAAACTCATTCACTATTGCTCAGTGATAGGGTACTCAGCAGGGTCAATATGTATTATAAACTTTATCAAAGCTATAGTATTATTGTGCATTTTTGTGAATTGTAAAGCCTTAGAAAGGAAAATTATATACATATACTGAATATTTTAAAATGTGCATATTTATATACACAACTGTTCAAAAGTTTTGGGTCAGTAAAATTATGAGTATTTCAGCTGGGAAGCATTCAATTGAGCAAAAGTGACAGTTACGATTGTTACAAATAAATTCTGTTCTTTCAAAGTTTATGTTCATTAAAAAAAATCCTGAAAGAGATTATATTAAGTATTAAGATATTAAGCAGTACTGTTTTCTACATCAATAACAATAAAAAAAAAATAAAAGTAAAAAGTTTCATGAGCACCAAATCAGCATATTATGATTTCTAAAGGATCATGTGACACTGAAGACTGGAGAAATTATGCTGAAAATTCAGCTTTAACATCACAGAAATAAATTACATTTTATAATATATATAGTTAGAAAATGGTTATTTTAAATTTGAAATATAAATCAAATATAAGTTCAATATTTAACAGTATTGCTGTTTTTAATGTATTTCTCATCAAATAAATGCAGCCTTGATGAACATAAGAGACTTCTTTCTACCACATTCTTTCTCAACATTAAAAAATCTAACCAAGCCCAAACTTTTGAACAGTAGTTCTAAGACCGTTGTCTCAACAACCACACAAAAACATGCCACATACACAGAACATTTTCAGCACCATTTGCTTTTGCCTGGAGTCAAACACATCCCATTTAAAACCATAATGATTTCTAATTTAATTACTTGTATAATTCCAGGGAAGAAAGTACACCCTTGGGCTTTCATTGCTGTTTTAAAATACCACAGAATTCTGTTTCTGATGTTATTCTTTTACTTGTCTGTTTTATTCATACAAACATACTTAGACAAAATATTTTAATAAACATTTCAGCAAGTGTTGCCCAACTTCAGCTAACAACTCTAGTCAACTGTCTCTCAACTGTGTGAATTAAACATTGGTTCCAGGCGATAAGAGAGCAGAAATCAACAGTGGGTTTGTGACAGCGTCACACTGCTACAACACAAAAGCTATTGTAAAGGCGCTACTCACTGGCTCTTTGATAACACTGAGTGTGAAGGCAGGGAATGCTGGCACACAAACTGAAGGAGCGCTACTGTTCTTCTGTGTGGGTTTAGTGTGCACGGAGAGTTTTCTTCGCTTTTTTCCCCCCTTCGTTCCATCATGGAAAAGAAGAGGAGCATTATAGCAAGTTAGCAGTGCCAAGAGTGCTCTCGTTCGAGCCAACTAGACCCCTAAAAGCTGGCGGCTGCTTTTCCAAGGGTGACTTTCCCTTTCCTTCTTTTCTCACTCAGCTCACTCTCTGACCAGCCTATTTGCTATTTTTCACCATCCCTCTCCTTTTTAATATTTTCTATTTCTTAAAGCCGCTCAGTGCAAGGATGATTTTAGCTCCCCTCGAGGGGAAACTTTTGGACACCCTGCATTCATTCCTTCTTGAGATGTGCTCCAGCTAAAAGGTCGACACCAAACAGCTGGCACACAAAAGTGCAGTTTTAAATTAGTGACCACTTCAATGGAATGTAGCTCACGCTTGCAGAAATTATTAGGTCAGATCATTTTCTCATGACAGAGACGACTGTCTCCCTCGCTCGCTGATTTTCTTTTTGGGGGCTTTCTTAGAGTGCCCTCTTGACTTGAAAGATTAGAGTTTGAAGTGGAATTGGATTGTATCTTGTTCTCTAGTGCAGTGCCAGCTGATGTTCAAAATTCACTCCCCATCAATCATTTTGGATTTTTTTTAGCAAGCGACAGCTATAATAAATATACATAAAGCAACTTTGCAGACATGAAAAATGAGAGCGCAGTAACTATTTGTGTGTGTTAGCAGCGTCAGGGTGCATACAAACTAGCTTTATGCTAATTCACAGAATGTTGCAAATGAGTTAAAGGGTTTGTTCTCCTAAAAATGAAAATTCTGTCATCATTTACTCATTAACCTTCTGTTGTATCAATCTCATAAGACTTTCATTCATCTTCAAAATACAAATAAAGATATTTTTAATGACACCTGAGAGATTTCCATCCCTCCAATGAAAGTAGATGCAACCAAAACTTTAACAATTTCAAAATGTTCATGAAAAATTGTAAACGTAATCCGACATGATCACTTTATATGATGAACGAATATAATTTAGGCTTTTATTCATATATTACCATTGATCAATGCACATTTTAGTTTCATTTGAGTTTCGATGAAAAACAAAGTCCTATGGGTTTGAAATGATATGAAGGTGAATAAATAATGACAGAATTTCAATTAAAAGGTTTGCAAATTCAGAGGAAAAATGCAGAGATTCATTAAAAGTGAAACACTGTTGTGCGACCAAAAGTTTTAATCTTTTGATGCAACAGATTCTGACAGTTCTGACAAAAAAAAAACCTCATAATTCTTGTCACATCTGATTAAGACACAGTGTAAAGTGTTTTTGTTTTATCAGGTGAATTGAAAACTCTTCTCCCTCTGGATCGCGAGGAAGTGGAAGTGCACAAGATGAAGGTGCGTGCTCTGGATGGAGGCGGACGCTTTTGTGAAGCAGAAGTTGAAATCACAGTCGAAGATGTCAATGACAATGCTCCACAGTTTACCTCTGACCCCTACACCTTCACTGTGTTTGAGAACACAGAGATAAACACACCCGTAGCTCGCCTGTATGCTTCGGACCTGGACACAGGTAAGATCTCCAGTATCCAGTACAATGATATATTTATGTCAATATGTGCTTGTAAGTGTATTTCCCAAGATATTCTCCAATTTTGCAACAGTATGGCCTGTCGATGTGGTAGTGCATTAGAGAGGTAACTAACACATATACATATATGACGTTCTCAATCAAACAGGGCAGCACCTTTAATCTGAGAGAATACAAACCTCTCTGTTTTTCTGTCTCTTTAATTCACTTCGACTCAATTTGCTCCAATTTCCATTTGCATGGATTCCTCTCTTATCTTCCTTTTGTTCTGTCCTCCCTATCCTCAAACAGACACATTGTGTGATCTGTGTATATTCCAGACTCTGTTTCACTTAAGCCCAGCATAAACACAATCAATCTATTATTCTTCCTTCGTTTCTCAGCATCAGTGCCACAACCTTCAGATCACCGGTTGCTTTTTGAAAGCCCCTGATGTGGCCAAATAGTTCAACTCTATAGACCGCATCCGTGACATGTTTTACCTACACTTACAATGAAGGTCTATGGGACTCATACAATAGCTGCACAGTAAACTTGAAATGATCATAAGAGGTAGTTTATTAAATTATCTATAGACTTACATCATCAAGTCTGAAACTTTATAAAAGACAAGAGATTGTGTTAACTGGCTATAATGAGAGAGTGTGTCTTGATAGATAGGATTGTACTAGCAAGCCACAAATGAGGCTTACTCAAAAATGCATTAGAGGGATTAGTGTACTCTATCTTCATCTTGTTTGTTTGTTCATGTGTGCTTTCCCCAATACAATAGGTGGCACTCACTCACACTTCTTAATATGCAGCACAGGAACAGAGGTTTCAGCACTGAATCCTTTGCAGGATGAATTTATAAGTCATTATAGTTGAGCAAATGAGACGGAGACACAGTCGAACTATAGGTTCTTGCAAATCATTATGACTGCTGGAGACTTTGCCATTGATTTTAAAGCGGTTTAATTTGTGAAATGTATTTATCTGTTGGCTATCTTTATGAATTATTTTCCTTTCTTAGTAAGAAATATGATCATGTTTCAGTTGTACATTAAATTATTGAAAATAATTGACAAATGTCATTTGTAGAGCCAGTGTTGCTGTATAATTACACTACCATTCAAAAGTTTGAGATCAGTAAGATTAAAAAAGAAAAGAAAAGATAAAGAAATTAATATTTTTATTTTGCAGTGATGTTACATTTATCAAAATTGTATAATGTTACAAAAGATTTTAAATAAATTCTGTTCTTTTGAACTTTATATTCATCAAAGAATCCTGATGAATCAAAGAATCCAGTTCAGCATATTCAAATGATTTCTGAAGGATCTTGTGACACTGAAGACGGGAGTAATGGCTGCATAAAATTTTCCATTACACGAATAAGTTACATTTTAAAATATATTAAAATAAAAAGTTATTTTAAATTGTATAGTATTTCTTAGTATTGCTGTTTTTACTGTATTTTTGATCAAATATATGCAGCCTTGGTATATGTGTCAGAATCAAGAATTCAACAATGATGTGGTATAATTTGTACTTTATAATTGTCCTTTTTTTAAAGAGAGTGATAAAACAAACAAAATATTAATTTCATTGTGCTTTGTGTGTATGTTTAGGTTCTAATGCAGAGATCCTCTATTCACTGCTGGACTCTGCTGATGGTGTGTTCTCCATTGATGAGGAGACGGGCACCGTACGGCTCGATCGTCCGCTGGACCGTGAGCTCCAGTCGCTCTACACCCTCCGTGCCCGCGCCACCGACCGTGGTTCCCCGCGCCATCTCTCCTCTCTCACAACCGTCAGTGTTTCCATCTTGGATATTAACGACAACCCTCCAGTCTTTGAGCGTCGTGAGTACACTGCCACCATTGCTGAAGACATCCCTGTGGGCAGCCAGGTGTTGCGGGTACACGCAGCCAGCCGAGACACAGAAGCAGGCGCAGAGATTACATACTCCATTATCAACGGAAACGAGAGAGGAGCGTTCCGCATCGACCCCCATACAGGTAAACACAGCAGCTTTGGCGAACTTTTGAGATCCCTGCAGCACTTGAGGATTCAAATAGAGAAAATATGGAACCTAAAATGGTGTAAAAACTATGTAAGACCTACAATATACACCCACATTCCTTTCTTACTTTAAAGGGATAGTTCATCCAAAATAAAATTCTGTCATCCTTCACTCACCCTCATGTTGTTCCAAACCCGTAAGACTTTAGTTTATCTTCAAAAGACAAATGAAGATATTTTTAATGAAATCAGCAATTTCTGTGCCTCCATTGACAGCTACGCAACTACCACTACGCAAATAAAATATTGCATTATTTAGAGAGGTTTTTATTTACTCTCATTGTCCTTCTCTTCCCAGGCGGTGTCTTTGTTATCGAACCTTTGGACTACGAAACAGCACATGAGTTTTATCTAACAGTGGAGGCTACAGATGGAGGCACACCATCACTCAGCGACATGGCCACAGTGAACATCAACCTGACTGATGTAAACGACAACAGCCCCATTTTCAACCAAGACATCTACTCAGCTGTGATCAGTGAAGACGCAGAACTGGGAAAGACTGTGCTCACTGTAAGTCATTGGCTTCTCTTTCTGAAGCACTTCTAATTTTATCCACAGGTCTGTGTGTTACATCATCTGCTAAAATCAACACAGAGCAAAGAACACACACTAAACAAACACAGTCCAGTGTCAAACCAGAGCTTGGTGACCCCAATCTTTAATCTGTAGTCTTCTCTCTCACTCTGGTCATTTATTAGAGATGTTCATGTCTTATCATGCTGAATATAAATTGTCAGTGTGAAACTGATACCCAGCTCTGTTTCACTTGCATGCCTTCTGATTTCCCTCGAGGGTCTCAGCCAATAGTTACTGACTCACGAAGCAAGGACGAAAGGCGGGGGTGTTGCATACCTGAGTCCGTGGCAATCTTTGTCTTAACCAGGTGTGTGTTTCTGTGTGTGAAGGTCATGGCAGATGATGCAGATGGTCCATCCAGTAATCAGGTGCGCTTTTCCATCATTGATGGCAATCAAGGCAGTCCTTTCACCATCGACCCCGTCAGAGGAGAGGTCAAGGTGGCTCGGCAGCTCGACAGAGAGAAGGTACAAAACACTCAGGTGTCTCTGTAGCAGGTGTATTGACAGTCTGTTGCTGAGACCTAATAATGATGTTTGGTTTTGTTTGTTTTTTAGACTTCAGGTTACACGCTGACTGTGTTGGCCTCTGACAACGGAAGCCCGGCTCGATCCAGCAGCGCTACGGTCAATGTAGACGTCTCAGACATAAACGATAACCCACCTCTCTTCTCTCAGGCCAACTACAGCATCATTATACAGGTCTGAGTCCTCAAAGGAGACAATACAGTGATTTCATTGTCAATAATTTCTTATCTTAAGGAAGTCCAGTTCCACTGGTTTAGAGTCATGGTTTGACATGTTCAAAAACAGTTGGATGGAGAAACAGAATTCTTTATATTGACTTGTGTCCTAACACTGCAACACTCATGACATGAGAAAAAAAAAAACAATACAGTGTTGTTATTGTCAGCTAAAAATAAACTATAAAAAAAAATAATTTTCATTTATTGAAAAAAGCTGAAATAAAATGAAAAACCTATAAATATTTAGTTTTTATTTATTTAAGTTAAACTGAAATTAATTAAAACTGACATAAAAATAAATTAAAAACTAAATAGAAATTTATAAAATGAATAAAAATGGCGAAAGATATTAAAATGACCAAAACTTAAACTAAAATTAATATGAAAACTGAACATCTAAAAATAAAAGCTTATTTGTAATAATAATACTTTAATAGTATATAAATAAGGCTAAGGTAACACTGAAACTGTATATTAAATTGTCTAAAAATGTAAAGGTAAAAAAAGAAAAACTATCTTGACCCATTCCTAGACAGAACCAAAAAAAATAACATTAGCCAGTATTATAATAGTCTACATTTCCTGGTGCTATCAAAAATCAATGGATCAATGTCCCTCTCTATATTATTTCCCTAGGATTATTGCGTTTCATGCTGAAATTCATCATTGTGGAAGTTAAAAGCATTGCGGAATCCCATTTGCCTTTGAAACGTTGCTCTAAGCAAAAACTATAATCAGTCACCAGAAATGCCTGTGCTTGCTGGCACATATAAAATATAATCATAGCTTCTCAATTTAAGTTGTAAGAAACGTGTAACATGCCAGATTTCCTTTAAGTGTAAAAAAAAAAAAAAGTTTGAATGTTGTAGGTCTATGTTATAAAACCTTTAACAATTTCTGCATATGTTATATAGGAGAATCAGCCAGTCGGTTCCAGTGTTCTCCAGCTTACTGTGTCTGACCGTGATGCCTCCCACAATGGACCTCCTTTCACGTTTGCAATCATCAGTGGGAACGAGGGCAACGCCTTCCACATCACTCCTCAGGGTGTCCTGGTCTCCACAGAAATGCTGAGCCGCCAGACCCAAGAGTTCTACCTCCTACAGGCCCAGGTGAGACCTCAATCTCTCTCTCTGAATCTCTAACTCTAACTGAAGCTGTAGGGGTCTTGTTCAGTTTTCATTGCAAGTCTGAAGGGATAGATGAGCAATAGAACTGAGGTGAAGCTTGTTCAGTATTCCCCACACAGGCCAGGCATGCACTTCGACTAAGATGAAGGAGCAGGTATGAAAAGCTTTGTAGAGGAGTGGACCTGTAAGGAAATAATTACAGCAGTCTCTTTCCCATTCACCCCCTCTTTTGGGTGTTCTGTTTCAGTTCAATCTTATTCTGACCAACTAGTAGATCAAAAATACAGTAAAAACAGTACTATTGTGAAATATTGTTACAATTAAAAATTCTTTTTTAAAACTGCGATTGCAAAGCTGCTACTTCAACAATGCTACTTCTGTCTTCAGTGTCATATGATCCTTCATTCTAATATGCTGATTTTGTGCTCAAGAAACATTTCTTATTATTATCAATGTTGAAAATGGTTGTGCTGCTTAATATTTTTGTGGAAACCATGATACAAATTAGAAAGAACAAAAAGTTTAGAAAGAATAGAAAGTTCAAAAGAACAGCATTTATTTGAAATAAATGGTAATAGGGTGAATAGGAGGGACTGGAAGAGTAAATGACATGAGCCAGACTCAAACTTGAATGTGCAGTACCAACCAGTCCACATTTGTTTTCATTATACATATATTTTTATACATTAACAAATGGGCTTAGAAAATAAATGTAACTCCACTGTGTGTGTGTGCGTGCGTGCGTGCGTGTTTTTGTTACAAATCAGGACACAAATGTGTATAATGACATGGGTATGACATAGGTATTACAAAAAGAGGTGACTTATGAGGACATTACCCATGTCCCCACTTTTCAAAAGGCTTATAAATCATACAGAATGAGTTTTTGTGAGAAAGTAAAAGTGTGCACAGTTTCCTGTGATGGTTAGGTTTAGGGGTAGGGGTAGTGTAGGGGGATAGAAAATACGGTTTGTACAGTATAAAAACCATTACGCCTATGGAATGTCCCCACAATTCACAAAAACTAACGTGTGTGTGTGTGTGTGACCCCACAAAGTACGAAAGATACGTAATGGTTGACTTTGTGGGGTCCTTTAATTGGACCCCACAAGGACAAAATATTTTATATGAGACTAAATGTTGACTCAATTTACTATCGTCCTTCCCCACACTATACCTAAACCTACCCGTCACAGGAACCTAACGTAATTTTAACATTCTTATATATATATATATATATATATATATATAAGAATACTATAGTGACTTTTAAGATTTTGTCAAACATTCTTATATATGACTTTTAAGATGTTGTCTTAATAGGGGCAGACTAAAGGATTCCTCATCTTACTATCTTAGTGGGGTCATTTGGACCCCACTAAGTATTACAAACTAGGATGTGTGTGTGAACTGAGAAATTAGCTGGGACTCAAATAGTCTGTTGTGCCAAGAGTAAATTCAGGCTCAAGTGCTCCCTCTACTGACCGTGACTGCCACTTATTATCAGCCTCTCCATGCAGAAGGTTCAAAGCCGTTTTGCCCTTAATACTCAATTACACTTCAGACAGCTGACTTCATAATTTGGCACCATATGTTGGAATAATTGATTTTTTTAGTTAACGTTTATGATGCATGCTGTTTTGTGCTGTAAAGTGAGATACATCATAGGTGGCTGTGAAATTATTATTATATATTACTGTGAAATACTCCTTTCTGAGTTCTTCCTCCTGTAAATACGTAATAGTGCTTGCTAAAGAAAACATCACTATTACTATTATTTAAAATTAGGGTTAAAAAAACTTCACAGAGATCTTTATCACAGAGCTGACACTTTCTGGCACATGTGGTCTTCTCTTTGGGGCTTTCTTAATGAAGACAGTTCTATTTTATGTACTATTGTACTTTCATTTATATGTTTAAGTGTGTGTGCGTGTGTGTGTGTGTGTGTTATTTTTCTCTCTCTCTTTTTCTGTTATTCCCTGTTCCTACTTAGATCATGTAAGCTAGAGGATGTTGTAAATGCTACCTTGAGATTCTGGTACCATTGTTGCGGTATTGAAAATCAAAGAAAAAAAAAAAAACAAGAAAAATTAGGGTTGGTATTCGACCTCTAACCCCAAGTTTTAAACTCTGGCATCTAAGTATGAAACTAAACTTCTAATTGTTGCGGTTCTGAATCCTAAGTCTCTTGACTCTTTTGCCCTAGGTAACGGACAGCGGTCGACCACCGTTGGTCTCCACAGCGTTTTTGAGTGTTCGTTTGATTGAAGAAAGCATCTACTCTCCTGTCATTCTTCCCCTGGACATCTTTATCACCACTGCAACAGATGAATATTCAGGTGGGGTCCTGGGTAAAATCCACGCCACCGATCAGGATGTTTACGACACTCTAACTTACAGTCTCGTGCCCGATAGTTCTTCCACCTCCGAAAACTCTGGCCTCTTCTCCGTCTCCCCTGCCGATGGGAAACTCGTGGCCCGTGGGAATCTGGATGCCGGTCAATACGTCCTTAACATTACAGTGACAGATGGTCGCTTTACTGCAGCTGCCCGAGTCAATATTCACGTACGGCAGGCAACAGCGCACGCGCTCGATAACTCCATTGCGGTGCGTTTCTCCGCAATAGCACCAGAGGAGTTTATTGGAGATTATTGGCGCAACTTTTTGCGGGCTTTGCGGAATATTGCCGGTGTCAGACGTGGAGATGTACAGTTAGTCAGCTTGCAACCTGCTGCTGATGCGTCCGGTGACTTGGAAGTACTTCTAGCTCTAGAGAGGTCAGGAAGCCCATTCCAGCCCCAGGAAGTGGTGTACAGGAAGCTGAACGCCTCAGTTGGGGTAATCGAAGAGATGACTGGAGTCCGTATTGTGCGAGTTGTAAAGAAACTCTGTGCCGGTTTGGACTGTCCACTTAGTTACTGCCAAGAGACGGTTTCTTTGGAGACGGGAGCAGTGTCGGCCTACAGCACGGCCAGGATTAGTTTTGTTACTCCACGTCACATGCGCACATCCAAATGTCTCTGCGAAGGTAAATATACAGACACAAAATATTCCAAAAATGTATTTCACTTCCAGTCTAGAGTCATGTTGACCCTTTATGTTTGATTATAGGAGCTGAGTGTCCTGTCTTGAGTAAACTGTGTAAGGGAAGCCCCTGTCCTGATGGCATGGAGTGTGTAGAAGACCCCATGAGCACCAAATTCAGATGCATCTGTCCTGAAGGAAAACAGGATGAGTGCTCTGGTATGAACACACATTTCTTTGCTGTCATACACTCTTTATTAAAGCACCTTATTGAAATTCCCTTTTTTTTATTAGTAGTACTTGCTAAGTCAAGTTTTCAATCATGCTCAAATTAAACTTCGGTACATAACTTGTCCTGCTGTATTTGTGCTATGGGCAACACATTTTTTTTGTAGAATGATAGAAAGATAAGGCGAATTCACACCGCACCGACCAACGCCGACAGTCACCAGATTACAGCACGTCACCTCTCAGACATCCTAATTTTTTTGGTTTGTTTTCTGTGTTATAGAGCATCAGTCCTTGACATTCAGTGGAAATGGATATGCAAGGTACAGGCTGATGGAGAACGAGAATAAAGAAGAAATGAAGCTGTCCCTCAGACTGAGAACGTACTCCACCCATGCTACTGTCATGTATGCCAAAGGAACAGACTACAGCATACTGGAGGTGAGTGTGTACTCTTAACCCCCTCAATCCTTCCAAAAAAAGAAGAGAAAATAGAAAGGGAGTTATTCTGGAGCTGGGAGAAGAGAGGGGAGCTCTTTCTCACGCATTCCACTTTGGTGAGGGAAAACCACACAACTGACAGATAGAGCAAAGGAGTCTGGGACTGAAATGCAAGTGGTGTTATCTCCCTGCTGTTACATTATAATAATGTGTGGCATCATTCCTCATTTCATCTTTTTTTTTAACTGTCTGAATACTCCAATATCACACCTGAAGTACTTCCCAGATTCATCTTTTTGGCTGTTTAATAATAACTAATAAGCTGTCTGTTTGGACATCGGTTTTTATAGGCACACATTTTTGGGTGTCATAAGCTTGTTTTCTGTCCAAAAATGATGCTGACACAAAATATGCTCAAAAATGTTGCATGGGCTTTGGGTTGCTTAATAGGTTTTCAGACACCCATTTAAATTCATTTGAATAACTTAATGGACAGGTTTGCTTGAGCTGATTCCGATTAGTTATTTAATGTATTATTTATTTATTGAGGGGAAAAAAAACACATTTTTAAATATTTTTTGAACTAAAAGAATCTCTATAGAATGACTTTTGATTGGTAACATTCGAAAATTGTGTAAATAACATTTTATGTTTTTTAAATTGTTTTTGTAAATATTATAATTATATTTTTTAAAGTTATTTATTGTTTTATTTATATATATATTTATATTTAATAATAATAATAAATAATAATAATAAAAAATAAAATAAATAAAGACTAATAATAGGCTTATGGTAGATTTGAGACACTACTTTTTTTTTTACTTTACCCCAGATGTACGTGATTGTTGATCAGCGTAGGGTCAGCATGAAAGACAAAACTATGTGTGTTTGTTTCAGATTGTGAACGGCCGCCTACAGTATAAGTTTGACTGTGGCAGTGGACCTGGTGTGGTGTCTGTGCACAGTACCCAGGTCAGTGACGGACAATGGCACACAGTGTCACTTGAGGTAGACGGCAACTACGCCAGACTGGTCCTGGATCAGGTCCACGCTGCATCCGGCACAGCTCCAGGCACTCTCCGCACCCTTAACCTAGACACCAGCATGTTCTTTGGGGGTCATGCGCGGCCGGCGTCCGGCTCAGGAAGACTTGTGGCAAATGGGCTGCGGGGTTGTCTGGAGGGGATTGTGTTTAATGGGAGGGAGCTGCCACTGTCTCAGGTTCGAGGGGTTCACTCAGTGCTGGAGGAGTTGGTCGAAGCGGCTCCCGGATGCAGCTTGGCTCCTCCAGTCCAGGGATGCTCCAGTAACCCCTGCACCAATGGAGGCACATGTTCATCTCTGCCTAATGGAGGTATTTGTGGTGTTTTTTTGGATTTGAATCATCGTGGTTGGTTATATATATGACTGACTAATGATGCTGTGCTTTAATGTGCTGTTGTAGGATATTTCTGTAAGTGCACTGCTGCGTTCATGGGTACTCACTGTGAAGTTACTATCAGTCCCTGTGCTTCTAATCCCTGCCTCTATGGAGGCACATGTATCCCACGAGGAGGCGACTTCTACTGCCAGTGCAGAGGACAATACTCTGGCCAACGGTAAGAGCACATGCACACATGACCCCAGAAGTTATTCAGACACTTAGCCAACACTTATAAATTCATGAATTTAATTACATTAGATAACAATATCAAATCATATTGCACCTGCAAACAAATGATGCGAGGTCTTGGTGGGTTTTAGTAGATGTAGGTGCAGATTCATGGCATTATCTATAGTCATGTTCCAAGTTCAGAAAACTTTTCTGTATTTTCAAATAGTGTTCAGACACTTTTTATGTTTTAATTATGAACATTAATATTTTATTTTGTTTGATAACTTGAACTTTTTTAATATAAATGATTTGCTCTAAATGCTATCAATTTTGATATTTTGTGCAGTGACATTCATACATTTTTAAGAGTGGCTTATGTGTCCTGATATTTTTGGGGCAGCTGTACACTGTTGGAATACACACATATTCATCATTCTCTATATGTGACTGTTTTAGCAGATACATTTGTTTACTTGTCATGCTTATTCTTTTTAAATATCTTAAATCGCTCATTTGTACCTAATACTTAATACTTAATATCTAATTAAAATTAAAATAATTAGATAAACGAAGAAGAACAGGATGTAGTGCAAGGTAAAATTTTAAAGTTTGATATTTCATTAAATTAGTTCTTTTTCAATTTTAATGACAATGTGTACTCCAGATATGTAACCAAATAAAAGTAAGCTCTGTCAATATTTTCCATAATTAAACTTCATTAATATGCATAGTCTGACACTCAAACTTAAGGAAAATACTTCAGAGATCCATGCGGCATTCTCAGTAATTCCTGTTAAATTGGAAATATAATCAGTAGCTTTGGGAGGCAATGTGATTCGTAATCAGATTTAATTCAGCTAGACAGAATCAATTTTCTTTTTGAGAAGTTTCTACTGCAATTAAAAACTATCCAAACACAGTTCTTCGTATTTGAAGTTTATCTAAATTTGTGCGTGTGAAGTTTCTTACTGACAATTTGGCTCATTTTAATTTTCTATCAGGTGTCAGCTGGGTCCATACTGCACAGATAACCCGTGTAAGAACAGCGGCAAGTGTATCGATAGCCTGGATGGTCCTGTTTGTGAGTGTGAATCAGGTTTTCAAGGAGACAGGTAAATCTTTTGATCTGTCTTATGAACCAATGAGACTTGAACGAATAACAAAATATATAATGTGAGGAAATGACATAATAAAGCACTTCTTTATGAGATGTTGTATCTCTTGAGATGTACTTAGATGGGACTTTTTAAATCTTTATAAACTACTTTTTTTTTTATCAAAAGTGACAGTAAAGACACTTATAATATTATAAAAGATTTCTATTTCAAACAAATAATGTTCTTTTAAATTTATATTCATCAAAGAATCAGAAAAAAATCGAAAGATATTAAGCAGCACAACAGTTTTCAACATTGATAATAAGACATGTTACTTGAGCACCAAATCAGCATATTAGAATGTATTCTGAAGGATCATGTGACACTGAAGACTGGAGTAAAATTCTGCTTTGCCATCACATGAATAAAGTACATTTTAAAATATTAAATAATAAAAAAATTCAAATTATTAAAATTTTTGCTCTATTTTTATCTAACAAATGCAGCCATGATGAGCATAAGAGACTTTTCTTTTCAAAAACATAACAAACTTCCAAATCTTACCGCCGATGCCATGTTTGTGTGTGTTTATGTGTTTAGGTGCCTCAGTGATGTAGATGAGTGTCTGAAGAACCCTTGTGGCAGTGGTGGTCACTGCCAGAACACATACGGCTCCTTCAACTGTAACTGCTCCACGGGCTACACTGGGCAGCATTGTGAACTCCGTTCTGAAATCCGCAACGAATTTGTCTCCACCTCTTGGAACATCGGCCTGGAGGAAGTTATCGGAATCGTCGTTTTCGTTGCCAGCATCTTCCTTCTTGTCCTACTCTTCGTCGTGATTCGGAAGCGCATTTGTCGGCGCTCAAATTCCAAATCTGATGATGAGGACAAGCTCAGGGTAGGCTTGGGGGCCCCACACACTTTCCTTCAGCGGCCATACTTCGACTCCAAACTCAACAAGAACATCTACTCCGACATCCCACCCCAGGTCCCCGTACGGCCCATCTCCTACACACCCAGCATTCCAAGCGACTCCCGCAACAATCTAGACCGCAACTCCTTTGAGGGCTCGACCATACCAGAACACCCAGAATTCAGCACATTCAACCCTGACTCTGTGCACGGGCACAGGAAGACAGTGGCTGTTTGTAGTGTAGCACCTAACCTGCCACCTCCCCCACCCTCCAACTCAGTGTCTGACAGCGACTCCATACAGAAACCCAGTTGGGATTATGACTACGATGGTACGTACGGAGACCCATCTGTAATCCAAATGTTGTGCATGTGACTTGTAAGACAATCTATTTAATCTATTACATGGGCTCAGTAAGTAAGCTTGTGTGACTGTTTTCTTCTCCTCACAGCTAAAGTAGTGGACTTGGACCCATGTCTAAGTAAGAAACCGGTGGAGGACAGTGCCTGCCACCCTTACAACACCAGAGGCAGCATGTCTGAGGTCCACTCTCTCAGCTCCTTCCAGTCCGAGTCCTGTGACGACAATGGTACGTTTGCTTTTACTCAGATGACTGATGGGTCGTAATCAGCCAGCTAAACTGCAAATTATAAGTGAAATGACATGGCTTTTTTTTTTTTTTTACACATATCAGAATTATTTATATAGCATGTTTCCTTGTAACAAGAAAAATATTGTGGAAATAATAAAACTTATTTTATGTAGACAGAAAAGGCTATGTTTAGAATGGAACACTAGTGTACTGCATATTACATTCTGTGATACATACAGACAGTATAAACTGAATGCTGTCTATTATTTAAAAAATATTGTGTGCAAAGAAGTAGATGTAAAAAAAAATTCAAATAGTAGGATGCTACTTTAGTGTGAACACTATTAGCCATAACTGCAAACTCATCTTACAGCTAAATTTGCTGTTGTGACAATATATATATATATATATATACTACCGGTAAGATGATTTTTTAAATGTTTTTAAAAGAAGTCTCTTCTGCTCACCAAGGCTTCATTTATTTGATCCAAAATACAGCAAAAACTGTAATATTGTGAAATATTTTTACAATTTAAAATAACTGTTTTCAATTTAAATATATTTTAAAATGCAATTTATTTCTGTGTTGGCAAAGCTGAATTTTCAGCAGCATTACTCCAGTCTTTAGTGTCACATGATCCTTCAGAAATCATTCTAATTTGCCAATTTGCTGCTCAAGAAACATTTATTATTATTATCAATGTTAAAAAAAGTAACTTTTGATCAATTTAATGCATCCATGCTGAGTAAAAGTATTAATTTCTTCCAATTTAAAAAAAAAAAAACCACTTACTGACCCCAAACTTTTGAACGGTAGTGATAATGTTAATGTTAATTATTTCATCAAATAATTCTTGAAAAAAATCGTACACAACTGATTTCAACATTGATGATAATAAAAACAGTTTCTTTAGCAGCAAATCGGCATAATAGAATGATTTCTGAAGGAAATATAATGTACAATTTTGACTCATCTTTCCTTTAAAAAAAAAGGTTTAAAGGCTGAAATGTGAAGTTTATCATTCAATTGTTTAGTTTTTGTCAAAATTTGTATTATTAGAACTGTAAAGTTTAAAAAAAAAAAAAAAAGGTTTTGATGGTTCTTTTTATGGTTTAGGATGTTAGCATAGGCATTAGAGTTCTTTTTCACCAGTCCAGAGGTTG
The DNA here is from genome assembly GCA_003731715.1 of Anabarilius grahami. Taxonomy (NCBI): domain Eukaryota; kingdom Metazoa; phylum Chordata; class Actinopteri; order Cypriniformes; family Xenocyprididae; genus Anabarilius; species Anabarilius grahami. The sequence goes on from RJVU01075617.1 coordinate 3,938,597, forward strand.
CAGTTATGAGTAGTATACGCTACACACTTCCACGTTACATTACTTGTTTAGTTTGAGTGGTGTTCGGTTATCACCTCATAAATAAAACTGTCATATTGCAGTTAAGATCCATTTTTTTTGGTGTGAAAACTTTTATTAAAGTATCTGATATTATTTCTGATTATTCGACATACTAGAAAGGTCAACACTGGTTATTCTCTGCGTACTGTTCACAGTATACATAGTGTAGAAACATTACTAGTATGCGATTCCAAACATAGCCTAAATCTCTTGCATGCTCTTCTAGTAGACAGACTCCTATTTCATCATATAGTTACTGCTTATTTTGTTTGTTTGTTTTTAATTCTGTACATCTGCTAACCCTGTCTGTCTTTATTTTACTGATGTAACTGAGTGTAAAGGGTGATATGTTTTGGGTCATGTGTTATGTCGTTTCTCTCTCTCTTCTTTCTCGCTGCACTGGGGCTTCAGCTCCCATTTGGATCAAATCTCACCACAGACACCGAGCAAGGTTTTAAATAGAGGCCTGCTCGTAAGTGAACACTCGCCCACGGTGAAAGGAAGCGATCACTAAAGGCCCAGTGAAATTCTCAATGCATAAAAAGAAGAAAGCGTGTCTTCCCTCCGAACCCCTTCGTCTTTTTCTTTTGCAGTTGCTCTCGGCAGCTTCTCAAAAGTTTTTCATCCGTTCAAGGCAACATCTGTGAATGACCTATATAGTATCTCTATTAGTTCTCTGTGTGGAATTCATGTTTTGGATCTCTTCTCTTTTTTTCCCCTTATCTTTGTTTCTCTTAATGAAGCCAATGGATGGTTGAAGACATCAGCTCAGAGTGTAAAAGCAGGGTATGAAAAGTACACATGATGGGTCTGTTCATCCTGATAACTATATCTGAAGGCCCTTTCACATGACTTGTGGCAGCGTTCCCCAGTGTCAAGTTTGTACCCTAGGCACTGTGTGGCAGTCAGGTTGAACATTGTAACACAGTGTTTAAAGTACAGTTTCAGCTTTGAACCATTTGCTTCTGACCTTTCATAGCAAAGCAAATTGTTAACGGACAAATCATAAAGATGTCATTATGAGGCTGGTGTCAGTGCAAAAATGAAAACAAGATAAAAGAGAGACTGATTAAGTGCAAATCTAGTCAAAGGTGTGCATGTCATCAGACTCAGAAAATCTTCATATTATGCACGTTAGATATTGGTCGATCAAAGCGGCGAATGATGCATGTGCTGAGAAGCGCGTTTAGCTAGGAATGCGTAATCGTGGCAGTGTTATTTTAGGATTATTTATATTATAATATAGTATTTTATGTTTTATTAGTTTTATGTGTCTTTTGGCCTTTTTATTTTTGTTTTATTTAAATATTCCTATGTATACTTTTTATTTCAATTTTAGTTTGTCATTTTATTACTTATTTCTGTTAGGTCGCTAGGCAACGTTTCTAATTTTTATTTAAGCTTTTCATCTTATATTTATATTTAATTTTTGATATATATATTTGTTAGTTTTAGTTTACAATAAAAACAATGCAGGACGGTCTGTTAGCGAGTTTATCCAGTTTTTAGATTCAGTTTTTTGTTTTGTTTTAATATTTTCCTTTTTAGCAGTTAGAAGTGAAATAATTTACAGTTCATAGTAGGTAACTGTTCATTTTAAAACATACAAGGAAGTTACATCTCAATTCATCCTATTTTAAGCATCGTCGGTATAACCATCAAAAAAAAAAAAAGAAAGTCCAAGCGCCCAAAAAAGTCAACTTTTAAACCTCAATTCTATTCACTCCATTCAGCTGTTTTTGAATTCATAAGCACATCCTGTGTGACTGCCGCTAAAGCAACATGTCTGATCTGTTAGTGTCTGAACCTGCTAGTGGATTTTGATTTGTAGTTTCGAACACCCCTAGTTGAAGTCATGTGAAAGGGACCTAAAGTCATCTAACCACTGAATCTTGACCCTTAACTGACCTTTTCAACCCCTGATCTTGACCTAAAAACTGCCCCAATATATACTAATGCATTATATTGAACAGATTATCCATATTTCCTTATGGCCATGTACCCGCCTATTCCTCTAAATCGTCAATCCTGCTTATTTCATTTTTCTCCATCTGTTGGTTTTGGTTTGGGGCCAGAGAGTGTCTTTGTTCTCTTTTATCTTTGAGAATTTTCCTGATCCTTCCTTCCATCTCTCTGTTAATGTGTGTAATCATGAGCACAACGTCAGCTGTCACTCCCACTGTCCTCCACCAGAGCTCAACCCAGACGTGTGCCTTACCGACACAACCAAATCCCTCTGCCATTCTCCCATCCCTCAGATCACACCCAAAATCCCATAAAACCAGAGTCAGTATTTGTTGTTCAAAGTGCTGGTAAATCAAATCCATCAGTTTTGTCAGATGTCAGAATGCAGTGTCTCATCGTAAGAAACGCTTCTGTCTATCTGTTTTGTCTCTCCCTACCAATCTTGACTTCCAGTGTTTCTTTCCTGTCATGTTTACTTCTGAAAAATTAATGTTAGATTTCTTTTATCTGCCCTTCTTACAAGCCTCCCTAGTGACAGTAATCCACCTTGTCAGCTCTGTTGTTGACTCGGTGGAGAAAGAAGGTATTCTTTTGCTGCTTCATTGCTGATTATTGAGTGTCTGGTTTAGTGTTTGATGGGTGATTATTAGCTGTCCAAAATGCCATTTTCTTCACCCATACCAAATATACAGAGACAGAGAAATTAATCAAAAGACTAATCACATCTGGAAAATTTCTTTGAAATGCCTCATTAGCCAATCAGTTGCCTCATTTGAGGATTGTTCTGCTAATTTGAGATGGAAAATTGCAATCTTGCCAAGACTGATTTCACCTTCCCGCCGTTCTGTGATATGAAACAATTTTTCTGTGTAAGCAAATGGCATGAAGATTGTCTCATTCCTTCATGGTTCTTTCATTTGTATCCACGTCCTCTTGCTCTCTCTCTTTTTTTTTTTTCTTCACATTCTTCGGTCTCCTTGTATTTGACATTTTCTCTTTCTCTCTTTTCTCTGCAATTCTCTTTGCTTTTTGTCTAAAGAGTCATTCTCGGCTCATGAACACAAGAACCCAAGAGGTGATTTATTTTTTTTATTTTTTGTACAATTTGCCTGAAGCCTTTTAAATTTAATTTTTAAAATGAATTAATTAATTTATTTACTTTTGGCTTGGTTACCCCTTCAATATAACAAAACTGCATGCCCACAAATCTGTGACAAAAATCAACTCACCTTTTTTAAAACCTTCTTTTGGTAATTTTGTGTGATTTTTGTCACAGCATTTAAAAAAATTCTGTTTTTTGCGTTTGTGTTCCCAGTTTCACTTGTTGTCTTCCTCAAATTCCCCCAAACCACATAATAATAACCATTAAAAGACTTTTCCTAATAATATTTTGTGTAAAAATGAATCTTTGAAAGTACTGACTAATTGTCATATTTTGTCAAGGTTGTGTAACTCTACGAGCAATAGACATATTCTGAGTTATTGTGTATGCACAAGTGTGGTGTGTGTATTTGTGTGTAATATTAGTGTTAAGCTGAATGCATCTGCGTTGTGTTGGTGTGATACTTACATTGCATGTTGTTGGTTTTAAATGACTTGGCTTGTATTAACAAGTGATTTATGAAAAGGGTTGAAGTCAATTCAATTTTTTTTCAGGGAGTAAACAATAAATGGTAATTTGAACAAGAAAAAAAAAACACAAAAGATTTTCTGTGAATTTCAGGTCTTAAAGTCAGCATGAAATAAAAATGTCAATAATTTCTAAATGCATGTTATGAATCTTACTGTGAACAATTCATCCGTGCATAGGTTTAATTTTTTTTAATAAATATAAGTGCAACACTGTACTTTTTCTTTTTTGACAATCCGTTATTTTCGGATGTGTCACTTTCGTCACTTTCACCGTGACTTTAAAGTCAATATGAGTCTATTTTTTTATTATTTAATAAGATTTTTAAAAATGAATTTTTAATTAATTTATTATTTATTAATTTTGAATAATTA
>RJVU01075617.1:3942643-3971951 GCA_003731715.1 Anabarilius grahami
GCCAGTTAACACTAGTATAATAAAGGTGATGGCAATAATAGCAAATAATGAGAGAAGTTTAAAAAAAAAGTGTTGATGTAATCGTCATTTGAATTATTTCCTGATGATTAAAATCCTCCTTTTTTTTAATACTTCAGCACTTCACATGACGACGTAAAACAGGTTATGAATGCCATTTTATGTTGACTTCAAAACTAAAATGGACCCCTCTGAAGTTGAATTGACCCCAGCCTTTCTTCAGTGTGTGACCCCAATCTAATCATAAGATTTTATTTTGTTTAAATTGTGATCTATCACTGTGATGTTTACGACTGTTTTTGTCCGACAGGCTATCATTGGGACACATCTGACTGGATGCCGAGCGTTCAACTTCCTGGAATCCAGGAGTTCCCTCAGTATGAGGTAGTGGAGGCCCCACCCACCCTTTACAATGACCCCGCCCTGCTGGACACGGACTACTATCCCGGCGGATACGACATCGAAAGCGACTTCCCTCCTCCACCCGACGACTTTCCTTCTCATGATGACCTGCCCCCTCCTCCACCCGTGCCGGAGTACGGGGAGCGCTACGACACATTGCAGTCCACCACGCGGGCGCTAAACAGCGCCCCCTCTAGTCCCGGAGGCTCTGTGGTACACCAACGCCCACCCTTACCCCAACTCTACAGCCTCACCCAATTCCTACCGCACCACCATTACTCTTCAGATCCCGAACCCCTGACCAACCCCACCAGCACCATCACATCATCCTCCACTGGAGGATACAGGCGCGGAGGATTCACGCTGGGCTACGGCCACGACTTCGATCCCCCTGCTGCCGATAACATGTCACTGTCGCTGTATACGTCCACGGCATCCTGTTCGGACATGTCCGCCTGCTGCGAGGAGTCGGAAGTGATGATGAGCGATTATGAGAGCGGAGGAGAGGAGGAGGGAGCGCAGTTTCAGAGGCTCATCATACCACCGCTGGACTCTCAACATCAGCAGCAGCATACTGAAGTCTGACACTGGATCCAACACAAAAGTATCAAAAGTGCCTAAATGAAACCTTGCTACAGGAGACTGACTGTGTTAAAACCATAACCACACACCATAATACGGTACATAAACGTAGTCTTACACTTAACGCAAATGCCAAACATCCAAACGCACACACACCGTATACATCTGTATCTCACTGAAGAGGGGTTTTGGAAAGACTTGCTTGAACATGAGTTCTCTCCAGTAGCTCTTGTGAGCTGTTATTAATATTATTATTATTTAACAGTATTGGAGAGAGTCTCGGCTGTGCCGTTAAATAATCATCATGCACAAGATCATGCTGAGATGTACAATTTAACCAGAAAATTATAACTGATATTTGTCATGGATAATGGGAGAAAAAGCATAATTTCAAGCATCAAGGTGATATCTGTATTTGTATAGATATAACCATGCAAACTGTTTTTTATACAAATCCTCATTCATTTGTAATGTAAATTTTATTGTACAGTTTTGATTTCAAGGTTTTACTAGGTTTTTGTAGATATTTTTTGCTTTTTTTTTCCAAAAAAAGAAAGAGGAAAAAGTAGTATACCAAGTCAACTGGTGTGTCATTATCAGCCTTACTGTATGTTCATTCACAAGCAAAGAATCTAAAAAATAAAAATAAATGTAAAGGATACGAATGTGTGATCGTCACAACACGCATTCATTTCTGAGCGGATCATCTGATGGACGTCTGCATATTCTTGTGATGTGTTGTTTTCTTTTTTTTAATTTGTTGTTTGTAAATTGTGACTTTGGAACATCTTTATTTTTCGACCATGAAAATGGGACACAATATATTTATAGTGCGAGATTATTCACAGACATGTGACTTTTTCAGGGTCTGTGTGTGTGAGCAATGCTATGGTCTTGTTTTATGATTTTTATTAAATACTGCCACTAGCTTAACTGCTTTACTACTGGCAATAAATTATTCTCTAAAATGGGCGTTTGTCTTGTATGCATTTATTTACATTTATACACACGTTTAGGCAGAACAATTCAGATATTCAACTTGAAATATTTCACATGTATAAAGGGAGATCAATGCTTGAATGTGATTAGAGCAGTACATGCTGTGTTGATAGCAATTCAGATGCATTATTCCTGTCAGACAGTGACAGCATATCAGCTAGGCAGCTTTTAGAAACTAGAAAGGAAACAGTCTGAATGATCTTATGAGCTGTTTTAGTCTCCAATGGATTGTGACCGCTCCATTATGACATGAAATTAATTAGATTGCAGTTGTTTACTGATAGCTATGTGGCATCTGAGATGAAATGTTCCTGTAAAAGGTTTGATTTTAAAGATTCTAAAGCACTTGTATGGCTGAATCTAACAAAACCCTGGGGTTCTCTTTGAAAACCCCTGATACAACAGGCTACTCAAAATTGAACATTTCTGACATATATATATTAAAGTCCATGTAAAGTCAATTCTGAGAATTGTTTCTAAACACATTAAAAATGTTTCAGATGTATTGCTGAAACACATTACAAAGATTGTGAACTATGTAGTACTGAACTGTGGAGTTAGACCGTTTTTCACCAATTCTGTGTTCAGGATTTTTTGGACGGGGCTAAAACGGTGGTTTGATGACGCACTGGAGCCACCGATCATGGCCCCGCCCATCACTATAATAACAGTGGCTCGCCCGTGAGTTACTGTCATTACCGTTACAAAGATGCTCTTGTTGGCTTCTACACTTTCACTCAAACACTTGTCAAAGATAGATGTTGGCAAAACAAAAGAGTACAAGAACTCAGAGCAAAACTACTGAATAACACCTGACCTGAGGACCATGTTTGTAAAGAAAAATTTAATTGCATGCAAGTTAAGCGATAAAAAGCATTGGTTTGTTGTAATTTTAAGTTATAAAGATAATAACAGAGCGGTTTAAACAACCATGAATTAAAATGTATATTTATTTCATTGTTTTAAAGTATCTTCAGTTTTATTTGAATGAAACACACATCTTTCTGTTATTTTCAGTGTGGCAGTGTTTTGTTCTTTGGGGCATTAGGCAAATGTATAATAACAAACACTTAAAAAAGACAAAACTGCATATAGAAAATATAAAACTGTATTTTCACAGTATGCATCTGCCTTTGGCACATTAATACAACACTTTACTTCAAGTTAACTTCAACTTCATTGTTATGATTATCTCTTTTTCTTCCTTTGACAGACTGCCACTGGGCATATCACTTATTGTAAATAATAATAATAAGTTAATTAGTTACATAATTAATTAATACATTTAATGAATGTTATAAAACTAAGGCAACTGGCTTCTGGGTGTACTTAACTCATCTCTTCTTTTCACAATCTCTTTCTCTCACAGTGTTTCACAGATAGTTCACCGTTGCACACAAACAGCCTTTCAAAGCCTTTCACTTTTTTTTGTTATATAACATGTCTTACCGCCATCAAAGATGTGTATCCAACAAATTGAGCATATCAAACATGCCCACCTGTTTCACAGAAACAGATTTCTTCAGCCCCTTAGATGAGCATGATGAGCTCATCACAGCCCTCCTCGCATGGCAGTGGTGGGCAAAAATGGAGGTAGAGGATTGTTTACGCTCATCATTTGAGTGTGGGCTCACTTCAGGCCAGTGGGGAATAGTAAAGGCCCCACAAGAAGCCCCATTTCCTGCTAGGCACCAGCAGGAAGAGCCTATGCCTGCCAGGCCCCCATTCAGGGGAAAACTGAGAATCCCTAAAAAATGAGACAGCATCAGACAAGGGATGTCATCTTGACACCCTTTGCCCTTTAAGGCCCCCAAGGGACCACCTACGCTTGACAGTACACCAAAAGGACTACCAGTGGCCACGACATCCCCATAGGAAGGAACAGTGCCCACCTCATCCTCAGACTGAATGAACAATGCAGTGTTTACTCAAAGAGCACATCTGAGCACAATGTAGGTAAACTCAACCAAGAGATTCAGGTTTGTGTTTACAAAGCCTCGTATGTTTAATTTGCTGATTTGGAATGGGACGTTCCTTACATCCCACTATTACTAACACTCGTGAATCGCGTGCTACACGTTGGAGGCAGCGCAACCATAACAACCTGCGTATTTTACCCATGTCATCTAGTACATTACTTTCTATTTCTATTGGGCTCTGGAATTGTCAGTCTGCTGTAAACAAAGCAGACTTCATCACAGCTATTGCTACTTATTCAGGTTTCCATCTCATGGCTCTGACTGAGACATGGATCAAACCAGAGGACACTGCCACACCGGCAGCCCTCTCCTCTAATTTCACTTTCTCTCACACCCCACGCCAGATTGGGAGGGGTGGTGGTACTGGTTTGCTAATGTCCAGTGAATGGAATTTCAATCCTTTACCATCTCTCTCTGACAATGGCTCTTTTGAATCACATGCAATTACCATCACCTACCCTACTAAAATCCATGTTGTAGTTGTTTATCGTCCTCCAGGTCAGCTAGGTAACTTCTTGGAGGAGTTGGATGTGTTACTCTCATCCTTCCCTGAGGATGGTACTCCTCTGCTAGTACTTGGAGATTTCAACATCCATCTAGACAAACCTCAGGCTGCTGACTTCCACACTCTGCTTGCCTCATTTGACCTCAAGCGAGTGGCTACCTCAGCTACCCACAAATCAGGTAACCAATTGGACCTCATCTACACACGCTGTGGCTCCACCGACAATACACTGGTTACTCCACTACACACCTCAGACCACTTTCTCATCACTTTTACACTCAACCTGACCCCTAACTCAACACGCACTCCACCACATGTTACTTTTCGGCGAAACCTACGCTCCCTCTCACCATCCCACCTATCCTCTTTGGTCTCATCCACACTTCCTCCCCCTAACCAGTTCTCATCACTGGACACTAACAATGCTACTGACACTCTTTGCACCACTCTAACATCTTGCTTAGATGACTTCTGCCCCCTTTTAACCAGACCAGCCCGCGCCACCCCCTCTGCCCCCTGGCTCTCTGATGCTCTCCGTGAGCATCGGTCTAGACTCAGGGCTGCAGAGAGGAAGTGGTGCAAATCTAAAGATCCTACTGACCTTAGCTCATATCAGTCACTCCTTTCTTCTTTCTCTACTGATGTCTCCAATGCTAAAACCTCGTACTATCACACTAAAATTAACAATTCAACTGACTCCCGCACACTTTTCAAAACCTTCTCATCTCTTCTTTGCCCTCCTCCCCTCCCTTCCACATCAGCTCTTACAGCCGATGACTTTGCCACATTCTTCACACATAAAATAACAACCATCAGCGGCCAATTCTCCACACCACACACTGACAATAACATCTTAACGGAAAACACACAAACCCTCCCCTCCTTCTCCATGCTATCTGAGGCAGATGTTTCAAAACTCATCCTCTCCAATCACCCTACTACCTGTCCGCTAGACCCTATCCCCACTCATCTTCTTCAGGCCATCTCCTCCTCAATTCTACCTGCACTCACTCACATTATCAATTCTTCCCTTCAAACTGGAACATTTCCCACAGCTTTTAAGCAGGCTAGGGTTACCCCACTGCTTAAAAAACCAACTCTGAATCCAGCACTTCTAGAAAACTACAGACCAGTATCCCTTCTTCCCTTCATTGCTAAGACACTTGAGAGAGTTGTATTCAACCAACTGTCTACTTATCTCACGCAGAACAACCTCCTTGACGACCACCAGTCTGGTTTCAAGAGTGGCCACTCAACTGAGACTGCCCTGCTCTCAGTCACTGAAGCCCTGAGACTGGCACGAGCAACTTCAAAATCATCAGTACTCATCTTGCTGGATCTGTCTGCTGCTTTTGACGCAGTTAACCACCAGATTCTCCTGTCAACACTCATGTCGAAGGGCATCTCGGGAACCGCACTCCAGTGGTTTGAGTCTTACCTCTCAGGTAGATCCTTCAGGGTATCTTGGAGTGGTGAGGTGTCCAAGTCACATCATCTTGCTACTGGGGTACCTCAGGGCTCTGTGCTTGGACCACTTCTCTTCTCCATTTACATGTCATCACTAGGATCTGTCATTCAAGATCATGGTTTCTCCTATCACTGTTATGCTGATGACACACAACTCTACCTCTCATTCCAACCAGATGATCCGACGGTTGCTGGTCGCATCGCAGCCTGCCTGACAGCCATTTCTGCCTGGATGAAGGACCACCACCTTCAACTCAACCTTGCAAAAACGGAACTGCTTGTGGTCGGTGCCAACCCAACACTTCATCATAACCTTTCAATTCAACTTGGGTCGTCAACCATTACTCCGTCCAGGACAGCCAGGAACCTTGGAGTGGTGATGGATGATTGTTTAAGCTTCACAGATCACGTTGCAACAACAGCCCGGTCCTGCAGATTTGCCTTGTACAACATCAGGAAGATTAGACCCTTCCTATCGGAGCATTCCAAACAAATTCTTGTCCAAGCTCTTGTTCTATCCAGACCGGACTACTGTAATGCTCTCTTGGCTGGCCTTCCAGCATGCACTGTCAAGCCTCTACAACTGATCCAGAATGCTGCAGCAAGACTGGTCTTCAACGAACCGAAAAGAGCGCACGTCACTCCTCTCTTCATCAATCTGCATTGGCTGCCAGTAGCTGCTCGCATCCAATTCAAGGCTCTGATGTTTGCCTACAGAACGACTGCTGGCTCTGCACCGCTATACCTTAACTCACTACTTCAGACTTACGCGCCCTCCAGAAACTTGCGTTCTGCAAGTGAACGGCGCCTTGTGGTGCCATCACAAAGGGGCAAAGAATCTCTCTCACGGACCTTCTCCGGGTCTGTTCCTGGCTGGTGGAATGACCTGCCGCGCTCTATCCGAGCAGCTGAGTCTCTAGCCATTTTCAAAAAAATGCTAAAGACACATCTTTTTCGTCAGCACTTGACCCGGTAATAGTAGCACTTACTTTGATTTCTATTCTTCTTCCATCTATTTGTGTATTTTATTAAAAAAAAAAAAAAAAAAAAAAATCCTTGCTACGAGCACTTTACTGACATAACTGTGACTTCACACAGCACTTACATACTGTTGTTCTCATGTTGATTTTGATTTGATTCTACTATTCTCATTTGTAAGTCGCTTTGGATAAAAGCGTCTGCTAAAAGACTAAATGTAAATGTAAATGTACATCCCGGTTGCAATGTAATCTCCAGAAAAAATCTCCACCTCTAATGGACAGGCTAACAGCCTGTGTGGACCGTGCAAACACAGACAACTGGAGTGATGCAAACAATGAAAGATTTTTTTTTATTTTTTTTTATGAGTTGTGGCTCATTAAAACAATTACACAGACTTTTCTTATTGCCACTACTCGCATAAATTATGTTTAAGCTGAATGCTTTCTTGGCTCTGTCATAGCAGCATTAGTACATGAAAATGGGTTAAAATAAGGCTTGAAACTTTTTCTTCAAACAAATTATCAGTGGAAAAAGTGCTGGTTGATCTGTGCAGGCTATGAAGTCCCAGCGGATGCAGCTCATGAGAGAGATGAAGGAAGCTGCTTTTGCCAGTCTCAGGGCTTCAGTAACAGAGAGCAGGGCAGTCTCAGTTAAGTGGCCACTCTTGAAGCCAGATTGGTTGTTGTCCAGGAGGTTTTTCTGTGAGAGATGAGTAGACAGTTGGTTGAAAACAACTCTCTCAAGTGTCTTTGCAATTAATGGAAGAAGGGATACCGGTCTGTAATTTTCTAAAAGTGCTGGATTTAGAGATTAAGAGGCTGGTTTCTTAAGCATTGGGGTTATCCTAGCCTGCTTAAATGCTGTGGGAATTGTACCAATGTGAGAAGAAGTGTTAATAATGTGAGTAAGTGCAGGTACAATAAGAAGAGATGGCCTGAAGATGTTATTCGACGCTACACTGAAACATCATCACGAGACAGGACTGGACAATATGACCTGTAAATATGCTTGACTGTTAAAGGTGGGATATTGTTTCTTAATGAAAGAGTGCTCTGGCATAAAATAACTGTTGAAATGAGAGTTATTTTATGTAACATTTCTTACAGATTTCTGCTCGTTGTAAATCAGATACAGAAATTAGCACAGTAGCAGTACATTTATTTGAATGTGTTAATGAGAGCAATTGCGTGTGTGAATTAGTCATACCGTCTCTCTATTAATTATGAAACTGTGGTTAAGCACTTACTTCAAAAGTAGAAAAATATATGCTATAACTTGAGTTTCTAAGCTACTTTAGTGAAAAATCACAGGACAGCATTGACGAGTTTCTGTGCTCCTCTATGTGCAGCTACTGTCTGTATGAGTGTTCATGCGCCACAATGCATCAACTCAAGTAGCTCAATATAATGATACACATCCGATGGTATGTACAATTTAAACACATACAGTTGACAAAGTTTAGTGAAGACGCAAGTGATCTCACTTCAGGGCTCGCCGCTCTGTGTTGTCTGTGTTGACTCTGCGTTTGAGCTCGCCTCCATGTTGCTTCCATGCCACTGACTGGACGGGGTGAAGTCACGTGACTACACACGAGGTAGTATGTTTTTAAGGGGAAAGTATTAACAGGATTAAAAAAATTAAAAATAACCGACATGGGAAATTACGTCAGTTAGAGGTTCTGAATTTCGGTTTTGATTACTTTTCGATTAATCGTCCTGCCCTATGAGACATCACCAAAAAATGTCAAATACATAGGATCAAGAATTCAAAACAAATTAATAGCATGCTGTGAAGCTGAGATTCAGGAGAACATAGTTAAGGAAATTAAAAAGCCAGGTTTTTCACAGTCCTTGCTGATGAAACAATGGATGTGAGCAGGACCAAACAACTGTCTGTCTGCATTTGCTACATAAACCATAACAATGGAGCCGAAATATGCGAAGAGTTCTTGGGTCTCTGTACCCTTGTCAAACAAGATGCTGCATCTATTACAGAATATTATGTCACAGTTGGAGAAGTGGGGTCTGGAGATTGAATATCCCAGAGGGCAGGGCTATGATTGAGCCAGAACAATGAGTGGACATGTGAATGGAGTACAACAATGCATCAGAGAGCTTCAACCATAGGCACCATTCACACATTGCTGAAGACTCAATCTATTCTACCCTTTTTATTGACCATGTGTCAAGCCAAGTAAGCAACAGGTTTGTGGAAAACTCTGAGCCAGCAATGCTTGCTGCATACCTAATACATTCAGCTTTGTCCAGACTTACAAAAAGAACCAACTTCAAACAGTACTGGCATCAACAGCAAAAGAAACATAGGATCACATAGACATGCAGTACTAAGCCATCATCCACTGTATCTACCTCACACTACCAGTGACCACCTGTTCATGTGAGAGGTTGTTCTTTGCAATGAGGTGATTGAAAACCTGGCTACAAACCAGCATGGGAAATGACAGGCTATCAGGACTTGCAATGATGCATGTACATAAAAAGCAGTGTAAAAAGCAGTGGATCCTTAAAAAGTTCTCAGGCGCTGGGATGCCTCTGGACTAGAGGTCTGCTACAAGACCCGAGCCCGTTGTGTCCCGAAGAACTTGCGGGTTTTGGGTCGGGTTAAGGTTTCATGAAGGGTTTGGTTTGTAACCAAGTAAATCTATATGGGCTATATAAGGTTTGTGTGCCGTCTGCTGTGTTGTGGCCAAAAGAGCGCTCAAGTTTTGGTAGCACATTTATATATAATATAGATATTAACAGAACAGTTTTGCGCATACGCTCACACTGGCATGCTCTTTCCGTCACAAAACACAGCACGTGGCACTCAAACCTTTAGCTATGTTTGCGATAAGACAAAAAATGACTGAGGGAAAATGTATTACTAGGGTTGGGTATCGTTTGAATTTGAACGATTCCGATTCCGATTCCGATTCCTTGTTTCGATTCCGGTTCCTAACGATTCTCGATTCCGATTCTTTTAAGAGGCAGGGTCAAAAAAAAAGTTTAGGATATTTTAAATGAGCTAGCTAACCAACGGTCTTTCTGGAAGGAAATAGTCTGACCTTCTCCATCAATTTTAATTCTATGAAATTTTTACTTTTTATGAACTTTACTATGAATTTCTCACAGGGCTGTTTTCAACTACAATTTAAATATCAAATCTATGAACTTGAATATAAATATTATAAATTATGAATATATTTTCACAGGGGTACACTTTCCTCAAGAGAGCTTTATTTTTGAAAACCATGAAAACACATTTACACATGAGTGTATGATGCTGCAGGTACTTGAACATGTTACCGTGCTCCCACTGATGGGCTAACCTGGTGCAGAATAGCAAATAAACAATAAGAAACAACTTGTAAACCCAGTCCAGATTAGCAGCAGGTACAGTATAAAATCAGAAACAGTTCTTGTTTAGGAAAATGATCATATCTGCCTTCTCAGGCAGGATGCGTGAGCGTTCTGGACAGATAGTATCTCCTGCTGTGCACACATTTATTTCTACTCCATGAACTCACTTCGGTAAAGTTGGTTTTATATTCGCACATTCGGACTTCTGATAAATTCAGACTTTCCAATAAATGTGCAATAAATTGATGTTTGCGAATTTTAAGCAGCGACATGATATTGACAACCAACGATTGTCAACTTACAACATTTTTCACAGTCGATCAAAATAGGCAAGTATTGTTTTAATGGCATATTTACTTGTGAATGTCCACTGAATGTCCAATGTAGTGTGATTAACAAAGCTATTGAATACGGATGCCCGAATGTGCGAATATAAAACCAACTTTACCGAAGTCATGAACTCGGAGGTGCTTTATCATGTTCGACGTGCACCCTCCTATGCACGAAACAATCTTGCCGCAAATGTTGCATTTTGGCGAGATTTCGTTCTGTTTAAAAAAAGTGAAGCCACACTTTGGACCGCCGACGCACGCTATCCATGTTCGACTCGCTCGGTTATGCCAACACTTCCGATGGACGCTTCTTCGTTGGTGTTCAGCGGTTTCTTCTTCCAGTCGGCGGACTGTGAATCGAAACTAGGAATCGAAACTAGGAATCGAAATTTAAACTTTTGAACGATTCCGGGAAAATCGAAAAGCTAGTCCCGGTTCCACTCGATACTCGATACTCGATACCCAAGCCTATGTATTACAGTGCCAAATGCAAGGAAAGCTGCACCAAATAAAAATATATTAGTCAAAAACAGTTACTCCTTGTGTTTGCTGCATAACAGGTGAGCCAGGGTATAGCACACAGGTATACACAAACCTCTAAATTTATCAGAGTGTCTATTTACACTAAGTGCAAATAGCATCCCTTGTTGACTATTTACACTACAGTAAACTACACTAGCTCCGCCCACCAATGTCTGGTTGGGCCACTCAAGTTTTAAAAAGACGCATGGAATTCAACCTCTTCAGTGGCGCAGCAGTAGCGAGTAAGGCTCGCAAACCTGGCTTTTAAAGGATTAGTTCACTTGCAAATGAAAATTACACCAAGCTTTACTCACCCTCAAGCCATTCTAGGTGTATATGACTTTCTTCTTTCTGATGAACACAATCAGAGATATTTTGTTAAATATCCTGACGCATCCGGGCTTTGTAATGGCAATGAACGGGTCCAACAAGTATGAGCTGAAGAAAGTGCTTTCATCCACATCCATCCATCATAAATGTGTACTCCACAGGGCTCCGGGGGGTTAATACAG
Source organism: Anabarilius grahami (assembly GCA_003731715.1). NCBI lineage: Eukaryota > Metazoa > Chordata > Actinopteri > Cypriniformes > Xenocyprididae > Anabarilius > Anabarilius grahami. The sequence continues at coordinate 3,954,302 of RJVU01075617.1, forward strand.
GCCTTTTGAAACAAAGCGATGCGTTTGTGTAAAAAAAATATCCATATTTAACAAATTATGAAGTAAAAACCTCCACCAGACCGCCTTCCGTATTCTCCAAAAGAAGAAAGTGTAGTTGGCGCCGATAGCCTAGTGGTTAGTGCGCCGACACATGGCACAAATGCGTTCATGGCAACCCGAGTTCAATTCCCGTCTCGAGGTCCTTTGCTGATTATGCCCAATGCTTCCCTGTCTGCTCTCAACTGTCCTCTCCAAATAAAGGCACAAAAAGCCCATAAATATAACTAAAAAAAAAAAAAAAAGAAAGTATAAAACTCTTGCAGTTCAAAAAGCTTACGTGACATCCTACTCCTTCCCTATTCAACTTACGGAAAAAGCGTAACTGAAGCGACGCCAGTTTACAAACCCAAAATTAATTCTAAAATATCAAAATCAACAATTTACTCTATATTGTGCTATTAAATATTCCTTTAAAGATTTTTTTTAAAGTAATTTTAATTGTTAAAAAATATGTAATATCCAATGAAAAATCATTCCATATTTTCATTCCTCTATACATTACAGTCCATTGCTTTGCATTCACTGTAAACCCAAACAGTACTACTAACTTATAAAGATTGAGTACCCTGCAATTAAAGTCTGTTAAATCACTGATGCAACTTAAAACAATTACATTTTCTGAGGAGTTTATTTTTATTTTTGTGTAGCTCAACATTTTTGAATAAACCATTATACTTAAATTATTATTTTTAAGTTTACTGAGTAATAAAAAGTCACGTCATTGCCGATGTTACCAACGTAACCGATGTTATCAGAAGAGTCCATTCAACATTAAACTGAGTTGCAGCAGATTTCAAGTTCCCAGTATGCTTTGCATCACACTAAAGATGTGTTATTGTTTAATGTTCTGTTATTTTGGTATTTAAAGATATTTCTGTGATGTTGAAGTTTTGTAGGGTTACCATCCTGGTGAAGAGTAGTGCCTGTGGTTAGGTCGAGAATAAGCTGTGAAACATCAAGACTTTATAGCTAACTAACACTTAACCGTAAAGATTAGGTATTAGTTTATTCAGTATTTCAATTAAATAGTAATTACCGAATTTGTGTAGTATAAAATAATATTTTTTAGGTTCTACTAAAATAATCTTTGAGTTGTTTACTTAAATGTTTTGAGTATTCTGAACTTTTTATATTTTACAACGACTGCAGTAAATAATAATTTTAAGTACAGTGGAATTAAACATTAAATAAAACTAGAATTAAAAATTTCAGTTTGACTTAATTGTTATTTATAATTATTCATTACTTAAAAGATTTGAGTTACTTTACTTAAATTGTTTGAGGTAATCGGTGTCTAAGATAATTTTGAGTACTCTGAACTTATCGGGCTTTACAGTGTTGGTTTTTGAAACAGGAAAGGAAAAAACATCCCTTTGACGCATACCTGGTGTTAAAATTATACAAAAGTTGACATTACAGGACATTATGAACTCTAGACACAGAAATATTTCTTACAAATCAAAGCAGGGAGATAATCGTCCTATCCTTCACCAGTGGCCAACCTAAAGTTTTGTGCCATCTTATTATATTAGCCCCTCTATTACAGTTTAAAGTAAATCATGTGGCTCCGTTCTGGACTAATTGTAATTTTTCCAAGTCTTTACTATATGCACTCGACCACACTGCTGGAAAATAATCTAAATAAGAACCATTGTTTGCACAATTTGAGAAATGCAATGTTGTGGTAAAATCCTAGTTATTGTCATCAATCTGTGCTAAGCAATCCGCAGAGGCAACTGTGTTAATGCTGTTCCTCTTAAGTGTCCCTCTCGATATGCATGTTGAAAATCAGAGAGTAAATTAATCTACTTAAAGAAGAATTGAATTTGCTCATAGACTATCGTTTCCAATACTTTGCTAAGAACTGGTAGCAAACTTATTGGTTGACGATTAGCACCATTAAAACCAAGTGTTGCATTTTAGAGGAATATCCTTTGCTTCTTTCCAAGCTAAAGAAAAAATAAACCTTTTCCAATACTGATATTAAAGAGTTAGTTCACCCTTCTATCATTAAGTACTCACCCTCATGTCGTCCCAAACCCTTAAGACCTTCGTTCATCTTCGGAACACAAATTAAGATGAAATCCGAGGGTTTCTGAATCACACATTGGCAGCAACGTCATTGTACCTTTTCAGGTCCAGAAAGGTATTAAAGACATCATTAAAATAGTCCACATGACTACAGTGGTTCAACCTTAATGTTATGAAGTGATGAGAATACTTTTTGTGTAACCATTCATGAAACCTTAACCCAAAACCCGACCCGAAACCTGCGAGTTCTTTGGGACCTGTCGGGCTCGGGTCGAGTAGCAGACCTCTAAAAAGAAACAATGTAAGTGGAAAAAAACCCAAGAGCCTCTTCAGGTTTCCAGCACAGAAGAGGCCATGGAGCACTGAAGCACCTTTGTCCAGCTCGTCCCAAGAGGATGCACCCATGCCCACTGCCTCACCAGACACCAACACTAACATCTCTTTTAAAAATACTTTGTATTATATTTCAGTAAAAGTAATGTCTTTAGATTGTGTCTCTCATTAATCTTGTCTGTGCATTACATGGCAATATAGGTGTGATTCAGCCACCACCACACAAAAACATGTGGGAAAATACCCCAGAGCCTCTTCAGGTTTCCAGCACACACGGAAGAGGCCATGTCCTCGAAGCACTGAAGCTTCTGTAAGTCCCTCCAATCAATCATTTTGACTTTTGAGATTTATTATACAAAAATATTTGTATTATATGTATTATATTGAACTATATGAAGCTAGATTTCGTCTAAGGAGAACTTGTTAAACCTGCATTACATGATGATGCCTGTTCCTTCAACAGGACAATAAAGGATTCAGCCACCTCCACATAAAACCTCTGCAGAACTCTCAAAACACTCGGAAGAGGTGGTACCTAAAGAACCCACAAGCAACAGTTGGTTCTCATTTTTATTTTCAGATTTATTAAAAAAATGAAACACTGTCTTCAACTAAGCTACTTTGTTATCCTCTATTAAAACTCAAAGACCCCTCATGTTGAAACAAGTGAAGTGATATGTCTTTTTCCCTCCTTTACATTTATTAAACCTCATTATGTCCGTTTCCTTAAATGTAAGTGCATGTCAGCGATATCCATGTAAAAAGTGGAGCATGCCTAAAGATACCAGCGAATGAAAGATGGAACGAAGCATCACCATTTATATATACAAAATGTACTAAATAAAAAAAGAAACTGTTTATTTATTTATTTATTCGATTAATTATTTGTTTGACATTCATCAACAATGGTGTTGTATAAATGTTACATTTTAAGCCAAAATAGCTCATTTTCATGTATAAATATACTATATTCTCTGTATTATAAGAATACATTGAAGATTAATGCCTGATTCAAATATAAATATTTTAAAAATTAAAATTAAAAGATGTAGGGATGTGATTTATATCATATTTTGTTTAATTATAAATGCATACACTGAAGATAATCAAAGTATGCTCTTTTTGCCTGAACAACGTATCAAATAGTTTTCAAGTTGAAGTCCACCTACGTTCTATCTGCTAACTCCCCTGACTGCTTTGTTGGACAAAATGGCGGATTCGGCATTATGATTGGTTAGATTGCCTATCAATCAAACTCCTGGCGAAGGGTCAATTGAACTAAGGCCTAATCCTGGTTTAATCTAAGCCATGTCTGTGAAACCAGGCCATTGCCATTTAAAATTTAATTTCTGTGTGTACCAAGGATGCAAGTCTGAAAATCTAAAGAAACAAGTCTAAGAAAGCCTAGAGAAATCTGCACTGTACAAACAGAACCACCACAATGCAATGTACATTGTGCAGGAATGATTTTTCCCCAAAATAACCAAGGCTAAACATATGGCAGGGGTATAAGACAGGGGTTTTGAACTCGACATTCACTTTCCCACAGGGTTTCAGTATCCCCTCACTGCAGAACACTTGAGATCCAGGGGGCGCTTCTGTTGTGTGCCATTCAGCGTGATTCCGCCTATCCCGCCTTCACAACAAGTTAATCGATAAAGAATTGTAATTGAATTGTAATTTTGTAATACTACGATCTTCAACGATCATTTGGCTGTAAGCTGAAAATAAATGGCTAGTGGAAGTGGCTGTTTTACCCGCCACAGCTGAAACCTACCCGCATTTGGTGGGTTGGCGGGTGTTAATGTCAAGCCCTGATTGTTACTAAGCCTGCCCTGGGTACACCAGTTTTCTTTTCCGTTGCCCTCACAAATTCCTGGAGCTAAGCTTGGATGTACATTTACATTCCAATAAAGGTTATTGATGACATGCCACTGAAGTTTGACTTTTTGCACCATTACAATACTTATAGGCAACTAGTCATCATATCTTCCGCTCCATGAAACACGTTAATGCTCAGTAGTACACATATATGGTTCTTTAATGTATTTGCATTGTACTAAAATGCGTTCATTTTCAATGGGCATATACAGTGGTGCTCAGAATTATTGGCATTGTTTATCCTTTTGATCTTTAATTCATAAAATGAGCAAAAATCTAACCTTTCATTGAAGGAAAAGAATTGAAAGTGGGGGGGGAAATCACATTATGAAATAAATGTTTTTCTCCAAAACACATTGGCCACAATTATTGGCACTCTTTTATTCAATACTTTTTGCAACCTCCTTTTGCCAAGATAACAGCTCTGAGTCTTCACCTATAATGCCTGATGAGTTTGGAGAACACCTGACAAGAGATCAGAGACCATTCCTCCATACAGAATCTCTCCAGATCCTTCAGATTCCCAGATCCATGTTGGTGCTTCATCTCTTCAGTTCACTCCACTCATTTTCTTTAGGGTTCAGGTCAGGGGACTGGGATGGCCATGGCAGAAGCTTCATTTTGTGCTCAGTGACACATTTTTGTGTTGGTTTTGATGTTTGTTTTGGATCATTGTCCTGATGGAAGATCCAACCACGGCCCATTATTGGATTTCTGACAGAAGCGGTCAGGTTTAGATTTTTTATCTGTTGGTATTTGATAGAATCCAAGATGCCATGTATCTGAACAAGATGTCCAGGACCTCCAGCAGACAAATAGGCCCACAACATTAAAAATCCAGCAGTATATTTAACAGTGGGCATGGGGTACTTTTTTATCCATGTGTGCACCAAATCCATCTGGTGGGTTTGCTGCCAAAAAGCTCTTTTTTAGTTTCATCTGACCATAGAAGCCGGTCCCGTTTGAAGTTTCAGTCTTGTCTGACAACTGAATATGCAGGAGATTGTTTCTGGATGAGAGCAGAGGATTTTTCTTGAAATCCTCCAGAACAACTTGTGGGGATGAAGGTGCTGTTTGATCTTTTTTTTTTAGGCTTTCTGAGACTCAAGACTCAACTAACCTCTGCAATTCTCCAGCTGTGATCCTTGGAGAATCTTTGGCCACTCAAACTCTCACACGTCAATTTAGACACAAGTCAATTTAGACACACGTCAATTTAGACACACGTCCTCTTTCAGGCAGATTTTTAACATCTTTAGTTGATTGGAACTTATTAATTATTGCCCTGGTAGTGGAAATGGGGATTTTGAATGCTTTAGCTATTTTCTTACAGCCATTTTCTATTTTGTAAAGCTCAACAATCTTTTGCTGCACATCAGAACTATATTCTTTGGTTTTCCTCATTGTGATGAATGATTACAGGAATTTGGCCTTTGTGTTTCCTCATGTTTATACTCCTGTGGAACAGGAAGTCATGGCTGGACAATTTCATGTTCATGATCACCCTGGTGTGCTAAAAAATGTAAATATGACTGGGAATATACTTCAGAGATATTTTACTCATACAAAATTCTAGAGGTGCCAATAATTGTGGCCAACGTGTTTTGGAGAAAAACATTTATTTCATAATGTGATTTTCCCCCACTTTCATTTCTTTTCCTTCAATGAAAGGTTAGATTTTTGCTCATTTTATGAATTAAAGATCAAAAGGATAAACAATACAGATTTATTTTTATAGTCATCTTTGATCATATTTACCAAGGGTGCCAATAATTCTGAGCACCACTGTATGCGGCTGAAACAGGTGCATCCCAAATTTTTCAACATTAACATTTTAATATAACATTATAGTCATTATGGCCTTTAGAAAAAAAATTTTTTTGAGGTGGGGTAGTGCACAATAGGCCCCTGTGGCACGGCCTAAGCTTTTGTCCTTAATGGCATTTTTTTCCTTACATTACTTTTACTTTTATACTTTAAGTAGTTTTGAAACCAGTACTTTTACACTTTTACTTGAGTAAAAAGCTTGAGTTGATACTTCAACTTCTACAGAAGTCTTTTTTAACCCTAGTATCTATACATCTACCTGAGTGATGAATGTGAATACTTTTGACACCAGTGAAAGTGGGAGGAGTTGGATCCAGATCCAGGGGGTGGAGATGGGTAGGTTTAGATCCAGGGGGCGGAGACGGGTATTTAGCGATACATAAAGTGGGAGGAGTTCTAGATCCAACCCCACCCCCTGGATCTTGTGTTCTGCAGTGAGGACCATCTCCAGGGTTTTGCTCTAACCTTAATCAAACACATTTTAACAATCTAATCGAGATGTTCAGGATTACTAGAAAGTTATAGGCAGGTGAGTTTCATCAAGGTTGGAGCTAAAAAAGTAGAAAAGGTGGATCTCAGCTAGCAAGCTAGATAGATAGATAATGTTTAGAATTAGAGTTAAAATTTGGAAATAAATAATTTAATTAGAAGCATTATACTATTGGTCTTAAACTCCAATATACTTAGTATAGCAAGACTATATTTTAGGACATAACTGATAAAGGCCTAAATGTGTAACCTCTTACCTCAGAGGCTCCTGTTCATGTGGCAGAATGCGTGTGTATAGAAGCCATCTATCCAGCAGAGGGCGATATTGTCGCGCAATAGCCAAGCTCAAGGGCTTTACGGTAGTGTAGTTCCACCAATCACGTAGAGATAGAGGTGTAGCATGAGGTCACTTCCTGGATGCGGAGTAACCGCTTTGTCGTCGGAATTTTGTTCATTATAAGCTGTCAATTACAGGACATTCTCCGATATTTGGTAAGCATCTACTATATTGTTTCGCAAAAGTAAAGTTTTAGGCGTTGTGTTTATGTTAGCCTTTACTTGTAATCCGTTTACACGCACAAAAGCAGACAAAGAAACGCCATGCATACGGATGGATAATTGTATTATTATTATTATTATTACATATACTCACTGCATTCCATTAAAATCGTGGATTTACTTGTGCACTAGAGTAGTTAATTTAATAGGCAATCATTCTTTGCCATAAAATATTATTTCTCAAATGTATTTTTGTTTTTCATGCATTAGCAGGGCAAGCGGAACTTGACCTCTTTACAAAGGCAGTGTCTTAAGACCTTTACACCTTGATCGCGTTGTTTGACGCTTTGTTAACGTGCACGTTTACGCAAAACACGCTGTCAAGGAACACAGGACACACAGCCATTATGTTAATGTATTTGACCTTGCTTCCTAGTTGATTTGCGGACGCTGCATTTTGCATGTATAAATTGTTAATAAAGTACACAATCCCACGCCTTATTTCTATTTTTTCTTTGCAGCTTCCCATTGGCTAGCCGTGCAAGTCAACAAACAACAAAGAAATTACATCCGGCATGTGAGTGCGGTGATCTGTCTGCTGAAAACCCATTATAAAACCTTTTTTTTTTTATCTTTAAGAGTGATCGTTAAACGTTTGGAGATGAACGGAGACTGCGTGGACGCGCGGCGCGGGGATACAACAGTGTAAGATGATCTTGACTACTGTTTCTATGCAGCTTTCAGAAGTGATTGACAGTTCAAAAACAGTATTGAATTCCCTAACCCTTGGGAATTTTTTGGTTGCCATAGTGTTTAAATATATGGACTGGTTTGATTCTGCTTGTTTATTTTAGAATTTAGGCTTAATAACGTGAAGGGATGTATTAATGTTTATTATTAATTTATTATTATTATGTTAAATCCATTAATTTCCATGAACATTATGGTTAGTGCTAAATAAATATAATATAAATCTGTGCCAGTCTGCATTATCTCATTTAATATTTATTACATTTATATTAACTGCAGTAAACTTTAATCTAATTTATTCATGCATGTAATCTGTTTGTCCAGTGCTGGTGGGGCATCTGGACTGCAGCCCATGCAGGTTGATGCTAAGCCTCAGTCACATGTCTTCAGATACAGCCTAAACTACCCCAACATTGGACACTGCATCATCATCAACAACAAAAACTTTGATCGCAGCACAGGTAACACTGGTTTTGTGCTGTTGAAGGTGTCAGTCGTCTTGTTTTTATGAAAGTTGTCAATTTGAATGCTCATCAAACTCAGATCATTGTTGAAATGCATTTACCTTTTCATCTTTGTTCCTTATGAACGGAACGGTGAACAAATTTAGTTCTTTATTTTTTATATTAAAGCTATGACTAATGATACGGATGAAGATGATTTATTCATGTTATAGCCTATACATACAGTAAACAAAATAAATAAATCAAATAATAATAAATCAAATATGTACATGTAGGCTAATATATATGTGGATATGTGTAATAAGGATATGTAAGTGTAATCCTTACAAGAACCCCAAATGAATATCTGTCTTACTTACTTTCATACTTTTTCATAAACCTCGTACCTCCAAAAACACTACTTTTCAGGAAAAGAAAAAAATACCATATTTTTTTACATAATTAAACACTGCTGTCAAAGTTGATATTGTGGCTTTATATGTGGTCAAACACTTGCACGTGTCACATTTTTTTTTACATTTTACCAGAATCAAGCTCAAATGAAGTTAGGAGCAACATCTCATTTGTTTTCATCAACTTACAGGTTAAAGTTAACTAGTTATATGGGTGCTTTTTTTCCTGTCATTTGGCCAAAATCTTGTGTTATTAAAGACAAAGTGCTATGCACAGGCTATTTAAGACAGTACTGGATATGTCTCAATGACAAATGGTATACTCTTCTCCGCTTCTCAAATGTATAAAACATTAGCCTTTATTTAGAGAGTGTTTCTTGAGTAAAGAAAGCGCTATACTTACTCAAAGAATCAGTTCTTTATTTACCCTTGCACTGCGAGCAAGCAGAGAGGGTCCAAACTGTGTTGCAGCACTTAAATCACAATAGAATGCAACAGTCGGGGTTCAGAAGTAAAAACTCAATTCATTTTCTCTATAAGGAAATTTTTGAACGATAACTACTGTGAGTTACAAGGTTGTTAATCCATGGTATTTGCTTTTGCTGAAGCCGTCAGCCGTCAACAGTGGATTTCCTGGTGAAAAATACATTACCCATGATGCTGTACAAAAAATTACCCACCAATCAGAGTAAAAAAAAACCAACATGCTCCAAAATAACTCTTTAGCTCTGCCTACTCCCATGAAGCACTGCAAATGCCATAACCGAGTCGCTCTCAAAATACCAAAATGTTTGTGTGTGTGTGTATATATATATATATATGTTGCATTCGACTGTTGCATTCATATATGCATATTTTGCAATAAACATAAAATATATTGTTTTTATACATATAATAAACATTTATAAATGAGTAGTTTTATAATTCTGTCATTTTTAATTTAATTATGCTGTTCGCAATGATTCATGGGATTGTAGTTTCTCCTCACTAAAACCATTGTCATTGTCAGTCTTGTCCCTTTATCTTTTTGTCCGATTTTCAAGAACTTTTGCTTCAAATCAAAGTTTGTAGTGTTGCGATTCACCTTGTAGATGGTTGGCTTGGATCATGCCTTATGTAAGCAATAAGCCTTATTGTGGGGCAGTCGTGGCCTAATGGATAGAGAATCGGACTTGTAACCCAAAGGTCATGGGTTCGAGTCTCAGGTCCGGCAGGGATTGTCGGTGAGGGGAGTGAATGTCCAGCGCTCTCCCCACCTTCAATACCACGACTGAGGTGAGACCCTTGAGCAAGGCACCGTACCCCCAACTGCTCCCCGGGCGCCGCAGCAATGGCTGCCCACTGCTCCGGGTGTGTGTTCACAGTGTGTGTGTTCACTGCTGTGTGTGTGCACTTGGATGGGTTAAATGCAGAGCACAAATTCCGAGTATGGGTCACCATACTTGGCCACATGTCACTTCACTTTTTTTCACTTTATTGCCTTATTTCTTTTATAAAATGGTCACCACACAATACAAATATTAAAGCCAAAATATGTATCAATGCAACTTTCATGAAGTAAACTTTCACTAAAAGCTTTTCTTCCGCCTGAAAAAATAGTCCCTGACCGTGAACAGCAACAGAAGTTACATTATTACGCCATTAGATGGCGGCAAAGACTGTCTTTATGAGTATGTCAGTCAGTAGCGAAGACTTTTATATTGAAAAGACTGAATTGTTGTGAACATGGAACAAGACGCAACTGACAAATGCTTTGACTAGCACTGTCAGTCATGGGGAAACTCCTTAACCAGTGGTGTAGTCTACGTGATACGCAGGTATACGCCATATACCCACTAGGAAAGGTCAAGGATTTCTATACCAACTTAAAAAAGTGTGAGGATGCGTAACTATCCAATAAATCGCAATAAGCTTTGTGCTTTGTTGCTTTTGACATGAAACAACGCCTCATATTTCAAATTCTGCCCATTATTTACTACGAAATAAATAAACATACCATTTTGGCGCTCTTTAATGTGGCGTGACAGATCGCTGTAGCGCAGCTCAGTTCAATTGAAGCGGCAGCCTGAAGCGCAGTGAACTGATCCTCTCCTGCGATTTAATACCAGTTACAGCACAAACTAAACATGAATGAAAATCTGAAGGTATGTTAAAGGATTAGTCCACTTTTAAATACACTTTTCCTGATAAATTTACTCACCCCCATGTCATCCATGATGTTCATGTCTGTCTTTCGTCAGTTGAAAAGAAATTAAGGTTTTTGATGAAAACATTCCAGGATTATTCTCCTTATAGTGGACTTCAATGGCTACCAACAGATTGAAGGTCAAAATTACAGTTTCAGTGCAGCTTCAAAGGGCTTTAAACGATACCAGATGAGTAATAAGGGTCTTATCTAGCGAAACGATCGGTCATTTTCGAAAAAAACTACAACCGTTTATGCTTTATAAACAACATATCGCCTTGAACGTACTTTCCGCTTCCGCATTCTTGATAACGCTTACGCTGAATGTTCTACGCCTTCCCTATTCTACTTACGGAACGACGCGGCGCCATTTTCGTTTTTTTCCGTAAGTAGAATAGGGAAGGCGTAGAACATTCAGCGTAAGCGTTATGAAGAATGCGGAAGCGGAAAGTACGTGGCGCGTCAGATTTCACCTCACTTCGAAATGCTTGAAATGCCCATCCCTAATTTAAACAGATTTTTTATTATGAATGTAGGACTGACCTGAAGGAAAATGCTAAATCTGAATGCAGGTAATAAACTCGCTCACTCTATTTCTTTCTCACAGTACTCTTCTACATAATACAGTAAGCTTCACTGAACAATATCAATTGAGAAAATACAGTTTAGGTTGCGAAGAGTGGTTGCTAAGGGTGTTGTGTAGTGATACACAGAACCGTTGTGTGAAGCGGTCATGTTTTATCGTGAATAAAACACAGCTATTGACCAATCAGAATCAAGGACAGGAACTAACCGTTTAAAANTTTTTAATACTTTTCATTGGTTAGATATTTGCAAAACCCACAGACAGACGTAAAGGGTGACCAGTACTAATGATTTAATAACAAAAAAAAAGGATGAAAAATGGAGATAAGAGGTTTCTGGAAAACAGCTGAATTATGGTGGCCACACTGTGATTCACTAATATCAATAGGTTATGAATTTATTGTGCATCTCCAATCTTAAACCTTTTAAAGTGATTTTATTTTTATCTGCTAAATGTAATACTGATGGTTACCTGTTCTTCACCTCCTACAGGCATGAACCAGCGCAATGGCACTGATGTAGATGCAGGAAACGTAATGAATGTTTTTCGAAAGCTTGGATATACTGTGAAAGTTTACAATGACCAGACAGTAGCGCAGATTAAACAGGTTTTAACAACAGGTATGGTGTTTTCATATTACACTCAGTCTGCACAAACCTTAAATGAATTCTTATATTCTGTCTTTCAACTCTGTTTAAATTTCACATTAATTTGAATCAGCTGCCAATACCCAAATGTTATGTTATTTGATACTGTTTTTTTAAAAACAATTTTAATTGTAACCAATTGTAACACTGCTGTTTGTTGTTCTCTCACAGTTTCCCGTGACAACCACAGTTGCTGTGCTTCGTTTGTGTGTGTGATGCTCAGTCATGGAGATGAGGGGGTGTTTTTTGGCACTGATGCTTCTGTGGAACTAAAGACCTTAACTAGCCTGTTCAGAGGAGACCGCTGCCCATCACTAGTGGGAAAGCCTAAACTTTTCTTCATACAGGTACATCCTGAATCTCTGCTGTCATCTTGTGTGTGTGTTCTGGGTTGATGTTTATAAGGAGCTGGCTTGGAGTGCTCGCATTCCATTCTTGATTATCTAGGCTTGTAGAGGTACAGAGCTGGATCCTGGTGTGGAGACTGACAGCCATAACATCTCAGATGGTCCAGTTAGGATCCCTGTGGAGGCAGACTTCCTCTATGCGTACTCTACAGTACCAGGTGCAGACACACAAAGCACACAAACATTTCCTCTTGAGTATCAGATAAAATATTCACAAATAAAATGTATGTACACTACCAAATCAGCATATTAGAATTCTGTCATTCTGTCATTAATTACTCACCCTCACGTCGTTTCACACCCGTAAGACCTTCGTTCATCTTCGGAACACAAATTAAGATTTTTTTTTTTTTTAATATATATATATATAAAATCCGATGGCTCAGGAAGGCCTGCATTGCCAGCAAGACAATTAACACTTTTTTTTAATGTCCAGAAAGCTACTAAAGACATATTTAAAACCGTTCATGTGACTACAGTGGTTCAACCTTAATGTTATGAAGCAACGAGAATACTATTTGTACGGCAAAAAAAAAAAAAAAAGACTTTGGCAATATCTAGTGATGGCCGATTTCAAAACACTGCTTCATGAAGCTTTTCGAATCTTTTGTTTCGAATCAGTGGTTCGGATCGCCAAAGTCACATGATTTCAGTAAACGAGGCTTTGTTATGTGACAAGTAAGTGTGACTTTGGCAGTTTGATACACGCTCCGAACCACTGATTCGAAACAAAAGATTCGTAAAGCTTTGAAGCTTCATGAAGCAGTGTTTTTGAAATCACCCATCAATAGATATTGTCATAAAGTCATTTTGGGTTTTTTTGCCGCACAAAAAGTATTCTCGTTGCTTCATAACATTACGGTTGAACCACTGTAGACACATGGACTGTTTTAAATATGTCTTTATTAGCTTTCTGGGCAATGAAGGTGTTAATTGACTTGCTGGCCTTGCAGGCCTCACTGAGCCATCGGATTTTATCAAAAATATCTGAATTTGTGTTCCGAAGATGAACGAAGGTCTTATGGGCGTGGAACGACATGAGGGTGAATAATTAATGACAGAATTTTCTTACAGAACTTACCTTTTAATTAGAAATTTTAATATAATTAATTGCATGATATGCTGGTTAATTGCATCCCAAGTAGGCATATATCAGTATTTACTGAGAAAAGCCTCTAAATGAAGATAATTTGGAATGTTTCCTAATGAATTTCTTTCCTCTGTCAGGTTACTACTCCTGGAGGAACACTATGACCGGTTCATGGTTCATTCAGTCTCTCTGTGAAATGATGGCAAAGTATGGCAACGAACTAGAGCTCTTGCAGATCATGACTAGGGTCAACCATAAAGTGGCACTCGATTTTGAGTCGACCTCCAATATGCCTGGCTTTGATGCTAAGAAACAAATCCCCTGCATCGTCTCAATGCTCACCAAAGAGATGTACTTCACTGGTTAAAGGTACAAGGGAACTTTTAGAGCTTCTCCAGCTTTTCTCTGTAAATGTCTCAGGTGTAGGATATAGATTTAGGGGTTGAGTTTAAAAGTATAAGACCCTCTTTTCACAAGTAAACTTTTCATAGGAAAAACATTTTTTAGATCCACTTATTTACTATAAGCATTAGCTGGACATGCTCAGTTTGGGATTTCCCTGTCTCAGGACTGTTATTGTAAATGTATTTTTGGCATTTAATGTGTTGTATATGAAAGTAGGTGCTCACTTTTTTTCCATCTTGTGACCATATACCATTATGCTAATCACTTGCCTCTGGTTTTCTAATCAAAATATAATAATAATAATAATAATAATAAAAAACAATCACTAGTGGCAAGTCATGTTGGGATAAACTTGATAAACTTTAATATGTTGTTGTACTAGTTTGACTAAATGGGAATCATAGGTGGGTGTTAAATCAGTTAAAGCAATGGATGGTGAGATCCTAGATTCCTCTTAATCAAAGGGAAACCAGTGTGCCTATTTTAATGTGAAAAACAAATAACAACAATCAGAACTATTCCAGGTGCTTCTTACTGAACCATGTTAACAGATTTTGATAAAACTTAATGTGTCATGTGTACTTTTTCCACGGAAATGCGATAAATGAATTATTTATAGACACACTTTGTTAAATCAGGTTAAGCTGTGGACAGTATCAGTGACATCTGGTCCTCTGTCACAGAAAAATGTGTACATTTTGGTCTAAAAGTTGAAGTCTGTGGGGCAAAACAACTGTCAATACCATCACTGTAAGTGCATAAATGTCATCACACTTTGTGGTAATGGTCAACATCCTATACTACCATAGTGCTATACATCCTATACTACTTCATTTAAATATAACTTGGAATGCTCTTTAATTAGTCCATTCAATATGATTCTGGACATAAGCACATGCATGTAGCATCAGTCACCTGAAAAAAAAAAAAACACTCATGTAGAATTCATGCATGTATCGTGTACTTGTGTTTATTTCCTAATGTATCCGTGCATGAGAATTTTTTTTTCATGTTTATTCTACAACCATGATTGTATGCTTTCTGTATGTAATTAAACGGCTCTGTAGTGCACTGGATGATTGGTCCATGTATTTCATTGAGATTCTGAGAGGTGGTGTTACCGATGTTTCAAAATGATTTAGTATTGAGCAAGCATTTTTGAAGACGTTTTAAAATGTTATATTAATCAACTAATGGCTGGAAACTATAGAGATGTCCGTCCGAAGAACAATCACATCTATGGTGGGTGTTGGCTCTAATTACCATTTTTAATATTTCTATAGGTTGTGAAAAACATGTTTTTCTGCTGCCAGTATCTACATGGTAGTGTGTAGGACACTGATTGCCAGTGAAACCAGTTTCTTGAATTACAAGAAGTGTTTGCATTTAGAAAGTTTGTTCAGGTGTATCAATCACCTTAAGCACAGGTAAGAGTAAGTGACAACAGAAATGTAAACTAAAAAGGAGTTTCTCATCCATTCATTCATCCATATGCCTTATTGACTTTTCAGTTTCATTCGTGAAAGTAATTAGCCATTTGCCTTGGACTCTTAGTATCAGGCCATAGAGTAGTTCTTTATGGTACACTTTATATTGTTATCATGGAATCATTCCCCCCACATTATTTGTGTAATATAAAATGGCACCAATAAATGTTTTTTTTTTTTTTTTTACCAAACAAGTATTGTCTTTTCAAAAGTACAGTGTTAATATTTCATGTTTTCTTTGAGTTCATATCAGAGGTCGCGTTAGACTTTCGCACTGTCCGTCATTTTGACAGACAGGATAGTAAAAATTCCGTCATAATCAATTACATTTAAATTTTTAGATTTTAAAAAAATCTACAATGCTTAATTCTTAATATTGCTCTTATCACAATTTTTTTTTTTATGCGACATTTGTGACAATGTAAACTGAAACATTTTTCCTTTGCATATTATTATTTTTCATGCCAGGCCAGTAGTTGGTAATGTCACTTTGTAAAGAAAAACTAGGTGCCTACAGACTGAACATGTAATACGCATGCGCATGACCGTCACTTTTTTCACCAGTTCGTATTTTGTAATTTACACAGAGACGATTTTAGTTGAAAAGTGTTGTGTAAATGGCCCCTAAAGTCATTCCCACTCTGTGAACAAGAAATGTAGTTGTACTTTAATAATTATATTACAACAAACACCTGCAAATAGATGTAATATTATAATATACTGGAGTTTGAATAATTCCTAATGATCATTCCTCAAGGAAATATATTACCACAACTCATATTTTCTAAATACAGGCACTGAGGTCTATCAGAATTAATGAATAGGAACTAAGTTAAAGAATGAACAAGCCTAAACTATTAAAAGTCAATGCCATCAATTTATTTCTGTCTTCAGCACCCACATGCTACAAATAAACTTTTGCACAATTTACATGAACCAGAATACATTAAAGATGTACAAACATAAATAGATAACCTATATACAAGCTTTAATCTCCAGGAGAGAGGCACATTTGAGATGGACCGAGATTTCAAAGGGCTGTTAGTGGAATCTGAGTATCAACAAGAACCAGTTTGTGATTTCATTCTACTGTCAATTTCAGTGGAACTCATTTATTCAGATATAAATATGAATCTGTGTCAAACACACGGTTTATCATAAAAAGCGCTGTGACTTACAATAAAGACCATAAATTTAAATAGTAAACATTGTTAAATATCCAGTTACATAAGTTTATTAGAAAGCACTATACTTTTAAATAGGTTTTGATGAAAATATTTGCATTCGGTTTACAAATCAGAACCCTGTCTGCTCTTTTTGCCATACAAGTATCAGCCTGTCATTTTGTTTTATATGATCTTGCGTGTGTGTTCTGGATTGTTAAACAAGGCATTAACTGGCCTAAGGCATTGGGGTGGTTCACTTCCAGTTTTCCAGATGAATAGCAGGGCTCATGAAATATCTGGTATGTGCTTTGCTGACGGGGCTGTATACTTCACCTCTTTTGAGAGACAGTGGCACCTCCAAGTGGTAGAAATTACAGAAGTACTTCAATTAAGCTTTAGTGAGCCAAAGAGTATCAACAGCCGCAATGGTCCTTCTCTCTCACCATGTGAGTGATGCAACAACATGTCAGAACTGGAGTACCTCCTTCATAATCGTCAACACATTGCAAGCGTTCGTGTTTAGGGGTGTTCAAATTCAGTCACTTTTGGTGTAGATGGGGTCTATTTGTCTCTTAGTTGTTCACATTTTGATTTTGGCATAGAGCTGGTCAATCTGCTCTCTGAAGTGGCTTCTCAGCTCGGTTCTCTTTGCTTTCAGTGTTGGTGTGAGGAGTCCATTCTGAACAGAGAACATTTCCATGTGCAGGGCAATGTCTCTCACCTACAAACACACAGATTAGATAAAAGAATACACAGTCATTCTTGTACAGGGGTTGTCAACCTTTTCTGACCCAGGAACCCCTATCTAAACTCTCAACCAACCAGTATAAAAATGCTTAATTTTCACAGTAATATAAATATAACATGAATCATTTCAATAATAGCATTATTATATTACTATTAATAGTTATTATGAATAATCATTCTTATTAAATAATCTAATAATAATTAA
>RJVU01075617.1:3976346-4030173 GCA_003731715.1 Anabarilius grahami
AATAAGGATTTTTCGAACTCGGCTGCTCTGTGCTTCACGGAAACCTGTCTGAACGACGCCATTCCGGACAGCGTGTTAAGTCTGCCGGGCTTTCAGCTGTTTAGATCAGATCGCGACGCAGAATCAACGGGGAAATCACGCGGCGGCGGGACGTGCTTTTATATCAACGAAAGGTGGTGTTCAAATGTAACTGTGTTAAAGAAGATGTGCTGTCCAGACCTTGAAACACTCTTCATTAACTGCAAACCGTTCTATTCGCCGCGGGAGTTTTGCTCGTTCATTCTGATGAGTGTCTACATTCCTCCGCAAGCGCACATGAGCTCGGCTTTACAGATACTCGCTGATATGATCACAGAGAGTGAGCAACAACACCCGGACTCTGTTCTAATCATTCTCGGGGACTTTAATAAAGCGATTCTCTCACGTGAACTTCCAAAATACAGACAGCATGTTACTTGTCCCACCAGAGACAGTAATACACTGGATCACTGTTACACAGCAATAAAGGATGCATATCACTCTGTCCCACGGGCAGCTTTGGGGCTCTCTGATCACTGTCTAGTTCATCTCATACCGACCTACAGGCAGAAACTGAAATCAGCTAAACCTGTAGCAAAGACTGTAAAGAGATGGACCACCGAAACAGAGCAGGCTTTACAATCCTGTTTCGAATGGACTGATTGGAGTGTTTTTGAAGCTGCTGCCACCGATCTGGACAAGCTCACAGAGACTGTAACTTCATATATCAGTTTCTGTGAGGATTTGTGCATTCCTACAAAGACTCATTTCACTTACAACAATGACAAACCCTGGTTCACGGCAAAACTCAGGGAGCTCCGTCAGGCCAAAGAAGATGCTCGCAGAAAAGGGGACAGAGTCTTGTACAAACAGGCCAAATACACACTGGAAAAGGAGATTAGAGTGGCAAAGAGGAATTATTCTGATAAACTTCGGAATCAGTTCTCTTCTAATGACACAGCTTCAGTGTGGAAAGGTCTGAAAGACATCACCAACTACAAGACACCATCCCCCAGCTCTGTGGCAAATCAACACCTGGCAGACGATCTGAACGAGTTTTATTGCAGGTTTGAGAAATCACCATTCACACCTCCAACAACCCCCCTCTCCCCCACACCTACAATTCAGTTCAGTGAAGATGACGTGTGCCAGGTCTTCAGAAAGAACAAGAGAAGAAAGGCACCAGGCCCAGACAGCGTTTCACCAGCCTGTCTGAAAACCTGCGCTTACCAGCTGGCCCCCATCTTCACACGGATCTTCAACAGGTCACTGGAGCTGTGCGAAGTCCCCACATGCTTCAAACGCTCCACCATCATCCCCGTCCCAAAGAAACCCAAAATTACTGGTCTTAATGACTACAGACCTGTGGCTCTAACATCTGTGGCCATGAAGTCATTTAAAATACTGGTTCTGGCTTATCTGAAGGACATCACTGGACCCTTACTGGACCCCCTGCTGTTTGCTTACCAAGCAAACAGGTCTGTGGATGATGCAGTCAATATGGGACTGCATTATGTTCTCCAGCATCTGGACAGAACAGGGACTTATGTGAGGATCCTGTTTGTGGACTTCAGCTCTGCTTTTAACACCATCATCCCATCACTCCTCCAGCCCAAACTAACTCAGCTCTCCGTGCCCACCTCTGTCTGTCAGTGGATCACCAGCTTCCTGACAGACAGGCAGCAGCTAGTGAGGCTGGGAAAATTCTCATCCAGCACCCGCACCAACAGCACTGGCGCCCCTCAGGGCTGTGTCCTCTCCCCACTGCTCTTCTCCCTCTACACCAACGACTGCACCTCTAAAGACCCCTCTGTCAAGCTCCTGAAGTTTGCGGACGACACCACAGTCATCGGCCTGACAGCTGGCTGTCTGGTGCAGTCTTAACAACCTGGAGCTCAACACGCTCAAGACAGTGGAGATGATCGTGGACTTCAGGAGAAACCCCCCTGCTCTCCCCCCACTCACCATCATAAACAGCACTGTGACTGCAGTGGAGTCATTCAGGTTCCTGGGCACCACCATCTCACAGGACCTGAAGTGGGACATTCACATTGACTCCACTGTGAAAAAGGCCCAGCAGAGGTTGTACTTCCTTCGCCAGCTGAGGAAGTTCAACCTGCCACAGGAGCTGCTGAAACAGTTCTACTCTGCCATCATTGAATCCATCCTCTGCACTTCAATTACCGTCTGGTTCAGCTCAGCTACCAAATCTGACCTCAGAAGACTACAGAGGGTAGTCCGGTCTGCTGAGCGAATCATTGGCACAACCCTCCCCACTCTCCAAGAACTGTACTTATCCAGAGTGACAAAAAGGGCAAAGAAGATCACTCTGGACCCCTCACATCCAGCACACTCTCTCTTTGAACTGTTGCCATCTGGTCGACGCTACAGTGCTCTGAGCACCAGAACGACCAGACACAAGAACAGTTTCTTCCCTCAGGCAATCCGTGTTCACACAACACTATTACACATTATTTACTTAAAACACTTACTTATATTTCAAATTTGCACATATAACTGTACATACAATTGTCTATATTATATATAGTTTTTTGCTTGTTTTTGCACTTTGTCTATCTTGTAAATTTGTATATTATTATTTTATTCTTTTTATTATGTGTCTTGTCTTGTCACTGTTACTCTGTTGCACTGTGGAGCTTCTGTCACTAAAACAAATTCCTAGTATGTGTAAACAACATACCTGGCAATAAAGCTCTTTCTGATTCTGATTCTGAAGTCACGGCTGAAGGGGTTGCAGGCACTCCACTTCACGTTGTGCCTAACAACGCCCTTCAGCCGTGACTTATTCACGATACAGCACAGCCTCTCGTACCTTATTGCTAACATTTATTCACCGCTGACACATCATTTTGATACTGTAAATGTGTTTTAGCACAGTGTGATTTAGATGATCGTTTGTTGATCCTTTCTGTTGCTGGTTTGAATGGTATGACCACATTCTTTTTGTGAAATTTCAAAAGAGACTGTCTAGATATGGTATGGTAAGACAAACAGATTTGTGTAATGGCTAAAATTCATTGTCGTGTTTGACAATCACTAAATGATCACCAAACCTTTGCCATGAAATCACTCTGCTTGTATGATAAGCTTTTAGAAATTCACTGAATACGGGCAATACTTTGGAAACACAAACATTCCAGACTTTCCAGAAATTACTCAAATCAAATCCCACACTTTTTTCCAAACTGAGTAGGAACCCTGTCGATGGTCCACTATAGACAGACATTCTTCTAACTATAAGTAACTTTGCAACTACATGTCAACTAACTCTCATTAAAGTATTAGTAGACTGCCTGCTTAATATCTACTAACACTTTATTTTGATGGTCCCCAAACAGACATTCTACTGACTTTAAGTAACTTTGCAACTATAACCTATACTACTCACCAGAACCCTAACACCTAACCTCAACCTAACAGACTACCAAATTTGGTTAGCAAGTCAGTAACTAGGTTAATGTCAGTATCATTCAAAAATAATCAGATTCACTGAATCAAGTGGATGAATTACAGAAATCAGGATGTTGATTAAATTAAAACTGAACTGGGAGACTAAAAATAGAAAGTCGACAGAGTAAATAATGAGAAGAAGTGCTGAGAGAGGATGCAGAATTTACCGATAGCCATTTGCCGATATCTCCAGTGTGCAGCCAGCCGTCTTTATCTATGGCCTCTAAGGTTCGCTCTGGGTCCTTCAGGTAACCTTGAAAAACATTTGGTCCTTTCACGCACACCTGTGGAGGACACACACACACACAGCCAGTAAACTGGGAGGTACATTGTGCCACTCAAAAACTATATAAATTACAAAAGTATGTTTAAGTACGTTTAAATTATAATTTTTTGCTTTGCTTGGTCATGACAAATGTTAAAAATATTGAGTTAGCCAATCCATCTGTTAATTTTTAATTCATAAATTAGTTGAATAAGGAGTCTACAATAATTTTTTTCATTATTAACATTATGCCACAAAAGCTTTCAAGGTGAACACTTCAAGAAAAGCCCACACACTCTAACAATGGTTAACTTGTATTAAACTAAGAACATTCCTTTCAAATTCAATATTTTAACTTTGTGACATACCTCTCCCTCTCCATTTGCTGCAAAATAACTCATTTCAGCCACATCCATTAACTTAACGTAATTACAGGGCAGTGGCGCTCCCACATGACCTGAGTGCAAGAGACCAAGAGAGTTTGTGTGACAGCCTGTCTGTTTATACATTAAAACAGTTTGTTATAACTGTTTGTTATATGTGTTAATGTGTGTACATCTGCATGTCTTACCTGCTGACCAGTCTCCAGGAAGTGACATTGTGCTGCCTGCGGTACACTCTGTCTGCCCATAACCCTCATAAAACTACAACATAATCATCACACAAAAACAGTGACTTTAAAATCAGATGTGGGAACTGACAGCATAAGAACAGAAGTCTTTGTGTGTGTACCTGGCAGCCCAGCGCTGCTCTCAGGAAGGTGAGGACGGTGGGAGAGACGGGAGCTGCTCCTGTGATCATAAGCCTCACGCGCCCACCCAGACTGGCCTGTAGGAGGAAACACATGAGTCAATTTGGTTGTGTTCACACAGTAGTAGGAAATAGCTGTCACAGTTCTGTTTTTGGAGGGCTAAATGGTGTTGTGTTCATACACAGTTTCGTTACACAAAAGATTTTAGAGTCATCAAAATCACTCATCAAATCGTAATCACTTTTTATAATCTAAGTGACAGAGTTTTGGGGAAATTCAGTTGATATGTGCAGTATTAGGAGTACACAGTTGACAATAGATTTATGTGATCAAATTTATTGTAGATGCAACATAAGCATGTGAAGAATTCTATTATATAAATCAATTTATAACAAGGCTTAATATTGCTGTATTGTGTGGTTGAAAAACAAACTAAAACTTGTATTTGAATGTAGGAGTGACTCTGTTTCACACTCCAGGGTCACTCAGAGCAGGGTTTCTCTCACCAGCACCAGAGTGGAGCAGAAGCAGACTGATTACTATGAAAGGTTGTTTCTGCATCAAAGTAAAAATCAATCAATTAAAAAAGGCAATTGCGACTTCAACTCTCGTAATTGAGACTTTAAATCTCCCAAATGTGAATTTTCAACTTTATAACACTACTGTTCAAAAGTTTGTGGTTGGTAAAATAATAATAATAATACTCATAATAAAAATAAATTAATTCATTTATTCAGCAAGGATGCAATAAATTGATCAAAAGTAAAAGTAAAGGCTTTTACATTGTTACAAAAAAAAACTAACTATTTCAAATAAATGATTTTTGAGCTTTCTATTTATCAAAACATCCTGAAGAAAAAATGGATCACGGCTCCACAACTGTTTTTAACATTGATTATTTTAAGAAATGTTTCTTGAGGAGCAAATTAGCATATTACGGTGCGTGTCCACTGGCATTAAGCGAGTGGAGCAGAGCGAGCGTTTTTAATTAATTCCTATGGAAGTCGAGCTTCACGCTCGCGTGGTGCATTGTGGAATTGACAACAGACCGAAAAAGCATTGAGAGCGTCCGAGAGTGGCAAAAAGGTTGGTCAGTTCTCGAATTTATGCATCTAGCAAACAGAAAACACGGGCTGCAGCCAATCTCTGTGAGGTTCAGGTAGTGATGCCTGTCTTGAGCGTTTAAAATATGCAGGTAGTGCTGGAGTTTATGCTGGATTCAGTGCGTAAATCATATTGTTTACACACTGGACGTTTTGCAGTTGTTATACACTATATATATTATTGTGATTATACAAGCTGGGTTTATAAAAGTTTATTAAAATTGACAGGATATCTTTACTTGGGGCATTTGGAAACAAAGCGCGCCTATTTCCAAAGGTAATTGCGTAATCTCTGATAACAATAATGTCCGTGCTTTGAAAAAAAACAGATTAAACAGACTCGCTACAGACACACCACAAAGCGGAGGCGTTGTAGCGTTTCTGGCGGCACTGAGCGGAGTAATGGCTGCTGAAAATTTGTGTCTTTACCATCATAGGAATAGATTACATTTTAAAATATATTAAAATAGAAAACAGTTATTTATCACTTGTTATAATATTTCACAATATTATATTATTTTTAATTAAAATAATGCAGCCTTGATGAGCAGAGACTTCTTTCAAAAACATTTAAAACATCTTACCGACCCCAAACTTTTGAACTTTTATATATTTTATAATATTTTATAACTATATTTCTCATAAATGCGATTTTATATTGCCACTTCATGTCTCACAATGTGACTTTTTTCTCTCTTTTTTTACTATGAAAAACATTTCTTTATCTCACTTTTTTGATTACATAATGCTTTGTGATTACACACTCATGAGCTAAGGCCCATTCATACAAAAATAACTATAAAGATAACTATAGCAATAACTATATTCACAACAGACCATAACATTCTGTTTATTATAAGTGTGCGTGCTGCAGTTATGTTGTCTGCTGCTTTAAGAGCTTGAGCGCTTTAAAGCTGAGTGGATTCTGATTGGGTGTCAATGCTTTTATCGTTTTTATCAGCTAGAAAAAAATTGTACTGAAAATTATTCCAACAACATAATTTCTCTGTGTCATTATTGTTATACCTGTGGTCTGGACTACCCTATTCTCATAGAATTTTAACAATTATTGAAACTTTAGTTATCATTATAGTTGTTGTCCTTGGGCCTTTAGATATGCTCCTTTTTTTGCTTTATAAATGTTGGACAGTTGGATGCTCAGTGTTTTTGAATTTGTGAGTTGCCAGGCAACAGAGACTTTATAGGTTCTCTATGGTTTCAACTGATTGTTCTGTCCCTCGGCACTAACACACTCTCTCTTTCTCCTTTTCATCAGGTTACCTGCACTTTGCTGAAGATTAATTTATCCCACATGCTGTCCTTCCTCACAACTCCACTTCTTAACTCCGCCTCTTTCCTGCTGGTGGCAAAATCCAGCAGCCATCTCTTGAGAGGAGTGTTCGCCTGTCCGAAGATCTTACCACAAACACACATGAATGTATAATGAACTTTAAGTATATTTAAGCACAGACTTTAATGCAAACAGTTTATGTGTATATAACTAAACAGAAGTACCTTATCAAACATGCGGTTGAGTAGTCTGGGCACTACAGGAAATACAGTGGGTTTAAGAGTCTTCAAATCATCCATCAGCAGACGGATATCACCTTGAAAATATCCAATCCTGGCTCCATGGACCAGAAGCACACCCTATACACACAACAAACACAATTATTCAACAAGAATATTATGTAGATTCATTTCTATATATGTATATATACAGTAGTGGCCAATATTTTAAATATCTTAAATGTGAGGGAATAGCAAAATACTAAACCTGGTTAAAGTATTTATCTGACAAAATTGTTTGGAAAAAACTGCAAGCTACATTGACTACAACATAATCAGTTATTAATATTTTGTTGCTTCTCTCTTGCTTTTGCATGTCTTCATAATTTCTTTGTAAGGCC
This sequence comes from Anabarilius grahami, assembly GCA_003731715.1. Lineage (NCBI taxonomy): Eukaryota > Metazoa > Chordata > Actinopteri > Cypriniformes > Xenocyprididae > Anabarilius > Anabarilius grahami. The sequence goes on from RJVU01075617.1 coordinate 3,983,865, forward strand.
AACTGGCCAGAAATTATGACAATTTAGCATGTTTCACTGCGTTATCACTAATAAAACTCTAGGCACAACCATGCTTACAACATTTTTTAACACATTTTTAATAATACTGTATTTGGATAAAGGGTGAAGACGTCAATTTTCCAAGGCCAGACATTACTTTTAAATTATTTAATATATAAAAATGACTAATATATGTCTAATGACTGTGTGCATGCATAATACATACCTCAACCACTCTCTCAAACATGTGTGCTAGTGGTAGGTAAGAAATGTGAATGTCTGTCTGGTTAAGCATGCAATGAACCTGTAAAACACACACACACACACACACACACACATGTGCAGTGTGAAATGCAGCATACCTCAACTACTCTTTCAAACATATGCGCTAGTGGTAAGAAGGAAATGAGAACATCTTGAGGACCAAGTTTCAGCGACTCCTAACCACACACACATATACATATACAAACGCATCAACATACAGATCATGAGGGAGGTAGAAACAGAAAGCAGACAATTAAATAAGGAAATGAGGCACAAGAAAAGCTGAACATAACAGAGACAGAAAGAAAGAACTTGATTTGGTCAAGAAAACATTTCACTTAACCATTAACTGACAAATAAAGTGAAGGAAACATACTCCTAAAAATCTCACACATCTGATCTGACATTTTGTTGGCATTTTTTGCTCTTTTTCTCCAAGAAAGACTTCACTACAATAAATTTTAAAGGACAAAGAAGTGAAATAAAAAGAAGCGAAAAAAAAAAAATCTATCTTACCTGTGTAACTTTAATGAAAGCGGAACAATTGGAGACAACGTTTCCATGTGTGAGCATTGCTCCCTTTGGATTTCCTGTCGGAAAAGAAATCAGTAACATTTATTTTCCAGGTGGGAGTCCTAAAAAAAATGCCAAAATATGACGATGAGGCAACATGTCAGAGAAAAGGAAAGAAGTTTGCTGTGTGCATCAATGATTACTCAATGATTGAAGTCACATTTGTGCATTTTGTTTTGTTCGCTTTCATCAGAAAGCATTAATGTTTTAATTTCAAAATAATTCATCTTGATTGAGATTAATAACAATTAATTACTTCAATACATAAAAATCTAGTTCAGTCATGAAACTCTAGAGAGCGCAGGCTGATAGGTCCATCACATGCAATCTGCAAGCAATTACATCATTACCACATGGCACAGGCTGATTGGCCTCTGCTGATTCTGCAGCCAATGAGATTGCTTGCACAACATTTAAAGAGTCTGGTTCATTGTTTACTGTAAGCTAGTCCTGCAGTGCGTTATCAGAGTTTCTCTGAAACCTTCCACCTCCCCAGCTCCACCTGTCTAGATCTGCTACGGGATTTAAGTATGTCTTTTTATGCAGCAGCAGCAGAATATCTTGCTTACAGCAGTGTGTCTGTATATCTTTCATGTCCAAACTTGCTCTGCAGCAGCAGCAAAATCAACAGCAGTGTTGCAGATTTAGGGCCAGATATACTAAACTGGGCAAATTAGCGTGAGAGCGCAATTCCAAAAAAAGAGCCTATGGGAGAGGAAAGTTCTGTGTGTGATCTACTGACGACATGCAAATTAAAGAACACAGACACAGCTGGATCATTTCCATAATGACCAACCAAGAGCAGCGCAAATTAGCATCTGGTTTAAGACATGCTTTTTTGGGTGGTAAATAATGAAGCAAATACCAGTAAATTGACTAGCAATCACCTTGCAGAAACTCCTACAAATGCATATGCAAAAAGGTCAGCCGCAAAAACATCTGTTCACACCATTTTTCACTGTGTATCTTTAGTAAACCCTAAAAGTAGTTTTTTAACACCAAAAGAGGGTTTGCACTGGTGCAAGATGTTAGTAAATATGGCCCTTAGTCCGCAAAGACCAAATAAATTAACATTGCCATATTCAATAATATGCTAAAACTTTTCAGAGATTTGTCATGATTGAAAGACATACCTGTTGTTCCACTTGTGAAGCAAATCAGTGCCAGGTCCTCTGGTTTAGGAGGCTAGAAATAAAAATTCAAAACTAAGCATTCATTTAATTACCATGAAGTAGAAAATCAATAATAAAGCAATCAAATAAAGCAATTCATTATTCACATATAAAGTTACAGGTCTGTGAATCAATACAGCACTCAGTTTTACTCACAATGGGTGTCTTGTGGTTGGCTTTGCCAATAGCCTGCCAAAACAAAGACTTCATTTAATGCAGTACAAATACAAGATTAATGGGATCACTGCTTACCAAGGGTTTTTAAGTGTGTGTGTAATCAAACCTCCAGCTCCTTGAGGCTCATAACTTCAATGCCGTTCTGTTGTGCTTGTGCAGTCAGCTCACTGTCAAAGTTCTCCATGATCACTATGGTTGTGACGCTGTGCTTCCGGCCAGACACGCAGTCCAAGATCAGATGAGCCTTATCCGCGAGATCACAGATCACAGTGGAGATGGAGGCTACAACAAAAGCTCTGTTACCCACAACAAATTTCCACAATTTCAACAACACATCACAATGTCAACACAATTTCAATCTTCATTCAAATCTCCAAATGAATCAATTAAATATTAAATAATTAAAATTGATTTTTTTTTTATTTAAATATTTAAAATTTTATTTTAATAAATAGGATTCTAATTAATAGGATTTAGTTACTTTTCCAGTGAACAAAATGCTTTTCAGTAACAGGAAAAATTAATTTTAAAAGTCTGAAAAAAAACATTTTTCTAGTATTTATTTGCAGAAATAAAAATTAAATAGAAGGGGAAGATATCATAAAACTACTGCACAGAATTGTAAAAAATGCTGTGCACTTGCTCACCTTTGTCAATGATGTAGCTGATGGCCTCTGTACCCAGTGTGTCATACAGCGGCACTGCCACCAGTGAATATGTGTAACATGCCAGCTCTGAAATCGTCCACTACACAAATGTACATACAACTGAATCAATTGTGTAATACACATACTGTATGCACAAATAAGATTGTCATCTTGTACAGAATTGATCAGGAAGCGTTGCCAAACCTTCTGTACAATGCGTGAAGCAATTAATGTAGGAATTAGGGCTGTCAATCAACATTCAATTGTTTTAATTACAAGATATTTTGATAAAATCGTATATATTAATATTGCTGAGAATGCACCCAAATGAAAAAAATACAGGTAACTATAATAATTAATGCTGTCAAACTATTAATCGCGATTAATCGCATTCCAAAATAAAAGACTGTTTACATAATATATGTGTGTGTACTGTGTATATTTATTATGTATATATACATACACACACACATGTATATATTTAACAAAAATATATTATATTTATATTTATATATAATATAAATGATATGTAAATATAAATATATATACACAAGTTAATATTTCTTAAATATATACATGATAAATATACACAGTACACACACATATATTATGTAAACACAAACTTTTATTTTGGATGCGATTAATAGCAATTAATAGTTTGACAGCACTAATAATAATATAAGTACAATGTAAAACATGTATGTACATAAGCGCATTGTATCAAATGATTAATTTAAATGTAAGTACATAGTAGTTAAGGCCACCTAATATATAGTGGGACCAGAATCTGTGATTACCTCTGGCCTGTTCTGTGCAAAGATGCCAATGTATTTGTCTCCCGATTGACTGTGACCTCTGTGGAGTAATGCTGAACCTGCAAACTCTGCCCTGTCTGCTACCTACAAACAAACATCATATATGAAAATACATAACTTACTCAAATGCACAGCTATATCTGACAAACATAAACAAGATAGGGATACATGAACATTTAGGAAATAAAATTCTAAACAAGTTCTGGTTTAAAAATCACACAGCAGGTTAGAGCAATCTTACCTCTTTATATGACAGCCATTTGTATGGCTGGCTCTGTTTTCGTGATCCCAAACAAGGACCATTATCTATAAAAATAAATCACAAAAAAGTAAAGATCTCACACATGATGACACAACTTTAGGCGTATTCTTTTATGGGTCAACTTGGAGCTACATGATTCTGGATAAATTAAGAATTACAATTATTTTGTTTAAAATAAAGATCACGATTCTCACACGATTCTGAACAGACAACTAAAAAATACAGTATATTTTAAAAAAGAATTGGTTTTTAATTAATTATAAAATTTTTTTTAAAGGGTTAGTTCACCCAAAAATGAAAATTCTGTCATTATAATTATAATATAACCCTCATGTCGTTCCACACACGGAAGACCTTCGTTCATCTTCGGAACACAAATTAAGATATTTTTGATAAAATCTAATGGCTCAGTGAGGCCTCTATTGCCATCAAGATAATTAACACTTTCAGATGCCGAGAAAGGTACTAAAAACATATTTAAAACTGTTCATGTGAGTACAGTAATATTATAAAGCGACATGAATACTTTTTGTGCGGCAAAAAAACGACTTTTCTGGTGATGGCCAATTTCAAAACACTGCTTCATGAAGCTTCGAGGCTTTACGAATCTTTTGTTTCGAATCAGTGGTTCGGATCGCGTATCATACTGCCAAAGTCACCTGAATTATTGAAATTTCGAAACACTTATGAAGCATCGTTTACTGAAATCACGTGACTTTGGCGCTCCGAACCACTGATTCGAAACAAAAAATTCATAAAGCTTCGAAGCAGTGTTTTGAAATCAGCCATCACTAGATATTGTTGAAAAGTCATTATTTTAATAATGTAAAATATTAAAAAATATCTCAATTTGTGTTCTGAAGATGAATGAAGGTCTTACGGGTGTAGAACGACATGAGGGTGAGTAATAAATGACATAATTTTCATTTTTGGGTGAACTAACCCTTTTAATGAATGATTCAATGACTCACTCATTAATAGGACTCTTGTTTCATTACTAGATGAATCAGCATTTTTTGAATGAATCGTTTGAATGAAAGATTCAATGGCAAATACATTTTTTTAAAGTCACTTGTCACCACCTACTGGTGTAACGATGTCACTGATACAATTTTTATTTGAAGCATCAAGTTACTTTTAAAAGGTGATTTACTCTACTTTGATAGACATCAGTGTTTATATCTGAACTATAAACTTGATTCCAGTGCTTCTGTGATAATATGAATTATTTTAAAAGACAGAAATAATAAAACTGGGTGGTTAAAAAAACTGTTTGTGAAGCTGTTTCATATCTATACATGATGAAAACTGCTCTCTCTGGCAGATTTAAATGTTCGCTGTGAACAAACTTGTGATCAAACTGTGGTTAAAGGTTTAATAGACACGGACGAATCATTGACATTTAAGACTAAGTTCGTGTGGGTGTTTGAAAAGAAATCGCAATCTTTTAACAATTAATCGTGCAGCTCTAAGCAAAATATATTTCTTTACTTGATTGTAATGTCTGCTTTAAATGACCAGTTGACTTACTTGACACTCTTAGTCCTCGTAAGAAAAACTCATACATTGTTCGAGCATCTTTATAGTAGTATGTCATGTATGTGTCACTGTCCAGTAGAATAGACCGACGAGCATATTCATTACCCTGAAAAACAAAATCAATGAACTATGATGTTGTTCTGTCCCAAAAAAACAAATCATAACTTCTTACAAATCCGATCCCGCTTTGCTTCCGCACCAGAAGCTGGAACAGCATGAATAGAAACAGCATGAATAGTCCCAGTACATTTGAAATCTTCCAACGGCAATCAAATGTGAGGACCAGAACTTAATGGTAATATAATTTATGCATAAACAATGTTTACAGCAGCATTAACATGTCAAAATAAGTTAGCAAGAAAATAAGACTCACAAATTTTAAAGGTCACTGCATCTTTCACTACATTGGGGTTTGATAAAAAAAAAAAAGAGCAGGCCATTAACAGCAGAAGGAAGGAAGACTCCACGCTAAAGGAATTTACAGATGGTCGTTGCGCAGTGGATCTGACTGGCTTTGTAGCTGTTGCCAACACGTTTCAGTGTGACCATAGCAAACATACAAGGAATGGTGAGAATGCAAGATCCTCTGTGTTTTCTCCTTCAGCTAAAGACAGAGACAGAGATCAAGGACATACATCTATAATTACACTCGTCTGGGTGAAAGAGGCTGTAATTATTCGTATCCAAAGCAAAGTTACAGTCTGTGCACGTGTACATACACATACACAGGCAAAACTGCTTAGCATGTGAGGACAGAATGTGAAGTGGAAGGGAAAAGCAGGAATGTCATGAAAAGACCATTCCAAAACCAGCTGTAGGTGGGCTATTCCAATGTTTTCAACAGACATACACTACCATTCAAAAGTTTTGGGCTAGTAGGATTTTTTTTTTAAAAAAGAAGTCTCTTCTGCTTACCAAGGCATGCATTTGATCACAAATACAGTAAAAACTTAAATTTTGTGAAATAATATTACTATTTAAAATAACTGTTTTCTATTTTACTAGGCCTATATTTAAAAATCTATTTATTCCTGTGATGCAAAGCTGGATTTTCAGCATCATTACTCCAGTCTTCAAAGTCACATGATCCTTCAGAAATCATTCTAATATGCTGATTTGCCATTCAATAAACATTTTTTATTATTATAATCAATGTTGAAAACAGTTGCTGCTTATTATTTTAGTGGAAAGCGTGATACATTTTTTTTTTCCAGGATTCTTTGATATAGAAAGTTCAAAAGAACAGCATTAATGTAAAACAGAAAAAAATATAATTATAAATGTTGTTACTGTAACTTTTGGTCAATTTAATGCATCCTTGCTGAATAAAAGCATTATATTTGAACGGTAGTGTATATACTTAAAAGCTTTACTTCTACAGACAGGAATTAGACATGGTTATTATAGAAACCACTATGCATGGTCCCAAGAAAACACAGCACATGTTTTATGCACTAAGATATATTTAAATGTACAATATGTCTGAGAACACATATGGGCAACTTAAGACAGCTCAGAGTTCATACATGCAGAGTAGAGATGCACCGATGTATTGGCTGCCGGTTTTGATTAAATTACAGCCATCGGCATATCGGCATTGGCATAATCCAACGTGTTTTTCCAGCTGAGAAATAAAACGCTTGTGTAACAGTATATTGGATCGTTGCAGCTTTTAAAGCTACAGCAGCCAAATATTCATGATGCGCTGCTGTCTCAAACAACAAAGACAAAAAAAAAGGAATAATAAAAAAAATATGTAGTGTTATTTTACACTTGTTTACTTTATTTCTGAACCTGAAAACTATTGTTAAACCTATCTAAAAAGCATTGTTTATTTCATATGTATCTTTGTTCTGTTGTATTTATGCAGGCCTGCAGAATGTTAAATGATCCGATCCATGATCAATACAAATTATTTGATGATGCAGCAATAAACTAGCTAGTATAACTTAATGCATGCATTGTTGAAATTCGCATGATCAAGACAGCATCTATTAATGGCAAAACTTCAAATTAGAGAGAAAGTGACAAATAACGGTATCAGAATCAATAATTGTTTATTAAAATTGGTCTCGGGCCAAACAAATTCCTATCGGTGCATCACTAATGCAGAGTTTTGTGACATGCAGCTGGTGACCTCTTCATATGCTGGGTTAACCATAGGAAGCCACAGTCTGTACTGCTGAACCGCTTTTTAAAGGAAGTGAGCAAATAATCACTAAAATCTTGCAACTCGAGCTGAGAGACAATTTCAAACTTTAGATTTGCCTCTAGAATGCCTTCCAAGGTCTTTAAAATCATGTTTAATTATTTTAACGCATTACAAGTTTCACAAGCAACGATGGTGTGGAGGACTTCTTATGACCTTGGTGGATTTGCAAACCATGGCTGCTAAGCAACTGTTGGAAATCAGAATGCTCTAGTTTTAACTTAGAAATCAAAGATTTTATTTATCAGGTGGCCACAATGCGTATTTCCAATGAACAATTATCAAAGTTTTATGGCAACATTTAAAGTGAGTAGTACGGCATCAAATCTTTGAAGTATGACAAATTCAATAGCTTTGTTTGAGGTGGTTAGTAACATTGAAACAAGAAATCCTCAAGTCCTCAAGGGGATAATATAATCAACAGTAAATAATCTTAAAATGAAAGAGTTGCCACATTGTGGCATGTCAGAGTATTAGTGTAGGCATCATCTAAACTGTGGATGGTCATTTTGCATGTAGGTCTACCTCATCAGAATGTAGATCAGACTTTGTATTACAGACAGATTGACTCTGTGAGACTACTAACCATAAACTGTTTCATGTCATTGTTGCTCTTAGAAATGGCTTTGAGGTATAAAACTACATTTGTGGAAGCATTTTCACACCTACCGGTACCTCCACAGACTGCATGTCGAGGTCACAGGGTGGTTTAAGGGCTTTGGGACGGGTGGCCAGCCAATATGTGGTGATGGCAGCAAATGCACCCATGCCCATGAGGGTGTTAGTAGGTAAACTGCGCACATACTGCCTCACGTCGTCCAGCTCAGGTATCCGCAGGTGCCGGATCAGATCCTGGGCCTGCATTGCTCTGCCAATTCAGCTTACTCAAGTCTGAAAGGAAAAACACAGAGGGAGGACACAAAAACTGATTATGGACAAACAAAACAGTGTATGTTCAAATGCATTTTTAATTGTAAGTTGAAAATCAGTTTGAAACTCATTCACTGAAGTGAATGCTACATTTGGTAATATTTATGATGAATATTTGACATTATATTTATATGATGTGTTGGCCCTTATGGAGTGATTGGCAAAGAAAAAGTGAATTCTTCTGAATATGTTGAACAGTATAATTTAAAAATATATTGATTTCTATATTAAACTAGGGGTGCACAATACATAGTTGATTTGTTTATTATTCTGTTATATTTATTATAACAAAATATAATTTATTTGTTATATTTATGATATACATTATATTATATTATTCTGTTATTATGACATATTTTTCTAATTTAATCAGTAATGTATCTATCTTTTATACTCTACATTATAATGTTGCGATGCTGTTTTCATTTTCTTAAACTAGTATAGATTTATAAAATGGGCCATTTATCTGTTTTATAATTTATCAGCCATAACATGGAAATAATTAGCTTATCATTATCAGCCAGAATGTCATTATCACAGTGCATCCCTACACACACACACACACACACACATTCAGTTTTGTAGCCTGTTGCAGTTCACAATAATCAGCGAACAGTGAACACACAATCTCAACTCAGCTGAGAAAGACATTCAGAATATACGACTGACCATCTTTCATTTTATTCTTGTATTTCTGTGGTTTGTTCCTGACAGTTCAACATGAGCAGAAAACGGGGCTATAATAAAAAATGCAATAAATATTTCAGCTGCATCAGCCTATAGCCTCCAGCAGTGTTTCTCTGTACAGTACCTCCTCATGGAAGTGGACTAATTACAGACAGGATGAGGCTCCTTCATTCAGCTGAGACCTTAGAAACGTCTGCAGCTTGACTTCACTGCTCTCACACTAAACCTTCAATAAAGGCTAACCGCTTCTCTGTATCAGTGAGGCATTTGCCAGCTGATAATATCTCTGAAACCACTTCATCGTCATGCAGAGGGTGAAAATGAGTGATAAAGCCCGTGAACAACAATGTTAATGTGTTGTTGATAATATGGTGGGTCTTCACCTCAGAAGCCTTTGTGACATTGGCCAACTGTTTCACACTGTTACACACAAATATTTATATATGTACTATATTAGCCAATATTGTTCCTATGGCACTCATCACATTATGATAAGCAACAGAAACTTTGCAAAGATATAAAAGTTCATATAAGTGTAGAATAATAATTTTATTATGATCTCATGACAATCTGATGAAGAACCGATTTAAATGCTCTAATAAATCTCTCTAATATAAATGAAAAAAGTCAAATGCTTTTAGTGTTTTAGTACATTTACATTGTACTCTACCATAAAGGACGACAGTAAGGTACAATTTCAAGTTTCAGTTTTACTCACTCTAGGATAGGCAACCTAAAACAGAATTTATTTGACAAAACACATGTAAACCAATGAAATAAAATGTCAGTATATAGATATAGATATATATCAATATACAGATATAGATAGAATATCGCCAATTTTAGGATTCATCAAGGTGAAAACTTTCTCTCGTTTACACTCTACTAAAACCCCAGTGCCTCTGACCTTGAACTAACCCGAGTATGTGAAGTACACACATTTACATTGCTTTCTCAATGAGGTCATTTCATAAATATTATTAGAGTTATTTATGAATCGATCTTCCAATTGAGGATGGCCATAAATTTCACCCATATTTACCTCACTTTATAGTGAAAATACTATACCCAAAGTATCATAGGTAAAAACACACACAGCTTGACATAAAGCCACTTTTATAATGGAATCAAAAATACTTACCGTGCAGCAGTTAGGTTTCTTTGTGTGGGTGAGCAATAGCTGTATCGCAATAGTGGTTTTTTTTGTGTGGTTTTTTTTAAGGGGCGCTTTCAACGTTTGTCTGTTGTTGTAGTTAAACTGACCTAAGCAGCGCTGAAGGAAACTATAAGCTATGAATAGCAGAATGACCCTCGTGGACAGCAATATCACCACGTGGGCCTCTCTCTTTTTCTCTCACGCTCTCTATCAATCTTTCACTCTAAACTGTCACTGAATTTCCCCTCGTTTTCTCCTTTTCTTTTTCTCAAGCGTCTCCCACTTCTCATTACAGCATGAATGTTTTTTTTAGCTGTTGGCTCAAGTATTTATGCCCTGTAGTCAGTTTTAGCAGATGCAGTCGTGACTCGTGTGTGCTTGTGAGTGAGTGGGTCTTTTAAAATGCATCAAAACACATGGAGATACTGGCATCCCACACATCAATACAAAGCGTACTGTAGCTGTTCTTATCTCTGAAACATAAGCACACAAATCCAATCCAAAGACGTGAGACTGCAGTAAATTCCTGCTGAACAGCACAGTAGCTGATAGTAGTGCAGCAGATCTGCTCTGTAATATGAGAACAAGAGATGTGTGGCAGATCAAACACACTGTTACTCAAACACAATACAGTAATTCACAAAGATAAAGGAAAAAATAAGGAAGACATTCCACATGTGCCAGAAAATAAGCTCTCTCACAAATCTCAAGGAACGTGTCAAGTTTAAGATGAAGTACTAAAATGACTTAAACTAAAATAAAAATAAAACTAAATAGAAATCCTGCAGGTGAAAGTGCTCTATTTTTGCACATCTATTTTCACATCTAAGTGTACTCAACTGTGCTATTTTGAGGCACCATGAATATGAACTAAAATGTGCTTTTAACATACTATCTCTGTATTAAAAAAATGTATTTAGTTACCACTTGTAGTACACTTGAACCCATAGTGTACTACAAGTGGTAACTGAATACATTTTTTATACATTATAGTATCTTAAAAGCACATTTTAGTTCATATTCATGGTGTCTCAAAATAGCACAGTTGAGTACACTTAGATGTTCTTAAGATTATCTTAAGAAGTACTAAAGAAGAATTTTTAGTATATTAAGTACAAAATTAGTGTGCGAAAATAGAGAACTGCAAGTACATTATGGAAGTGTACTTTTTTCACCTGGAATATAAAAAAACAAAAAATAAAAATCGCATAACAAAATTACTAAAATGAAAATGAAAACTGAAACAATAAAATATAAAGCATTTTTTTGCAATGTGACATTATTTCATGACACTTAAGCTCCGAATTCGCATTAGGAAAATAATAATAATTTCACTTATTACTGTAATGTAGTGATCTATTATTACATTTTTAAAGTATCTAGGGATACACTGCAAAAAATGCTGTTCTTAATTAGTTTTTGTCTTGTTTCTAGTCAAAATATCTTAAAGTTCTTAAATCAAGAAGCATTTTCTTGACAAGTACAAATTATTTTCTTGTTTTCAGGAAAAATAAATCAAAATTAAGTACGTTTTTCCTTAAAACAAGCAAAATAATCTGCCAATGGGGTAAGCAAAATAATCTTAGTCCAAACTGAAAACAAGATTATATAGCTTATTCTTGGTTTGAAATAAGATTATTTTGCTTAACCCATTGGCAATTATTTTGCTTGTTTTAAGGAAAAACATACTTAATTTTGACTTATTTTTCCTGAAAACAAGAAAATAATTTTTACTTGTCAAGAAAATGCTTCTTGATTTAAGAACTTTAAGATATTTTGACTAGAAACAAGACAAAAATTCTAAGTAAGAACAGCATTTTTTGCAGTGTAGACAATATATAAGCACTATAATTGGTTATCTGATATTAGTGATTTTGTTCTCTTTTTTTTATTAGTATGAAACTGTTGATATCAGATTAAACTGTGATAATTTTACCATAACTTTAGTAATTATCGGCACTATCAATAGTTCCCAGAATTTTGACTGGTGCCCCCCATTTTCTTCATACAAAAAGTATTTATCTATACTTTTTTATTTTGAGAAGAAATGTGACCTGGGCATGTTTTAAACTTAAGACACAAATATGACCAACATAATTTGAGTGTGTAAGTGACAAAGTGTCGTTGAAGCGTGTGTGGTGCTGCACAGTGTTAATGTAAACATGACTTGTTGTTATTCATAAAAGATGTACTGTCTGTATGCATTTATATGCCCACATGAGACTTGTGAGAGGGGGAAATTGGTGCTAGCAGCTGTGTATGTATGTATCTGGCTCACAGATGGGAAACGTCATGCTGATCACATGGCAGGTCTGGCAGTGCTTGCTCTTGAACTGAAAGCTAACCTCTCTCCATACTTGGGCTGCAAAGAGCACAAACCAATGACAGAGCTACACTTACAATCAGCCCACTGAGAGAAAGACAGAAAGAGTGAGACAGATAGAGAGACAGACAGAGACACATATAAAGTCCTTCAGCAGAACCCAGAGGAATATTTTATTGCTCAATGATTGTTTTTTCATAGCATGACTTAATTAAGTTTCATTTAACTTCACCTTAAATGTTTCTCCTAAAAATTCTTTAGGATGAATACAAATAGATACAAACAGAGACATAATTTTTCTCAGGAAACAAAGGTGCTGTAAACTTGCTCTCTATTTAATCTTGATGCTGAATGAGAGAAAGAACTGAGATAATAAAGAGATTTCATTTACACACACACAAAGCTTTATTTATCATTTTGGAGGCTGGGAAAGTTCTGTAAAACATTGTCATATAAATGGAAGCCAATGGAAAGAGAGAGAGAGAGAGAAGGCAGAACAAACAGCTGTTCTTACAATACTCAGGATACCACACTCATGACACACCACTTGCACACAAACCATATATTTTTGTTCTGTAAAGGCTTTCTCTGCTCAAAACACATCAAGGTGAATATCTCTTTAAAAGCTTGCAGGTTAACAAAACAGCTGAGCACTTCACTCTGCATATTCACTAACTCTCAAATATATTTGGTGGATTTATTTTTTTCATTTTTTTTTTCATCACATATCAATTCTGAGAAGAAAAATCTGAATTGTATGGCAGGCAGAATTGGCATACAAAACTATGGTTTGACTATCCATAAATATATTTTAGATAATTACAATTGGGTCATTCCATGTCAAATCAACCAAATTTCGGAAACTTCCCCTGCTCAAATTTTTCATTTTGCTGATATTTTTCTTCTGTAGAAAGACAAACATAAATAGTGATGAAAGCCAAAATATTAAATGTCACAGATGTATATTTACTGAATAATCCACTATTTTGTAGAGGGGGGTCAAAATGACACCTGAGATTTGGAGCCAAAATTAGGGGGTGTAAAAATGACTTTGGAAAGATGGCAGCATCATTATTTTATTTTTACACAGAGATTGGTAGGTCTATTAGTAAAATCTATTGACTTTAGCAATCTTTGCTTCATTATATGCTAACAGTGACACTTCTTGTGAAGGCTGATTTTTAAAAGACTACCAAGTTTAACTGGTATTAACATGTATTAATGACATTGATTATAGTACATTACATTGCATATGGAAAGTGCCTTCTGTGTCGATGCAGGTTTACTTGTGTCATTATTAACCGTTTAATACAATATAAATGTTGGTGCATTGTAATGTCATTTAAAGTGCATTTCTACCATGACAACTCTGAAGATTTTTAGCATGGTAATGGATATGACAATGTATTTGGTCTTGGCGAAATAGATCTGCTACACTGCTGCTGAATTTCTGCTGCTGTTGTTTATTGCTGAGATTATTGCTGCTGCTGCAGCAAGTGCAGAAACTTGCTACTGCCAATACATACGTCGATATGCTGCTTTGAGTAAGACAAACTGCTGCTGCACAATAGCATCAATTACCCATAACAGATCTATACAGGTGGAGCTGAGGAAGGTGGAGGGTTTTAGTGCGCTGCAAACAGCTATAGTAATTGGTAACCAGCCATTTAAATGTTAAGCAGCAAGCTCATTGGCTGCAGATGCGACATGAACAAATCAGTGTGCCAAGTTAATGCTATTAATATCATCAGCTTGCTTTAAGGACCCATCAAACCTGCACCATCTAGAGTTTCATAACAGAAATAGGCATTTGATTAACATTTGTAGTTACACTGTTAACTTTACCCCAAACCATAACCCAATCCTTACCCTAAAACCTAACTATTACCCTTATAATCCTAACCCTTTCTCCTGAACCTAAGCATACTTCATTAGCAGTAAACGTGGAAATTTCCAGTTACACAGTCAATTCAGTCTTGTAGGTGTTTGTTGTTAGTAGTTAAGGTCGCCTAATATAAAGTGTGACATGTTCTTCTACTTATTATGCATGTTTAAGAACATTTCATATATATTTCCTAACTTTATTGTAATTATTCTTTCATAAGCTAGAAATAAAGACTCTAGATTCGAAATGGGCTTGGACATATTTGAACTCTTTCTAGCTGAACCACACCTAAAGCCTTCAATAACAAGTTTAAAAGTGGAGCAGCACATAACACAAACCACGTTCTATAGGTGGCCAGAGGGCAGTTTTGGTTTTTGTGAGAGGAAAAACAAGAGAAACAGATATCAGCTCTGGAAGATCTGAAATTTGAGACAGGTTCTTTTATCTGTTAGCCTATTATGTCAAATATCTTAAATAACAGTGATGAGAAAACATTTTGTTTGGTAACCACAGAAGCAGGTTTTATTTTGGGGTAGGGCTACTATATCCTTGGTGAAGTGAAGTGAAGTGAAGTGAAGTGACATGTGGCCAAGTATGGTGACCCATACTCGGAATTTGTGCTCTGCATTTAACCCATCCAAGTGCGCACACACACAGCAGTGAACACACACACACCGTGAACACACACCCGGAGCAGTGGGCAGCCATTGCTGCGGCGCCCGGGGAGCAGTTGGGGGTACGGTGCCTTGCTCAAGGGTCTCACCTCAGTCGTGGTATTGAGGGTGGGGAGAGCGCTGGATATTCACTCCCCTCACCGACAATCCTTGCCGGACCTGAGATTTGAACCCATGACCTTTGGGTTACAAGTCCGACTCTCTATCCATTAGGCCACGACTGCCCCCTGGGTGGATTGTTCACCAGCCGCTCACCTTTTATTTCAATACTTTCAGCAATATGTTATAACATATTCTGACAAAATGGTCTATCATCAACAAAGAATATTCAATATCAACATAAGAACAAGACGTTTGCTATGCAACCTCAACCTTAAGAAAGAAGGTTAACTTGACCACAAAACCTGAAAATGCAGAACAAACTGCCTGCAAAAATAAGAGAAAAACAAAAGTACATGGAAACAACAAAACCTCAGACCACTAAACCGCCAAAATTCCAAACATTCTGATAGTGTCTGCTGCTCATATTCTGTAACTCAGCTGTTTAAAAGCTTAAAATCTCAACCACAACATATTCACAAACTATCACTTTGTTTTGCAAAAAAAGAAACAATGCATTTACCTGACATGAGAATACTACAGTCATCTCTTATCTAAAAACATGAGCAGACAAGCCAAGAGCTGTCTCTTATACCACAATATTAAAAAACACAATCTTTAAAATGCTTTATGCAAAACTTATTTTACAATTATTCTTACATTGTAGTCTCTTATGCTTTTTACTAAAATACAGGATGTGTCCTTATCCTATAGGTTAAGTGTCCTTATAATAATCCTTCTAATGAAGTAAATTTTAATAAATGCAAATATAATTATTCCGAGGAGGTTAAGATCCAAAAATAAGTGCATCTTTCAGCCCCTGCAGCAAAGAAATGAGGCCAAATTATCTGTGTTAAGAGGTCTTGTCTGCAAACCTGTTGCATAACCATTCTCTATATTTCTATAAAACTTTAATAGACCAAGTCAACACTTTTTTCATTTCATTTTCTTTTTTTTTTTGCATCAAATACCTTTTATGCTATGCATTTTAGGTTTGCTCATGAAATAAGGTAAAGTGTTTAAGTTAACCGCTGTTTGTAATAGAGTTAAATGCATATTTCAGGATGTCATCTAATTTGTGATGGCAAGTGTGATCTAGACAAGCAAATGGGAGGTTAAACGACAACGAGTGATGCCACAACATGCCGTGGACAAGGGCTGCATTGTTTCCCTATCCGATTCCGTTCTGAATTAGCTAATTAACTAACAATAGAGCGCGCGAGTCTCCGACAAGCGTCTCTAAACAGGCTCCATCTCCGCCCCTCTCTTTGTCTTCACACTGATCCTCCGCTCAACTTCAGCCATCTCTGCCAGAGGACAACGAAGGAATTTCGAGTTGGGATAAGACATACCTATATATTTTAGGAGACCGTTTTCGTATTTTCTGATCTTTCTGTTCAATGAGGCAAAAAGTGGAAGCGCTCTCTTCCTGCGCTCATGCTTTGCGATGTCCGATTCGTGATTGATTCGTTAATGATTCGTTCTTTTGAGTCGGAACTTTTCAATAAATCGCTGAACCGGTTCACAAAATCAGTCTGAACGGACGAAATAGGTCGGTTCTCGAGCCCTTACTGAACCGATAACTGGACATGATCGACTCGTTATGAATGATTAAGGTGATGGGAGAGTTTGGCGTGAAAGGAGAATTGATGTGGAAAGATAGGCTACTTTAAATAAATAACAGAAATTACACAAATAAAGCGTGCTGGAATTGTATGAGAGACTCGTGCGAACCAGAGTTATAGTAACATTTGTTTATTAACAGAGCAATAAAAGGCAACATGTGCCTATTTTTAATTTGGAATGGCAGAAAGGACATATTTACGACGTGAAAAATATCGCGTTTAAAAGTGTCGGAAATGAACTGTTCAAAAGAACCGATTCGTGGAAACGAGTCGGACTTTTCCACCTGCTTCCAGACGAACTCGTTCTTGCTGCATGAAAACACATCCCCAAAGACGTCATTATCAATGCATTTAATATTACTGTTAAACTGAGCGTGATGAGGCTGAGCAGATGCACTGACGCAACAATTTGCATTTGGACGTTTTTCTTCGTGATACATTTAATAAGCACGGTTAAGAAGTTTATTCAGTTCCATCTTCAGGAATAGAAATATTAATTAAAGTAGAATTGCACAAACCTGAATGATGTGAATGTAGCGTCCACACAGCTGTTATTTAGAGGCGTGTATGGTTCTCCGCGCCGTCTTCAGATAGGAAACTGAGCGCTCGACCAATCAGAATAACCGTCACATACCTCTGAGTTTATGAATTGAAAGAACGAGTGCAATTGGACATTTTTTTAGTTACATTTGCATACGCACTGTTGTGATGTTGATAAATCAACTGCGATGTTCACTAATGACACAAGATGAAGCTGGTTTTTGTGCACCATGAGGTGAAGTATAATACATATGAGTTATAAAATATGAAGACTGAGGTTTATTTTCAATTCTCTATTAATTATCTATTTTCATCATCATTATTTTTTTTTTTTTACTATTTCATCATTTTAATGTTCTATTATGTGTACTGTACGCCAGTTGCCTAAGTACGCCTCTTTGGTGACAACCAACACTAATCATCTACTCTAACCTATATTTGTAAAATACTTAATAATTTGTGGTTATGGTTAAACTTTAAACTGGCTGATCAATGCTGATAGAGAATGGAATATGAACAAGATCTGAGAAATGTAACAAAATTAAAAGTACTTTCTTTCTTTCTTTCAACAAGCATTTCCTTCTGTGGATGTCAATAATGTGCTATGTCCCCCTCTAGTGAGCAAGATGGCGCCATTCAATCAGTGTTCATTTTTAAGATAGGCTACATTTATGAGGGGGAAAAAAACAACGAAGCAACGAAAGCTTATGTTTCACCAGTTTAATTCATTGGGTGTGCAGTTTTATATTGGATTTTGGACTATTATTTTTTGAATATTAAGGATGTTCTATTGTGATGCTCGAACAATGCTGAATCTGTCTCGTGTGAAGTGATGCAGAGGAGACTCACGGTGGCGCGCGAAGCTAAAGGATTGTCTGCGTCTCTGGCCTGGGGTCACCACGGGTCAGCGCCTCTCGCATGACAACACATCGTCGGGAGGATCAACATTTTTTCCCATCAACGTAGGAATTTCAAATCTCGCAAATGTGCTACATGACAAATGTTAATAGTGGGTGAAGAATGGGCCATACTTGCAGCTAAAAAAATAGCTGCTAACTAAAATTAGCTAATACAGCTAATGAACTAATAAATGTTGTCTGAACCAAACAGTCACAGTCATACCAATACACGAAAATAAATTATTACACATTTACAATAGATTTAATTCAAATTTCAAATAATTTTTAAGACCTTTGAAGTCGGCGTGTAGGCTAAGTTTTGTTAATCACTCCACAAGATGGCGCTTTGAATTTATCAATAAACCCACACAGCTACGGTAGGCAAGCCATCTTGCAAGATTTTTTCAACTATTCGAATAAATAAATAAAATAAAAAGCATTACACTGGAGAAGAAAAAAAAAGTGATTTAAAGTTTCAAAATACCCAGAGAAAGAACTACAAAAGTGTAAAGGCAGTAGCACAGGGCAATGGGCAGGACTTTTTTAATCACTCCTAAAAAGATTTGCCCTAGCAACCCTTCACACAAGCGAAAGCATCCCCTCCTGTCCGAAAAAGCCCAGACTAGTTAGTGTGTCTGTGAAAAAGTCTTAGGTTGGTTGGGATATAAGGCGAACTGTACTGCTGTAATCAGGGTGACATGCATGACTGCGCTCCTCTAATTCTCTTTCACATGGATAGATCCTTACAGACAGAGTTCAGCTTTCAGGTAGCCTCTCTTTAAGACTGGGATCCCTATACAGAAGCGTGTTTGGACAGCTTTAAACTGTTATATGCCACAGCAATGAAACACTGATACGACATTTAGGAGAGTTTATGACTTTTATCGACACAAACGCATTGATAGACTTAAACATTTTATAAATAAACTATTTTAGTCCATTTTGTATCACTGTAGTTTAAAAAAAATTGAGAGGACTTTCAAATGGCTTTGTTTTAGAGCCTATAAATGATATGACTTTCATAAATATTATTTTAAAAAACGTTTAAACTGTAACCTAGACACTTATTTTGTAGTTTTACACTTTTTTACGGAATTTACCACAAATATTAATTTTGGGATATTTTAAATAACATTATATATATACGTTTTTCTTGCGTATTTTACGCAGTGGTATATTTGTAAGAACATGTATCAGGGATGTGTAAACATTTAAAATCAGGTGTTAGAAATATATTTTATAATTATTATTATTATTATAGTCTTTTTATATGGCATCGATATATAAAAAAAAATATCAGCACTAAATATGGGGTGAACTTGTTGCGTACAATTCTGTTCACGATTTCCAGCTTTGTGCATTCTATTTGTTCTTCGAGTGTTTCTCCACTAAACAAACATGAATGCAGCATATCAGCTTATTCTTAAGATGTTAAAAAAAATGTAATCTTTTTTGTACTGAGTTGTTTGGTGTAATGTTGGGCGATTAAATTACATTGTGATAGGACAAAATTCCGTTGACGTATCGCTCTTCTTGAATGCACAACGCACGTTTACAAAAACAGATCAAAAATGGTCACATTACAGAACTTCAGAATCCGAAAGCAAGTTAAAAGTTTTGTTGTGTCGGCTCTAAAGAGTTTGCATAAAATTTGGTGGTAAATTCAACAATAAAAGTAATGGGATTTTATGCTTTAGTCTGTTTCACTGGTGCTTTTCTTTTGCGCGCTATATAAAAAAGTCTCCATTGCTTTGGATATCCAAAGAGCTTGAATTCTTTAAAAGAAAAAGAAAATCCTCACATCTTTGATTTTTCCCTCCACGATGCAACACGGTATCGCACTTTAAAGCGTAGCCAACCTTCGGGATTAAAACGTTCCCAGTGAAAAAAGCAGAAGATCCAGGCGTTTTGGCGCATGAAGTCTGAGGCTGGGAGCCTGGGCGAACACAATAAACCTGTTGTTAACCTTGCTGTGAAAATATGTTTGATGAAAACAGCCAATTGTTGTATGAAATGTATTCAAGTATAAAATAATGCCCTTTGTTGGGCACAAACTTGAGCAATGTGAGGGTACAAAAGTCCCCTGTGGCATGAATTGCGCTTTGGCGTCGCCACTTGGCGCGTTACCCAGACCCCTCTATACGCGATTGTTTCTTTCTTTCTAATGACATTTACCGGATCAAAACATGCTGTTAATTCGATCAGAAAGCTTCACCCTTCACAACAATACCAGAATAATTTCTCCCAAAGTTTGTTAAGTTGACCGAAATTAGGCAAATGAATAGGGGTCTCCAGGCGCAGGTGACGGAGGATAATGCGCGTCAGGACCAGCTGCATTCTTCTTTATTTCTCCTTTTCTTTTCTTTCACTGCATTATTAAAATTTAGGCCAATGAAACTATTCATTCCGCTCAATAGACATTTTCTTATAGGATAATAGGATACAAATTGAGCCCCTCTGAAGGGAATCCAGCGGTGGGTAACCCTCGTGTGCCAAAGACGGCTGGAGTCTCTAACATGGTCGGAGGGGCCGCTCGTGTGCCAGGCCGGGTCCCCACACCTGCCGAGGCCCCTAACAAAACTAGAGAATGTAAACAAAAACCCGGCCGTAGCCCATGAAAGATGGACGTGTCACCAAGTCGTGTGAGAAACGCCGCGAACAAACGGGGGGACTCCGTCTCCAAAAGGTCTCCCCTGAACTCGGCGGAACAGCCTATTATGTGCTTACTTAATTACTATAATAACAGTAGACAGGCTTTAAACCTGAGACGGGCTTGGGATGGAAGTTAAGATCGCTTGCTGCGACCCATAAACAGGCGATCGTGTGAGAAACGCGACGTGGAACAGAAAGAGACGCCTTGCTCCAGGGGCTTTGTTTTCATTGCGCGCTCTGCGCTCGCGAGCGAGCCACATCCAGCAAGGCCTGTTACTATGCAAATAATATTCTACTACCCATCACGTGTCTTTAGATAGGCCACGTGGAATAACAAAATAGGTCTGCCCCCCGCTAGCCCACAGCTTCAGGTTTTACTATTTCTTTAACTGATCCTAAGTGCACACATTAACCAAAAGCTCGCCTTTAATCCTATGGAATAATTTAGGGCCATGAATGCGCGAGCGCTTTATAAGCGGCTGCCTCCAGTCAGCTCATCTCAGTCTGAAGCGTCTGGAAAGAAGTGCGCGTACATAGTCTAGCTACAATATTTTCACTTTTCTTAGTTTTTACCAAATGATGGCGTCAAAGATGAAGGATCGCAAGGTATGTGGACACTTTCGTGGCGCACACATGATGCCAGATAATGCATGTAGACGATGTCCTCTTTCAATGTTTATACTTTTTCTACCAATAGCCTGCTACTAGAACTGATTGACATGTTTCATGTGATTTATTTTTTAAGAATTAATAGGCCTATTTTCTACTTAAGACAATCATTTCAGCATTGCTCGCGCGCAGTTTTAAGAGTAAATCATTACGGGATAGGCCTGCTGTAGCTAATGCTTGATCTTATATTTAATGTAAGCCAGTGTTTTATTCTAAAGAAATCAATTATTAAGTAAGTTGCGTAGCTACTTTTTGCGACATAAAAGCGTTTTCCTTCAGTGACGTCCTACCTCGGATATGTTTTGCGCGCGTGCAGGGAAGCCGAGCGCAGCGCTCAAAAATGACTCAAAATGTATTGCTAATCAAGTGAAATTTACTGTAGCATATTTTATCGACCGAATAGATTATCCTCCCGAGTTTCAAATCCGTTCATTGGTTCTTACATGTATCAAGTTAAACTTATCAAGCACATAATATAAGCTAACCATGCTTATTTTGTGTTTGGTAATGGCACTTTTGTTCCCTTGACTTATTATTATGTTATTATGTCCCCTTCCCACAGAAAACTCCTGTTTCTCACAAGGTCATTGAAAAAAGAAGAAGAGACCGAATCAACAGATGTCTAAACGAGCTGGGAAAGACCGTTCCCATGGCATTAGCTAAACAGGTAAGCAGCTGAAACTTTTAATAAGTCCTTTAAGTGCTCATGTCTGCTTTGTTTGTTAGTGTGTATGTTATGACTAACAAAATGTGTGTATTAAAACAGAACTCTGGGAAACTCGAGAAAGCAGAAATCCTGGAAATGACGGTGCAGTATCTGCGCGCGCTCCACTCCGCAGACTTCCCGCGCGGGAGAGAGAAAGGTGAGAAACACGAATAAACCGCTTAATACATAAATATTAACAAATTAGAATACGAATAACAAATTAAATACGATTCAAATCGTACGTTCACATCGCGAAAGTAAAATCATTCAATTTTGAAAACATCAAATCAAGCCCTTTCTTCCCTGAAGACTTAAGTACATTTCTAATAACGTTCTTTGTTTTCTCAGGAGAACTGCTGACAGAGTTTGCGAATTACTTTCACTACGGCTATCACGAGTGCATGAAGAACCTCGTTCACTACCTGACCACCGTGGAGCGAATGGAGACCAAAGACACCAAGTACGCACGGATTCTCGCGTTCCTGCAGTCCAAAGTCGTCACCGAGCCAGTGTTTGGCTCGTTAGGTACCATCTCACCAGATCCTACGGACCTTCTGTGCCAGCTGGAGTACCAGAGTCCAAGTCCAACCGACTCAGTGTTTCAGCAGAGCCCACCCGGACACTTTTCCTGGCACAGCTCGACGCGGAGCCCCGCGCTCGCGTACCCAGCGATGTCTCAGCACAGTGGATACTTATCACCGGTTCAGGGACTCGATCATCATTACATGAACTTCATCGGGCACTCACACCCCAATGCCTTCAGTTTACACAATGCACAACACGCTGCTCTGTAAATACGTCTGCATATGTCCTTAATTTATATATGTGTGTATGTTTTATTTTAATATGTAGATATATCGTGAAATAAATGATGTTTGAATAAGATTCTGTCTTTTGGCGCGATGTTGGAAGTTCTTTTTCATTGAGGAATAGTTGGAAGGCCTATAGGATGTATAATGTGTGCTCATTGGGATAAAAATATGTTATTTTTAGTTAGTTTATGAAACCCCTAATATCTATCACATCAACAGAACTGCAGGGGGACCGTTTTCATGAATAAACCAAATAATCTATAATTTGAGAAATAATTAGGGCCAAAACTGGAATGAACAATGAAGTATAGATAAAATGATGATTTTTATGATTTTAATAAAGTTATCTTAACATGTCTACTTGCATATTTGAATTCAAAAGCACAAAGAGCAATTTTTAAACAACATCATGATATTTTAAGAAAACAAAGTCATTTTCATTTATTTTGATATTATGCACTAAGCATAAGGAAGAAAGTAGGTTTGGAGAACTTTTACTATGTGCGTCCACTATGGTTTTTAAGTACTGTGGTAACCTGCAGTTATTACGCTAAAGAGCTATTTGATCTTACCCTTAAATGTAGTTTTGTTGGTGCAACCTAATAGATTTAGGTTGATTCAGTGATGTTAAATAACATTTCTTATTTGAATAAAATCAAATAATTTAGATGCACTTTTTATGTTACCTTTTTCAGTGTAGAATAGGAAAAAGATTTTATAATGAAAATGTAATAAATAAACAGCTACAATAACACGTCAAATATTTCGTCAATATTTAGTATCAACTTTGTACAATGGCTAACTGGACATTTTATACATTAAAACAATGTTGAGTGTGTTTGTCTAATGTAATTAAATATCTTTCATATAGCATTAAAAATAGATTTGTATATCATGAAAAAATAAATATAACCTTTATAAGATTTATTCTCTCATTATTCACATTTTTAAAATAGTTTAATATTGCAATCAAATCAAAGAGCTACTTCTGAATTCTTAACTTCAGCCGGGACATGAACACATACTTATGAAGACACCGTGGCTAAATTTGTCTTTCTAACTAGACTGTATTGTCTCTAGACTCTAGTGTCTCTAAGATTAACACTTAGCGTAATGGTCTGCTGGTCTGAGACCCCTTGATTGACAATAAGCCTCTCTTTAAGGGAATCCATTTGGACACAAATCCACCCCAAAACCCCCCCATCCTATCCCAGTGTCTCTTCCACCTATATTTAAATAGGATGCAAATCAAATCAAACAAATCAAACTGGTAAATACTAAGTATAGAGGGAGTCTGATGAATGTAAGATCTTTTAACACAAACGCAATGTTCGTAGGCTACAGTTGCAGCAACTCTTTGCTTACTCATAAAATGTGGTCTAATCTTAATTTAAGTCACTATTACCTTATAGTGGATTCATGAACACCCGGGTCTTTAGCTATGCTTTCCAAGACTTTCCCAGCTATGTGCATCTCTGCAATGCTTTCTTATGGTCTTGTGACAGCTTTTGGGACCAAGGCATGGTTCACACTAACCAATCTTTCTTGAGGAGACCAATTTGTCAATAACAGGCTTTGTATGCCTTTATTTAAAGGCAGGGCACCGGTGTGACCCACACGTTCAATCTCATCTCCTTAATTGACTCCAATTAGCTTTTGGCAAAGTCGTAAGACTCGTAACACACTTACTTTCTCCACCCAGCACTGCGAATGACTCAATGAGTTTTTGAAAAGTACAAATGTTTGTGGGTTATTGGTTCAGTCAGCTTGTGTTTCTCTATAATTGTGAGTTAGATGAAGGCCAGACAGCATTTTATGAGTAAGAAATGCATAAATCCAGAAGCGCTGACAAACTTATTCCTGTGATGTCAACTTCTCCCTCTTTATCTTTCTTTCACAAACACATTCAACTTCTCACTTTTTCCCCACAAAAACAAATCTCTAGGTAATACTCAGAAAATAGTGCAGTTTGTGTATTGTGTGCCCGCATGATTCATTATTGATAAAAGTAACATGTTATTAAACATAGTAACATTATTCAAGAGCTTTAACTCTGTTTCAGCATTTTGCACAAACCTATTCATTACATTTCACTTTAATGGGTTATATAGACTACCAATTTATTTGATAAAAAAATACAGTAATATTGTGAAATATTTGTACAATTTAAAATAACTTTCTATTTTTTAACATATTTTAAAATGCAATTTCTGATGGTGAAGCTGAATTTTCAGCAGCAACGTGATCTTTCAGAAATAATTCTAAAATGCTGATTTAGTGAAATGTTTATTAACAATGTTGAAAAAACGTAATCTTTTTGTGGAAATCATGATTTTTTTCCCCTTTTCTGATGAATAGAAAGTTCAAAAGAACATTCATTTGAAATATAAATCTTTTGTAACATTATAAATGTGTCTTTTGGTCAATTTAATGAATTTCTTCAAAGAAAACAAACGAACAAAAAAATCCAAACATTTGAATGGTATAGTGCATGTAGTGTTTTTCTCAAATCCTTTCTGCATTTTTGAGACTCGACAGATATTTGTCCCTGCATGTTCACTTTTTTTTCTGACATCATATTTAAGGGAATGACATACATTTTTTCACTTATTTTAGCCTCTTCTACCTCTGCTGCGGGAAAAGATCATGAAGCATTGTGAATGCACAAGAATATTGACTGTAAATAATGCAGTGGGGAGCAGCTATATGTGCTAAGGCCGTATTATGCAGTGATGTTATATATGTGATATGTGAATCAGTCCGGACAATATGTGTCATTTCCATACTTGACTTAAGCAAATCAGACAGACAGTTTTTCACTGTGGTCAGGATTAGCTTAGGGGATAGATGGCCACCATGGTGGAAAATAAAAGAACTCTACCCTCATTGCATATAATTTTACCAGGTTCCAGTCAACCATGACGATGATTGTTTCTGAGATGTTGGCACTTGTGTCCCTCCCTCTTTAACTGTAGAGGGTTTACTCTCTTTGGCCTCTACAATGGCATAGAAGAAGTGAACCACACCCCTCTCCACCCCCGCCTCACATGCTTTTGACACCCCAAATACTACCAGAAACCAATATCACTTAGATATCCTCAATAGGGATGCCTAAAGGGACATACTGTCCTAGAGAATCATGATGGGCACAAGACAGGTGTGATTTTCTCCAGATAGGTGACTTAAGCCTGTAACCCCTCCTTCTTAAATCCTGAATTCATCCCATCACATTTAAGTCCTTCTTTAAGTAAGTTGTATGGCACCAGCTTCCAAGAAAGCACCAAGGAAAGTGAAAGGAAGAGAGAGGGAGAGGGATTCTGGAGAAGGCGGGAGAGGTTGTGGTACTTTGGCGGGGGTTGCTCCATTGTGATTGGGCTGAAAGGAAGACAATCTTGGGTTCCTTGGGCTTCATCCTTGAGTGGACCTGAAGAAAAATAATCAGCCCCATGAAATCAAAGCTCCTAAACAGAGAGCCAGAATTCAGGCATGAGTCTGGGATGCAGGACACAACCACAGACTCAAATACATAATCATCATTACTCCAGTCTTCAGTGTCACATGATCCCTTAGAAATTATTCTAATAAGCTGATTTAATGCTCAAGAAACATTTATTATTATTATTATTATTATCAATGGTGAAAACAGTTGTGCTGCTTAATATTTTGTGGAAACTGTACATTTTCATAGTAATTTTTGAAGTGCAAATGAACATTTATTTGAAATAAACATTTAAATGGTTGAATAGGTATATTACGAAAGGATCATGGATGCATCAGAACTCACCAAGACCCCTGATGTCTAAAGTGAAAACTAAGCTCTGTCTTTGTGCATTTACAACACAAACACCTACATTAGCACTTTTGGGGAGAAAAGCGCAGTTGTGACATTTTTTCATACAAATGTCAGGGCGAGTAATTGATGGATGAACAGACAGAGAGATGGATGGATGAACGGATGATTGGATGAATAACACAAAGCTGTTTGCCAAACGGTGTTCAAAACGTTGGTGTGGAAAATAGGAGAGAAGAGGGAGAGAAGACAAAGAGGGCATGCAGATGGGAAAAACGATAATGCCATGAAAGACGAAAGCGATGAAAGAGTACTGAGTGACCAACAAGCCAATATTGGTTTAAATCCGCAGAAGGAACACTGTGTTAAGCGGAGGGAGAAAAGCTGGTAAAATTAGAGTCCTTTAGCTTCATCACAGAGTATGAATCAAAACAAATGAAGCAGAGCTAAAATGGCTCAGGGTTTTATTCTATTGTCATGTTAAATATCTTAAAATGCCAACGAAAGCCGCCAAGAAAGTTTCTTCTCATCTAAAGTTTTATGTAAACGCAAGCAATTTTGTTAAGAAAACTATGGGTCTTGTCTAAACTAAACATCTGACGTTGCAGGGTAGCACATGAAACACCATCTTGTTGGTGTGGTGTTTCATATTCCTATGTTTACTCAGTATGATTGACACTTTCACCAAAGTGAAGTGACATGTGGCCAAGTATGGTGACCCATACTCGGAATTTGTGCTCTGCATTTAACCCATCCAAGTGCGGAGTGAACACACACACCGTGAACACACACACAGTGGGCAGCCATTGCTGCGGCGCCCGGGGAGCAGTTGGGGGTACGGTGCCTTGGTCAAGGGTCTCACCTCAGTCATGGTATTGAGGGTGGGGAGAGTGCTGGATATTCACTCCCCTCACCGACAATCCCTGCCGGACCTGAGACTCGAACCCATGACCTTTGGGTTACAAGTCCGACTCTCTATCCATTAGGCCACGACTGCCCCTAAGTGGAGGACATCAGCCTGAAGGCCTACTCAGATCTATAGCAGTCATAATTTGACAAAAACATGCTTGACAAGATTTTAAAATGAAACTATCCATCTCAAACGATCTCCCTTTAGCAATCTGAAATAGTGTACTGTTGTGAGCTATCACTGTTTATTCAGAAATAAAGCCATTTTTATTATTCATATGCAGGAAACTCTTGCTTTCATTCATGTATATAATTTTTTTTTTTAAGAGAATAACAACCTGGGGCTCGGAGGCCTGAGGTGGTGCTAGGGGATCAACGCACGAGGGCGGAGCTGGAGACCTGGAAGACCAAGGCAGATCCAAATATCTGGGTGGAGCCACTGGAGGAGCTGAGGGGCTGAAGGGAGCCAGCGGAGACAGGGCCAAGGAACTGGATGGCAGAGGAAGAGGGAGAGGGAGGCTGGGCGGGAACATCTGCGACAAAGGAGACTTGGAGATGACGATGGAGGCGACAAAGGAGATTTGCAGCTGGGTGGAACCAGCGGCGACGAATACGACTTTGGGCTGGATGTGACCAGTGGTGGAGACAGGGCTTGAAAGTGGGTGGGGGATAAGAGAGTCCAGGAGTTAAAGGGTTAGTTCACCCAAAAATGAAAATTCTGACATTAATTACTCATCGTCATGTCGTTCCAAACTTGTAAGACTTTTGTTCATCTTCAGAACACAAATGAAGATCTTTTTGATGAAATCTGAGAGTTTTCTGTCCCACCACAGACTGCCTTCGCAACTGAAACTTTGACGCTTCAAAAAGTTTATAAAGAGATCGTAAAACTAATCTACATGAATTGAATGGTTTAGTCAAATTTCTGAAGATACAGGATTGCTTTATATGATGAACAGTTTGAATTTGGGCTTTTATTTACATATAAACATTCATCAATTCATACAGCATTTATCAGTTGTGGTAAACGGAAGCTCAAGCATGTTTGCTCGATGTGCGAGAACCAATGAGGCTCATTCTCGTGTGTTACGCAGCATGTTTGAGCTTCCATAAGAGGTTTGTTCTTGCATGTCAAGTAGTTTCGGTTGAGCTTCCGTTTTTGTTCTCTGATCAATGTTTAAATGTGAATAAAAGCCTAAATTAAATCTGTTCATCATATAAAGCGAAGCGATCAAGTCTCTTCAGAAAATTTGGACTAAACCACTCAATTCATAGTTTTTATCTCTTTATGAACTTTCTGAAGAGTCAAAGTTTCAGTTGCAAAGGCAGTCCATTTAGGTACAGAAAGCTCTGAGACTTCATCAAAAAGATCTTCATTTGTGTTCTGAAGATGAACAAAAGTCTTACAGGTTTTGGAACAACACGAGGGTGAGTAATTAATGACAGAATTTTCATTTTTGGGTGTACAAACCCTTTAACACAAGGACAAATATATTTCAGGGCTAGGGGAATGGATCGAACTCTGCTCCACAATGTCCACATCCACCAACATTCCCTCAGGGACGAATGTCAATACCGGCTCACACCCCTGGTCAGACTCGGCAGGCTCGGGCTCCAGGTCTGCAGTGGGCTCTCGTTTGTTGTCCATACACATAGAGAGTGCAGGTTCTGGCTCCTGGATTGGCATTGGCTCAGGTTTAAGCTCCTGGCCGGCTCACACACCTGGTCAGGCTCTAGGTCTGCGATGGGCTCTGGCTTTGGGTCTTTAGCAGGCTTAGGCACTGGCTCTAAGTATGTGGTGGGCATGTGGAGGTGTTGGCTGGGTTCTAGTTCTGGGTCAGCGGGGTTCATAGGCAAGGACATCGACAATGGGTAGACATACATAGACAATGTCTTGAATCCGTGGTTTGGTGTTTTGTCACGGGATGCATGTGTATTGGAATCAAAGATCCAAAAAACGATGCGTGACAGAATGAATGATACAAAGAGACTTTAATAAACATGGAGAATATTCACAATACACATGAAACAATCACATTAATGACACCGAACCATGAACTGAGAACTAAGGGCTTAAATATACACAGAACAAGGCGCAGGTGCAAAACTCAATCACAAACTATACGATAACAAACAAGGAACGAGAACTCAGGCAAAAAGAAACAAGGAAAATGAAATGACTGTGACAGTGTCATTTTCATTTTAGTTTTTCCTTATTTTTTAAATCACCTTTTTGGATTTAGTAGTTCATTTTAAACAGCCTTACACTACTGTTCGAAAGTTTGGGGACGTTTTTTTTTTTCTTGAAACGAGTCTCTTATGCTCACCAAGGCTGCAATTATTTAATCAAAAATACAGTAAAAACAGAAATATTGTGAAATATTATTACAATTTAAAATAACCGTTTTCTATTTTAATATATTTTAAAATATAATTTATTAATGTGATGACAAAGCGGAATTTTCAGCATCATTACTCCAGTCTTCAATGTCACATGATCCTTCAGAAATCATTATAATATGCTGATTTCCTGCTCAAGAAACATTTTTGATTAGTGTTGAAAATAGTTGTGCTGTTTTTTTTTCAAGATTCTTTATTTGAAATACAAATCTTTTATAACATTATAAATGTCTTTACAGTTGCTTTTAACGCTAATTTAATGCTTCCTTGCTGAATAAAAGTATTTATTAAAAAACAAACTTTATAGTACAAATAATATGAAAAAACAATCCTAAAAAATAGCAAAATGATATTTAAAATAGGTTTTAGATGGAGTATAGCATGTCACAATTGAGAAATGCAATAGTATGTCAACTTCCTAAAAGTATTTAAAATATAAGAATGAATGCAAATTCAGTTTAGAGTTATTACAATGTAATAATGCAATTCAATTTGAGTTAATCAATTTACATTAAAATCAGATGACTGTACTTTATAAAGCTTTGAAATGCAATTCATGCAATCTAACTAAATCTAATATGAAGAAAAACAATAATGTTTGCATCATGATTGTATCTTCGATTTTGCCCACCTGCATGAAGCCAATAGGGTTAAATATGATTAGTTGAAACATTAACTTGCATCTCTCTATTTGAAGAAGTGATGACAGCTCCAACTTACAAATTTACTAAGCCAATGTAGCCATCATTTGTTTTAAACCTCTGACCTATTGACTCCTTTGGCTGAGCTGGTGTTTGATTTGCTGGTTGTGACTGGATGTCCTGTGTTTGTCCATTAGGAGTGGGCGGTAATCCAGGCGCCCAGAGGAGTGGGTGTGAAGAGTAGAGAACACACTTTTCAGCTCTTCCTGGCTCTGACACACTCCACACAGCTGTAACACTGCGCCCAGCTCAGCTGCAGACAGAAGCCCAGTGCTGGAGCCATCCAGCCGGGCACAGGCCTTTCTAAGAGCCCTGGCCTTACGTTGGAGCTGCAACACCAAAACGTGAGGAAATGTGAATATTCATATATGCATTCACACATTATCACCTATAACAAAATACATCACCTTTTTCCTGATCCTGCGACTTAATGTTTCCGGAGTAGCAGTTTCTTTAGTTTCTCTGGGAGTCTGCAGAGCAGCTGCCATATGGGACCCATGCTTCATTATTTGAACCTGGGATAGAAAAGGCCTAAGGAATTCTGTGTAGGATACACTGACAGAAAAAGAAAACAAATTTGTGACAAATTCATGAGGACATGAAATGCTCAGTTATGTATCATCTTACAGGATGGATGTGAATTCTCTAAATGCATTCTAAATGTTAAGGTTTGATAGGCTTGATTCAAATTTGGAAAAAGTCATCCATCACAAACACATGATACTTGTGTTTCCAGTCAGCTATGATTTATTATTACCAATACAAGTATGAGGGGTGGTGTTATGTCATATCAATAACTCAAAAAACAACAACAACAACACTCTTTTCATATTCTTTCACAATTGTTTATGCCAGTTTACTTGCAATTGATAAAACATTGTTGGTCACATGGCATTGTCTGCCATTTTATACACATCGGTTTCAAAAGTACACCTTATTATGTACATATATACACAATACGTGAGGGGGCAAAAAGGGCTTGAACCCCTGTTTATTAAGCATCAAACAAACAAACAATACATTTTTCTATTTCCAAAACGGTTTAGATTTCTAATGTTGTATAATCATTTTTTTTAATTTCTTTGTTTATATTTTTATTTGTCATCTCTATTAGTTTATTTGGTAATGCTTTACTTGAAGTCTTTTATGCATAATTCATTATATAGATATTCTGCACATTGTAATTCAATTATATATTTTCAAAAATAATTGTAACTAAAGTTAAAATGCATTATAACAATTGAAGATTCCTTGTTACATCTGAAATTGGTTGTCTGTCATGTATTTTAGTGCTTTCTAATGGTCTAACAATGAATAGATAAGTATTATAATGTATTATAAATACTTTAAAAATGCATTATATGTAAATGCTTCGAGTAAAGTGTTACCGTTTAAGTAATCACATAACATTTATGAATGTCTTGATTTATTTATCTATTTATTGCAGGGTTGAGCCTCCATAATGTTTGTTTGTGTGCAAGTGTATCTACCTGCCATCATTGTTGATGTCAAACTTCCTGGCCAGTAAATCACACTCATACTGGCTGAGATGAACACAGAGACTCATAAGAATCTCTTTAAATTCATCACTGCTAACAAAACCTGTTCCAGAAAAATCCATTTCGGAAAACTCAGTCCAGAGCTCAGAAACAGACAACTCCACCTGTTGAGAGCGATAGAGAAAAATGTTCCGAAAATTGTCTAAATAACATAATCATATATCTCTGCTCTATTCAGGCAAAGAATTCTACACCATTGCAGGGGTTTTTTGACAGCACGCCCCCACCTTGGCCCTTAAAGCATCCACTAGTATATCTGAGACGCAGTTGAGTCTGTTAGAGAGGCGCATGAAGTCATTGTCTCCACGTTTGGGGGGATTGTGCTTGGCATTGGGGTAACAGCAGGATTTGGGCGATGGGCCAAAATGCCGTATAAACTGTTGAAAGTCCACAGTTCCATCCTGCTGGGTGAACAAAGAGGACCACAACCTCCGGACTTCTCCACGAGTTACCTCAGGATGGAACGCTAACCTGAGCAGGGTGAGAGGAAGAATGGCAAACAAGGAGAGAGGAAAAAATGATGGGAAGAGAGAAAGGGAGAGATGAGTAGGTTTTATGAATACTCGGAATCTAAAGAATACACCTCAGTTTCTTAGAAGAATACAAACACTGCACCCTTTAAACCCCCCACACCCTAAAGACCCCCTCACCCCCTTTATTTGAACTGCATTTAAGCTAAATCTTGGCAACCAACAGCACAGAAGCAACAGTTTCTCTCAAACAGATAAACAAACACAGTGTCACGCCTAAAGAAAGGACAGTACTGTGAGAAGACACACTATGAGGGGATCTGACAGCAAACAAACACGTCTGTATCATACAACCCTGATTTTGCTCTGTTGTGTTAAACATGGATATTTAAAGAAAAAAGTACATTTGGGTTTTTAGGGTACATCATTTTATTTACAATAAATCAAATTATGCATTATGTTAAATAGTGCTGCTTCAAAAGGTTATTTATTTATTTACCTATATACAAAGTTTATTCCTGTGATGGCAAAGCATCATTACTCCAGTCTTCAGTGTCACATGATCCTTTCAGAAATCATTATAATATGCTGATTTGGTGCTCATAGCCTAATATGCTCATTTGGTTTAATTAGCATTTCTTTAATACATTAATTATTTGATAAAAATAAGTATAGTTTTTAAGGATATTTTACGTATTGATAACTAATATTAGTATATACATTTACAATATATACTTAAAGGATTAGTTCACTTTCAAATTAAATTTTCCTGATAATTTACTCACCCCCATGTCATCCAAGATGTCCATGTCCTTCTTTCTTCAGTCGAAAAGAAATTAAGGTTTTTGATGAAAACATTCCAGGATTATTCTCCTTATAGTGGACTTCAATGGCCTCCAAACGGTTGAAGGTCAAAATCACAGTTTCAGTGCAGCTGAAAAAAAAAAAAAAAAAGCTTACGCTGTATGTCCTACTTTTTTTCCCTATTCTGCTTATGGAAAAAATGGAACTGCCGCTGCGTTCGTTCCGTTAATTGAATAGGGAAGGCGTAGGACATATAGCGTAAGCTTTTTGAAGAATACGAACGTGTGGTTTTGGCGGAACCTCTTGGAAGGTGATCATTTGTTTATATAAAGCATATACATTTTAAAAAAAAATTTGAAAATGACCGACCATTTCCCTAGATAAGACCCTTATTACTCGTCTGGTATCGTTTAAAGCCCTTTGAAGCTGCACTGAAACTGTAATTTTGACCTTCAACAGTGGAGTCCATTTAAGTCCACTATATGGAGAATAATCCTGGAATGTTTTCATCAAAAACCTTAATTTCTTTTCGCCTGAAGAAAGAAGGACATGGACATCTTGGATGACATGGGGGTACGTAAATTATAAGGAAAATTTAATTTGAAAGTGGACTAATCCTTTAATATAAAGCTTTTTCATTCACTGACATATACTGTACAGACATATACAGTTTCAATTATATTGTGTTATGAAATTAGTTTGAAATATCAAAGTTGTAGTCTAAACATTTTCAGAGTAAAGCCTGGGTCACAAATACTATTGTTCACCTTTTTTTTTTCCAGAAATTTATTTCAATCTAGGGGATCAGAAATTTTGTGCGAGGGCAAAACATTTGCCATTGTACATTTCGCAACTGGTTCAAGCATGTCACATGAATTTACAGGCACTGAACATCTGACAGTTGTTTGGTTTGAAAGTGACTTCAGTGTGAGCTGTGCTTCATACTTCACTACACTATTGACAATGGACAATGGAACTTTTTTGAGAAATTTAGAAATGTCTTTATTGTGACCACACCTTAAATGAGCAAAACCCAAAAAATCTGCAATTATCTTTGTTCTCCTAAACATTTTGTATTATTGAAGTCTGACTTAAAGGTGGTAGAACTTAATTTTTGGTGGATATTCTGAAAGTACTTTGACATTTGAAAAATAAACAAAATAATAATTCTTAAGTTATTGTTTCATATACTTTGAATCTAGAGGATCACAATTTTCTGGTGCTTCATGGTTTCTTCAGTTCAGTTTGGGCCTTGTTGAATTGAGTATGTGTGCATACAGTTCATGTGAACATACACATATGCGTTTGTCTCTGCCTCGTTGGAATCAATCAAAGAAGCAACAGTTTCTCACCAGACACACACGCACACATACACAGTGTTCACTGTGGGAGCCAGAGAAGTTGGCACTGATATGTCAGCCAAACCCTCTGTGAACTCGGCTGCTGTAAAGCCTGTTAGTGTCACTAATCTCTGAGCTGGCGAGGAGAGTTCAGTTCACCTTGGACTGGTTGGCACCATCTCTCTCTGTGTCTGTGCACCAGTGCCACGCCACAGATTATGCAAATCCACTCGCGATGCCCCCCATTCAGACCACGACTCCTTTTAGGCCTGCCGCCATATTCCAGCCAAAAAATGAATAGAGAGATAAAAGAGGGTGATGTAGAAAAAGAATGAAAAAAGGGTGGGAGAGAAATCACAAAGGGGTCAAAGGAAGAGCTGGAAAAACAGCACAGGGAGGGGAGGGAGGAGAGTAAATAAACAGATAAATAATTTATAGAAATGGAGGAGGTTCTCACATGGGGTGAACAGTTCAGAAGAGTTCAGGACACTTAACAACAACGCATGTAGTTCACAGACTGAAAGAAAAAAGAGAAATATCTAAGAGAGGCAAAAGGATGGAAACGACAAATTGTTAAAGGAAAGAGACAAGGGTTACTTGTCTTGATAACTTGATAGTTCATGATTCAAACATTTATGATATTGGGAAAAATCTATTGGTAATACTTTATTTTGATTGTCCCCAAACAGACATCTTACTGACTATAAGTAACTTTGCAAGTACATGTCAACTTATTCTACTAACCCTAACCTGACAGTCTAATACTCTAATGAGAGTTAGCTGACAGATGCAAATTAACAAGAGATAGTTGACATCTAGTTGCAAAGTTACTTGAAGTTAATAGAAGAATGTCTAAAGTGGACTAAATATCTAAATAAATTGTAAGCAAGCTTTTAACCTTTGTTGTTAGCATATCGCTAAGATGTTCTGGGTGGTTACAAAGTTGTTGTTGTTGGGATGTTACTTACTGGCCCTCTAAAGAGTCTATGAAATCTAAAAAGCCATACTACTATGATATTTTGATCTCTAGATATGACTGGAGTCCCTTTTCCAATAGGTTTTGTTGGTTTTATTGTCCACCAGGCAAAAATTGTATCATTCATGTAGCAAAAATTGTGCAGGACAAGTTACAAGTTTAATACTTAGACCTAGAGCTTTTCAAACAAAACAAAACAGGTGCAGGGATGACGTAAAAACCCCGAAGACTAGTTCGCCACCGGTTGCTTCGAAATTTTCCTATGGGGTTTTATAATGGGATTTTTCAATTTATGAGTGAAATACAGCCTGTGGTAAACACAACTTGACGATACTTGAACGTTTTGTTCTACAGCGTAAACTGCACACACTCACACCCTAAACTGCCTTAGTTACTTAGTAGACACATAGGTTAAAAAAACAACTTCAGAATTCGCACTTTCAATATGGTTGTGTGTAATTTAAGTTGTAGAACAAAATGTTCAAGTATCATCAAGTTATGTTTACCACAGACCTTATTTTGCTCATAAATTGAAAATCCCTATTATAAAACCCCACAGCAAAATCTCAATGGATTCAGTGGCGAATTAGTCTTCTGGGTTTTGACGTAATCCATGCACTACTCTATAACAGTAATGGTTGCGAGCACCACTAATTAGATGAACAACAGAGATACAAAGTATAGCAATGTAGCTGAAAGTGAAGCAGGCATGGGAACAGCTAAACAAGCGTGCAGTAGGCCATAGAAAAACCAACAGCCTCAGATCTTCACAGCGCCAACAGCTCTCTCAGGCTCCGTACACCAAATACATTGTTATTCATGGGAAAAAAAGAGCAGGTTGTTAACTTGCACAATTAAGGCATCATTTGCCAAGAGAAAAGGCCCGCTTTCTGTTGGCATTGTCTTAGAAGACAAAAGAGTGCAAGAGCTCTGTAAGAACCAGAGCTGGGAGACTCGGGTGGACCGCATAGGTCTTGTGAGACACACAAGGGATGCTTGTGTCACGACCGCTGACTCTGGGAGAAACCCAGGACTGAACACCGTAGAGAAAGACTCAGTGATTCGGCATGGTGCTAAAGACAATGAGGAGGAATGCATTCCACATTCCAGCATATACTTCAATAGTCTGTGTGTGTGTGTGTGTTGGAGACAATATAAACGTCCCCCAGATAATCTTCTGACTATCAAAATGAGATGCTAATAAAGACATTATGTCTGAAAACAGATCAATTATTCATTTGATATTCATGCATTCATTCGCTCTTACTTACATGAGCTGTTGCTATTAAACTATTATACTTAAGCCTTAAATACTGACAAGTTTTTACTGTAACCAGTCACATTACAATAAAATCTTTAGAATATGAAAGGAAACAAATGTAAGGGAATAAGTTTTCTTTTGTATGGTATGTCACCTTTTAAGTAACTGGTACATGTCCTCCTGAGTGAGACGTCTGGTGTTTTTCTCATCCAGCTCTTCAAACTCTCGCAGTACATCCCTGTAACGATTTGCCACCACACTCTTCACCAGACTAAACAGCTGAAACACAAAACATGTTTATTAATATTACTGAGCGGGAAGAGTTTTTTTGATTTTCTTGAGAACTCTCATTTAGTTGTAGAGCAAAAAGCCATTCAAGTCTACGTGTTGCAATAAGAAGTAAATATATTGCAGAATGTAAGTCACTGAATTTAAAAATAACAATAATTTTAATACTTATACAATAATAATTACATTAAGGATTACAATGAGTTTTAAGGTTTATTATGATTTTTACTATGTTTACAGACATAAGACTGGACAAAATTATGCTTCACAGTTGTTTTTACCGGTATTATAAAGATCTGAGTGATATTTCAGATATTTTCTAATATTTCTATTTATTTCTAGGAGAATCTACAGTACTATTTAAAAGTAAAAAAAAAAAAAGGTAACACTTTAGTTTAGGGTCTAATTCTCACTATTAACTAGTTTCTTATTAGCATGCATATTACCAAGATATTGACTGTTTATTAGTACTTATTAATGCCTTATTCTGCATGAACTTATTCTAAATTCCTAATCAATACCTAAACTTAACAACTACCTTACTAACTATTAATAAGCAGTAATTAAGAGTTTATTGAGGCAAAAGTCATTATTAATAGTTAGTTAATAGTGAGAACTGGACCCTAATCTAAAGATGAATAAATTAACACTTTTATTCATCTTTAGATTAGGGTCCAGTTCTCACTATTAACTAACTGCATACTTTTATTCAGAAAAAAAAAAAAAAATTCAAATAAATGCTGTTCTTTTGAACTTTCTATTTCATCAAAGAATCCTGAATAGAATGTATCACAGTTTTAAAATATTAAGAAGCACAACTGTTTTCATCATTGAAAATAATACGAAATGTTTCTTGGGTATTGAATCAGCATGTTAAATTGATTTCTGAAGGATCATGTGACACTGAAGATTGGAGTAATGATGCTTTGCTTCAGCTTTAAT
This sequence comes from Anabarilius grahami, assembly GCA_003731715.1. Lineage (NCBI taxonomy): Eukaryota > Metazoa > Chordata > Actinopteri > Cypriniformes > Xenocyprididae > Anabarilius > Anabarilius grahami. The sequence goes on from RJVU01075617.1 coordinate 4,022,620, forward strand.
TCGGCTTTTCTATTATAGAAATAAATTACATTGTAAAATACATTAAAATAGAAAACTACTATTTTACACTGCGATAATACTTCAGAATATTACTGTTTTTTTGTTTGTTTTTTGTATAAATGCAGCCTTAGTGTGCATAAGGAACTTCTTTCAAAAACATTAATAAATCTTATTGAACGCAAAAATTTTAAGTAGTAGTGGTTGTGTTGTAGTAGGTAGTGTACGTTGAAAAGCAGCATTGTAGCGTCTTGGAATTTTGATATGTTATGAAGTCATATGTGGTCATACCTCAAGGTCACTCCGATCCTCTTCTGAACTCTTCTCCTCGCCTGAATCATGGTTGAAGGCAGGCTGGGTGGCTGCCTGGAAGAGACTGGGAACTCCTTTCCTGAGGAAGCAAGAAAAAGGGTCTTTGAGGCCGTGGCTTTGGTTTTTAGATTATTTGTGATTACCTCATACTATGTAGGAGAAACCCTGAGAAACCCTTAGAATGAGCGATCCGCTTTGTGCCATTCTCGCTTGAGTGGCAAACAGGGAGAGCTACATGACCTGACACCGAAATGGCCTTGCTGCGCTGACCGCTTTGAAAGCAACTGGAGTGGTCAAACCATGCAGACACCTGACAGTCTTGAAGTGTTAGCTAAACTATGAAGAAGCACATGAGAAAAGTCGGACGTACAAAGCCCAGCCTAAGCTAATGTGTTCCCTGTGCGCTTGGATGAGTTCATGGGGGCCGGGCTCGGCTGAACGGATAGCCGTGGCTCTTTTGTTCTCCAGAGAGGACAACCACTCCCCATGCTTTAGGGCAGCGGTCTGGGCCATCTTAGGGCCACAGTCCGAACGAGGTGGGCGGACTACTGGCTTGAGAGGTCACGGGCTAGAGCAGAGTTAGAAGCACTATGTAAAGGAAGAAATAGAAAGGAGGGACAGAGAGAGATGGTGAGATTTAAAATACAGAGGTGCTTCAAATAATGTTGATAGCAGTTCAAAGAGGCAAACGGCAGTGACACTGACTACAAGAGGCATTATGTTTGTGTTTGTGCATTGTGTCGATGACAACGTGAGCGTGCCTTCAGGATTTTCTCAAGACATACTGCCCTTTTCAACAATTAAGCTGACCTGAATGAGCCAGGAATAGCAATAAGCCATGACTATATGGTAAAATAAGTGTTTACTAAAAGCTCTGTGAGAAAAAGTTCCTGAAAATGCTACTAAACAAAGGGTGAGTCTCAATTTGCCAAACTGCTTGTCACACAGCAGAACAAATATAGAACTGAATATTAGTGGAACTGTTGGATACTGAGGGAAGAGACCTTGTGACCCAGTCACGGACATCTCAGCAGGACTCCCATGTCCAACAGCCCTGCCACAAAACCAACACAGCAGGACGTGACATCCGTGTTAAATCAAATAAACACACCTTAGCTTATCACAAACAGACACTCAAACTAAAAGTGCAATAAGTCATATATCTACTGATTCGGGTCACAAGGTTTGCAGAAAATTTAAGCCTTTCAAAGTAATTAACTTGTGTGTCCCTTTTATGCCCATAAGGGGGCACATGACTCTTAAGTTGACTTGCTAGGAAAGCTGAAAAAAGAAATTCAAAAACATTTAGTAAATTGACCCTTCTTTTCTGATTGACTGATTGAAGAACTGATTTATTTTATTTTCTGATTTATTTATTTATTAAGGAATTAGGCTTAAGTTATTTATTTAAGAATTGGTTTATTTTAGAAAAATATTAAAGGGTTAGTTCACCCAAAAATGAAAATTATGTCATTAATTATTCACCCTCAGGTTGTTCCAAACCTGTAAGATTTTTGTTCATCTTCGGAACACAAATGAAGATCTTTTTGATGTAATCTGAGAGCTTTCTGTCCCTCCATGGACTGCCTTCGCAACTGAAACTTTGACACTTCAAAAAGTTTATAAAGAGATCGTAAAACAAATCCATATGAATTGAGTGGTTTATTCCAAATTTTCTGAAGAGTCACGATCGCTTTATATGATGATATTCACATATAAACATTCATCAACTCACACACACGGAGCTCAAGCATGTCGAGAACCAATGAGGTTCATTCTCATGTGTTACACAGCACGTTTGAGCTTTCGCAAGAGGTTTGTTTTTGCGTGTCAAGCAGTTTCGGTTGAGCTGCTGTATATGTTCTCTGATCAATGTATAAATGTGCCTAAAATTTAATCTGTTCATCATATAAAGTGATTGTGTCTCTTCAGAAAATTTGGACTAAACCACTCAATTCATATGAATTAGTTTTACAATCTCTTTATGAACTTTTTGAAGCTTCAAAGTTGTGACGCGTCAAAATGTAATCAAATATTAAAATGTTTAAAAGTCAGTTTCTATATATATTAGTAGTAGTAATGGACTGAAAAATGTCTAAATTGTCATGGCTATTGTTAGAATATGATAGTTAAATTGTATGATAGTTAAAAGCAGTGTCACGATTTAGTGTTCTAGGACTTTTATTTTGATATTCTTTTGTCTTGATGTGTTTGGATCTCGCTTCCTGTGGTTTAGTTCCTGCAAAGCCACTTGAAGGGTGTGTCCCAATTCAGAGGCTGCATCCTTCGAAGGACTCAGACTTCAAAGGCCACGCCCACAAAACTGCCCAATAATAAGGCCATCTCTGTTTCCTGTTAGCCTTTGTTTCCATGACAACTCATTACCTACACCTGTTCCTTGTTAGCCTCTTGTTTGCATGTGTATATATACCCCTGTGTTTCAATCCTTGTTTCTCGGTTGTTGCCTTTGCGCACCTATGTAAAGCTGTTGCGTTTCTTGTTCTGCCGTTGGAGTATGATCTTTGTCTTCTTGTTTGGATTTATGTTTCTTATGTTGGATTATCTTGATTTGTATGCTTGTGGAATAAATACTGCTTGCAAATAGATCCTTGCCTCTCCTCTTTCCTGCTAACCATGACAGAGCGACCGACCAGAAAATAATATGGATCTAGCAGCAGTACACCTCCTTCTCCGCACTCAGGATGGTCATTCCCTCTAGGACCATACCAGTGAGTTTTTGGTCCTTGCTTATCAGACCCACTACCCTGACAGTGCTTTGATTTACTTTTATTATGCTGGACTCAATGAACAGTTAAAAAACAAGATTAATTTTATGGTCCTTGAGGGAGATTTGTGGATCGTGTTGGGCTTGTGCTTTCGAAGAGTGGTTCCTCCTTCACTGTGGGTGAGATGGAGGACAATGTAGTCAGCCACTTGCACACCATGGACCCAGAGCATTAGCCTCATGGTCTCATGTATGGACTCTCAAAGAAATTTTATATGAACCTGTATGGACCCACCAGTGATGTCGGTCTGTGCTGAGCTCTCAAGTCAGGTGCTCTCTGCGCTTCCAAGTCCAGTTTAATGAAAAGTTTTCAGGTGGAATTAGTGTATTCTACCAATAAATAAATACATAAATACATTTGGAGGCCAAGTCAACACCTCAAACTCGTTGTTGTGCTCCTCAATCCATTCCTGAACCATTTTTGCTTTGTGGCTGGGCTCATTATCCTGCTGAAAGAGGCCACAGCCACCAGGGAATACCGTTTCCATGAAAGGGTGTACATGGTCTGCAACAATGCTTAGGTAGGTGGTACGTGTCAAAGTTACATCCACACGGTTTCCCAGCAGAACATTGCCCAAAGCATCACACTGCCTCTGCCGGCTTGCCTTCTTCCTATAGTGCACCCCGGTGCCATGTGTTCCCCAGGTAAGCGACGCACACGCACCCGGCCATCCACGTGATGTAAAAGAAAACGTGATCCATCAGACCAGGCCACCTTCTTCAGTTGGCTCTGTGCTCCATGGTTCTGATGCTCACGTGTCCACTGTTGGTGCTTTCAGCGGTGGACAGGGATCAGCATGGGCATCCTGACTGGTCTGCAGCTATGCAGCCCCATACGCAACAAACTGCAATGCACTGTGTATTCTGACACCTTTCTATCTGAACCAGCATTAACTTCTTGAGCAATTTGAGCTACAGTAGCTCGTCTGTTGGATCAGACTACATGGTCCAGCCTTCGCTCCCCATGTGCATCAATGAGCCTTGGCCGCCCATTACCCTGTCGCCGGTTCACCACTGTTCCTTCAAGAGCTGCAGTTTTGGAGATGCTCTGACCCAGTCGTCTATCCCATGCGTCAATGTGATGGGGTGTGTTAAGTATATTCTGTGAGATATTTCTTACTTTTGGTTATTAAAGATCCCGTTTCCTATTCATCCTCATGAACTTCATTCAGCATGTTACGTGACAGAAAGACGGACCCTCCAAGTGAGTAACAACGATGGAAATTGCAGCCATCAATGTGGCACCACAAAGCTACATGGAACCATGTGGAGTTATTTTTATTTTTCAGAAGGGACGTAGTTTGACTGCCGATGCCAACCCAGGTGAAAAAAAAGTACACTTTTATAATGTACTTAAAGTGATCTTTTTTCACGCACTAATTTTGTACTTAATATACTAAAATTCTTCTTTAGTACTTCTTAAGATAATTTTAAGAACATCTAAGTGTACTCAACTATCTCTGTATTTAAAAAAGATATTTAGTTACCACTTGTAGTACACTTAAATGCAGAGATAGTATATTAAAAGCACATTTTAGTTCATATTTCATGGTGTCCCATCAAGTTGGCACCATGGCTTATCCTACCTTCGCCTCGTCCTGGCTGGCCTCTGGCTCACCTCCTGGCTTCTTTTGCTCCTTTCTCCTCACTGGCTCCTTCCACCATTCACTCCCCCTTGGACTGTTTTTGTTTTTGCCCTGGACTCTTTGTTTTACGCCCGCCTCCAGAGCCATCGCCCCTCCGCATTTGGAATTACGGCGCGAGGACGCTCCTTGCCGGGAGGGGGCAAACTGTTACATGTATAGGTATGTTACATGAATAGTTTTAGGTCTGTCTCCTATGTTTCATTGTGTTTTAGGTTCAGTCCTGTGACTTAGTTTTTCCTTGTCAAAATTAGTCATTTCATTCACCTGTCGTTCTTTAATTATCTCATTAGCTCACTTTGTTTGATGTGTCTATTTAAGTTCTGAGTTTTCTGTCATTTGTTGTCTGTCTTCGTCAATGCGTCAATGTGATAGTGTGTGTTAAGTATATTCTATGAGATATTTCCAACAGGTTCTCCAACCAATACGACCATATAGGTCGTTTGTCACTTCCCTGAAATACGACCCATAGGAGCGTTTACTAAAGTGGCGCCCCTATCGACAACAGGACACTTTCATGCATTATTCCCTTTTATCTGTGTCATGTTTCAGGTTTCGTGTAGCTCAATTGGCAGAGCATTGCAATAACAATATGCAATCATGTGATCATGCGATCGTGGCTTCGATCCCAGGGAACACGTGCTCATTAAGAGTATATGCACTATAAATCACTAAGGGTAGGTTTAGGGGTGGGGTGGGTGTAAGTCGTTAATAAAAAAAATGAGTTTTGCTAAACGGAAATAGGAGAAATGGTATAAAAACTCCACACATTGCATTTAAATGAACACGCATTTTGATTGGCAACACGACACTGTCATTATTTTTACGCCAGCTAAAGGGCGCATGACTTTTTAAACGTAAATATAGGTCGTAATAAGGTGCTTGAAAAACGACCTATAGGGTCGTTTTTTTTTGGAGGACAGTCTCTATATTTCTGAGTTTCGGTTATTAAAGATCCTGTTTCCTGTTCATCCTAATCTTCATGAGCTTCATTCAGCATGTTACGTGACATATATGATATATAATATGATAATGTCATGATGGCTCTTTAATTTTTGTCTTTTTTACATGTTAAATATTATTTAGATTAATATACATGTAATTTAGATTGCCACCCAAGTTCAGATCAGATTCAGAGTCATTGGCAGACCCCCTCTCTGCCTAAGATGACTGATCTTCAGAAAGGATAGACAGCATGTTGTTTTAACAGACGAGGGGTCGGTTGAACTCCTTGTGGACCCACTGTTCTCCACAAGCGTAGATAGAGGGATTTGAAATTAAAAGAAGAGGGAACTTGAAGGAGGAAGGAGTCCCATCACTCGCAGAGACGAGACGCCCACAGAGATAACTGGTGAATGAATGGGCTGCTTATTTCGCTTTCATTTCATCTCGTCTGAGGATGGATGGACTGAGTGAGAGAGTGAAAGAGAGGAATAAGTAGATGCACATTTATCCCGTTTGGACTGTATTGTTCTGTTTAATCTGGGCCACCATCTGAGAGCAGGAGACGTGTGTGTGGAGAGAGGAATGTGTGAAAGAGACTACAAGAGCCACATGAATGAGCTGCAGGGGACTGAAAATGTGTGTGTGTGTTTGCGCAATTATTGTTATAAAGATTGTTATAAGATTTTTTTTTATGTTTTTGAAAGAAGTCTCTTATGCTCACAGAGGCTGCATTTATTTAAATAAGAATGGTAAAAAGGGAATATTGTGAAATATAATTACAATTTTCTATTTTCTAGTTTCTATTTTAATATATTTTAAAATGCAATTTATTTCTGTGATGGCAAAGTTTACATTTATGCAGCCATTACTCCAGTGTCACATGATCCTTCCGAAATCATTGTGATTTGGTGCTCAAGAAACATTTTGTCTTATTTAAAAGAACAGTATTTATTTGGAATATAAATCTTTAGTAACATTTCAAATGTCATTTTAACTGTCACCTTTCTGTCATGATGGATGGATGGATGGATGGATGGATGTGCTTTTTAGGTTGGTTTGCGGATGATGGTCCGTTTGTCTGTCTGTCGATATCGACTTCTATAAATTTATATGTGTTTTCAACAATATGTATGTATTTTTTGCCTTTTTGTATAGCCACTGTGTGTGTGTGTGTGTGTGTATGTGTCCAGTTTCCCCTACAGCTGCAGCTTCAGCGGATTACCCATCATCCACACGGCAACATTACACAAGTCGTTCTTTGAACAAAAGTCATGGCTGCTATTAATGAGATGGTAATCCCGGGCACCGCTACCTCCCAGATCTGCTTCCACTGACAGGGGAAGAATGTCCAAACGGTCTGCTCACAACACCCAGCACAACACTGAGGCCATTGTCACCAGTGCTGGTCTGAGCCCTGGACCCAGCTCAAGGAGTTATCCCCTTCCATCCCAATCCTGTCCCCACACCCCCGTCTCAACCCCTTCACACCCAATGAATAAAAATTAAAGCCCTAAATGGGTGGAGGAAGGAAAGGAAAGAGAGAGAGGGACCGAAGAGAGAGAAAGAGGAAAAACAAAATGTTTTGCTGGAGATTAGGGTGGGATATCTGGGATTTTGACGTCTGTGGTTCCCACACGAAGATCTGACATCTACACATCCTATGACTCCTTGGTTTCGTGGTCTCACCATAGGGACCACACAAACTGTGAGGGGCCCAACAAATCTTAGGCCACTTTAAAATCATAGAGAGAGGCAGACAAATCAAACTAAATCGAAGCTGATGAAACTCTCTTAACGCTACAAGTATTATATATACATATATATACACACACACATATATATATATATATACACTTTAATTTTTCATTCTGA
>RJVU01075617.1:4030415-4042470 GCA_003731715.1 Anabarilius grahami
AGGATATTTACTTGATGAAAAATACAGTAAAAGTAATATTTATTAATAATTACTGCAACTTAAAAACTTATATTTTTCTATTTTAATATTTTTCTATTATAATTAAATGTAATTTAATCCTGTGATGGCAAAGCTGAATTTTTAGCTGTCATTACTCCAGTCTTCAGTGTCACATGATCCATTAGAACACATTCTAATATGCCTATTTAATGCTCAAGAAACATTTCTAATTATTATCAAAAGCCGCTTTTCCACCGTTGGGCCGAACAGTTCTTAAATGGTTAGGAAAGGTTCCAGTCATGTCGTTCCACACCCGTAAGACCCACTTTTTCTTTTCAGAACACAAATTAAGATATTTTTGATGAAATCCGAGAGGTATCTGACTCGTTTAGCGCTTCCAGGTTCTATGTCAGAACACCGACTCATTATTGGCTGGCTCCAGCGTCATGAATCACACGCAAGATATTGTTGAATAAAGTCATTATTTTTGTTTTGTTTTTGTTTACAAAAAGTATTCTCGTCGCTTCATAACATTAAGGTTGAACTGCAGTCACATCGACTTTTTTTAACAATGTCTTTAGTACCTTTCTGGACCTTGAAAGTGGTGGTTAAATTGCTGTCTATGGACAAGTCGGATACCTCTCGGATTTCATCAAAAATATCTTAATTTGTGTTCCAAAGAAGAAAGGTCTTACGGGTTTGGAGCGACATTTTTGGGTGAAAAAGATACACCCTTAAGAGTGTATTTGCATTTATTTTGTTTGTTATAGCAACATTGATTAATTTGTTTCTGGTCCAAGCTTTAACAAAGACGCAACTAAAAATATTCTATAAATTCTGCTCATTTTAGACATCACTTCATCACTTAGCCTCTGTTCTTCCCAACATTTGATTGAAGCTTTAACTTGAGCTGGCTGACTTTGTATAGCAATATCTGATAGTAACAAATAAACTGGTACATTTATTTTGTATTGTTGCTATTAAATGTTCAATATAAGGTTCAATAATGTGATTAAACTCAGAAGAAAGCTAGAGCGGGATGTGAGCGATGTTAATCTGCTGAGGTCTGAATGTTGACAGCTAAAGCTCTGTTTGACTAACATGTCAAAGTTTCACCCAAACAGAGGAAATGCCACACAGGAACTACTGACACTGGGATCAGGCCGCTTTAGCATGAATGATTTAGCATTTCTCATGGGACAGAGGCAGAGCGATAGGGAAAGAGCGAGAGTTTGTAGCTGTCATTGGCGAGGCATGGTCGGCCTTTCTCACTGTTCTCTGCGAGTATAGAAGTTCTAAAGTTTTCTTTCTCTCTATTCAGGAGGTCCCTTGGTGCATGGGCTTTTTCCCCACTGTTAGTATTACAAAATCCCCATTCAGTATAACCCTTGTCACCTGTCAACTAAGCCAGGCTGGTTTTCTAGGTCTTTATCCCCTACACACACTGAGAGAGAAAATAAAATGAGCAGCTAAGCTTATACCCTGCCCCCATTTAATGCGTGCACACACCCTAGACCCACACACACACACACACCCACACACACACTAAAACCACATGTCTCAGAGCTGCTACTCTAGCAGATTAAAATTCATTACCCTGTTCTATTTAAGAAACGTTTACATTGCGTTGGTTATTGTTGGTCATTCATTAGGTGGTTAGGGGAGTTCACATGGGTCCCCCAGGGTGGTCAGAACCTAATGCTCATATCCAACCATTTTAAAGCATCTTCACACAAACACGAAATGTGAGGGCTCAAGCATCTCCGACAATGCATGTGTTGCATTTATTTCATCATTGGTTTATTAATGTTGTCAGCAGCATAAACGTTTGGGTAACACTTCATTACGATAGTCCACCTTAGACATTCTTCTAAACTAAATAATACATGTGAATTACCAGTCATTAAAGTATTGGTAGACTGTCTGCTTAATATCTGCTAACACTTTATTTTAATGGTCTCCCAATAAATATCCTGTACTGACTATAAGAAACTTTGCAAGTACATGTCAACTTATTCTACTAACCCTAACCTAACAATCTAATACTCTAATGAGAGTTAGTTGAGATGTAGTTGCAAATTTACTTAAGTTAGTGGAATGTCTAATGTAGACTATCAATATAAAGTGTAACCAACATTTGAGTTCAAAGCATTTTGAGTTTGAATCAAAGTTTAGATCTTTGTTTGGTATGATAACATGCAAAATAGTTTATGCCATGACAACTTTCAAGCATATAATTTAAAATTACAATGAACTGCATATCTGATTTCTAAACTTGCTCAATTCTAGGATGATTGTAATTGCAAATTAACTTCAATCATATCAGATACCCAATGTTACGCACACACTTGCACATTATATGTAGTTGTTTTATAGAACTGAACATTATATATTTTTAGGCTAACGTAGGCTATTTCTTTCTGGCATCCTATTGGTCAAGCACAATGACAAAAATACAAAAGCAAAGGAAAGAGCCAACCTGAAGCATGATGTAACGAGAGACCTAATCTCTTCCCTCTTTTTGAATACAAATCATGCAAACTGTTGTAGCCATAAAAACACACAAACACACGTTCCTTTTTGTGAATTGTGGGGACATTCCATAGGCGTAATGGTTTTTATACTGTACAAACCGTATTTTCTATCCCCCTACACTACCCCTACGCCTAAACCTAACCATCACAGGAAACTGTGCACACTTTTACTTTCTCACAAAAACTCATTCTGTATGATTTATAAGCCTTTTGAAAAGTGGGGACATGGGTAATGTCCTCATAAGTCACGTCTCCAATTAAAGGACCCCAGAAAGTCAAACATTCCGTATCTTTCGTACTTTAGTAATAAATACAAGTTCTCACACACACACACACGATATAGATTTTTTTTCCAGCTGATGAACGATAAAAACAATGACGGCCAATCACAATCAAGCATTTAAAGCAGCAGATGATAAAACTGCAGCGTGCTTAAACAGAATGATATCTTCCGCTGGTGTGGTCGCTAATATTGTTATCGTTATAGTTATCTTTTTAGTTATCGTTCTTGGTGTGAACAGGCCTTAATGCTAATCCCAAAACGATATAGACATCTTTTTAAGCTTGAAAGCTTACTAATTCCCTCTTATTACATTTGTAAGACTTATGCAGAACTACCTCTGTGTTCTTTTATTCAGTCTTGCAATATGATGCCAACATTAAATAAAAAATTAAAACTAGTGTGCCATTAACATTGATATAGCAAATGTTAAGATGACCGGTCAAAAGGCTCTGTACCTGGTGTCAAAGGCTGCCATGAAGATCGGGTACTGCACATTTCCGTGGTGGTCAAGTGGGAGCCTGTCCAACAGCTGCTCAAACTGAGGGTCGGAAACCTCCAGGCCAAACCTGTGGAGAAGGTCAGGGGAAGGTCAGCACGAGATCACTGATGTCACCACAGGCAGAGAGTCCACTCATCGGGGCCGGCCAGTCCAGCAGGCCTTAAGCATACGCCACTCATTGACCTTCACGCACACTGAGGTCATAAGGTCAACTGCCCTCTTCACCCGGGCATCGCACAGAGCTGGACACACACTGGCCAGTCAATCAAAGGATTAGACTTTACAGACACGTATGCACACCCTCAAATATTCACTCACACAAACTACAACCTTCACTCGCTCCAGAAAACACAGATAAAGACAAATGAACTTATCAAAGATTATGAATAAAAATGTGAGATTGTCCTTTAGATCTGACAGACATGGTCCACACTGACTACAATACTACATAGTCAAATAAAGAGGATTATGGTGAGGTAAATGTGTTTTAAAGGACAGAGAGAAAAGATAGAGGAGTTTCAAACTTCAATAATATGAGTAAATTAGGTTCTCACTCAGTTTAAAGTCTAATGGCAGGGGCTTTTTTGAGAGGCACCAGTCTAGGTAATGGCTTACTTAGTCCCGTAGCAAGATAACATATGATCGAAAAAATACTTTCTAACAACTACACATGTCAGTCTAGTACAGTGTTTTTCTACTAGGGGGCCTCAGCAAACTTCCAGGGGCCACAAATCAAAGATAAACTTTAAAACAACTAAAAAATAAAGATGTAAGCTAGCATAACATTTCTTATTTTAATTTAACTGTCATTTTTATTTTTGGACCAGGATTCTCACTGTCTCGGTAAACCATGTTATATGACGGAATTTTAATGTGCTTTCTGGGTGGAAAAGTCATGAAAATTCAAATCATGATCACACAAATCTAAGGTGTTCCATGAGAGACATTAAAGAGAAAAAGATTTTATGAAACATATGAAAGATAAAACATTTACCTGCTCTCCATAGCAGCTCTAAACTCTTCTTTACTAACAATCCCTTTGTTAAGCTTGTCAATGTTCCTATACAAATACATACACACAGAGAAAGACACACATATATTTGTAAATGAAATTACATTCTCTTCTCAAAAAGTATAATGGAGCATTTGCTAAAGGCATAAGCTGTAGGTAAGTAAGAGAAAGGGCTTTTCAAACTCAAGAGAGATGCTTCAAGTTAGAGGATTTGGAGTTCATTTGAGCAGAAGGGTTTCTGTGATGAGGTTCTTAGTAACAACGCAAAGGTATAATTAAAGAGACCAAAAGAAAAAAACCTGTCAACCTTTGACCCAAAAGGTAGTAAAACATCTTGCGTGTTAAAAGAGAGAGAAAAGATACCTGTTCACAATTTAGAGGGTGTTAATGGGGTCTTGTTCACAAGGAGAAAAGAGGAGAAAAAGTAGAAGGAAGAGAGAGAGAGAATGGGATTGTACTCACTGAAAGGTCTGAAGGAGGGAGAGGTATTCTGACTGAAACAGGCGAGTTAATTTGGCCTCTATGGCACTTAAAGTGGAAGCACAACTGAGGTTCTCATCAGAATGAAACCTACAGAAAAAAGAAAAATAATAATAATAAAATACTTACAAAAATATATAAAATGAAGTTCAGAGAAAATGTATATCATCTTTTGTTACAGACTGCATTAGATCTAATATTTTGTTATCTATAGCAATGAAATTCATAGATCGTAAAATGTGGCTTAAGTGTCTAAATACTTTTTTGGGCCACTGTATATTGTCACCATGGTGAAAGGTTTTATACATTGTAACTGTTTGCCTGGCCCATTTTATTCATCTGCCAATCCTTTAAGCTGTGGACCACCCTAATCAAACCAAACACAGCCAGTCTAGGCCTAGTGTTCAGCTGCTGTTTACTCATCCCTGTGTGCTGGGTGACCCAGGGCAGGGAAGAACTATGGGCCGTAAGCTTGTTAGAAATGGAAAGAGTTTGACTACAAGGCTTAAAGATCACTTTCTCTGGATGCTTCTGTGTAATTTGAGCTCTGTGTAAGCAGAGAAAAGAGTTTCTGTTTCCACACTGCTCTGTTACTGATGACCGAATTATCTAATTATCTACACTTCAATATTGTATGTTGTTACATTCCCACCATATACACCACCATTCAAAAGTGTCAGTAAGATTTTAAAGTCTATTAAAGTTATTTGATCAAAAAAATATAGTAAAAACAGTAATATTGTAAAATACTGGTACAATTTTTTTCTATCCGTTTTAATGTAATTTGTTCATGACTGCAAAGATGAATTTTCAGCATCATTACTCCAATCTTCAGTGTCACATGATCCTTTAGAAATCATTGTAATGTGCTGATTTGGTGCTCAAGTAACATTTATTATTATTACTATTATCATCAATGTTGAAAACAGTTGAGCTGCTTAATATTTATCTGCTTAATATTTTTGTGGTAACCGTTTTTTTCAGGATTCTTTGATAAATATAAAGTTCAAAAGAACAGCATTTATTTGAAATAGAAATATTTTTTAACACTGTAAAATGTAAATTTGATTCATTTAATGCATCCTTCCTAAATAAAAATCTTAATAATATAACAATAATAATCTGACTGACCCCAAACTTTTGAATGGTAGAGTACAAAGATTTTGTGACTTTGTTTACACACAAAATTTTGATAAATATTCGGATATTGGATGGATTTAATCAGATTTTGGTTAATATTTAGTTGTATGTGTCACGTAAATCTAGTGAAGTGATTGTCATATCCCAATTAATTCTGGTTTCTCAAAATCCAAGTAAAGGCTGGAATACACTACACGAGTTGCCGAAAGTCAGAGCCAGTCTGCAGATTTGAGTTGACAGATTTCACAGAAAATCATGTAGAGTATGATGGTCACAGACAGTTGGAGGATATCAAACATGATTGATATTTTAAGCTGATTTTAGAACACATATTGTTTTCATTTGTCACACGTCTCCTAGCAACAAGGCATGTGTTTCTGCATGAGTTTGTTCTGTTGGTCTTAATGACTGGTAGTGAAAGTCTTGTAGTGAAAGTCTGGTAGTGTATGATCTTCAGTCGTTTAGTGTATGATGCCCTGTTTTTCCTCTGTAACTATTTACAAAGTCGGCAAGTGTATGATGCCTAGGCCCAGTAGACTAAGCCAGGATTAGGTCTTAGTTCAGTTAGGGCATTTAAGTAGCTTTTATAAACGTGCCCTAGAAAAAAAACTTTACTGGTGTGCATCTTGACACAAAAAAAATGGCACTGTTAAAACCGCTTAAACACTGTGAAACTGGGGGTTAGTGTTTTAAAATCTGTTCAGATTTTAAAAGTCGTGTAATATATTCCAGCTTTAAGGCAACTGGCCAGTATTAATTCACTTGAATATGGAATATTTATTTATATCTATGCATCTATGCGATTTAATCACTGTCTGTGTGAATGCAGCTTAAAGCCAGGGACACACTTAATGATTGTAAAGCTGATTATTAATGTAATTTGATACGTTATGACTGATCATGCCCAAACGTGCCGAGTCAGAGCCAGTTGCGTTCAGTCGGTGTTTAAATTGCTTGTGTAAGTATTTAAATCGGCTTCAGTCGAAGGAAACAGTCTTTGTGTGTTGAGCTCAGTCTTAAGCCACGCACACGCTTAACAATTGTAAGGCCGATTATGAATGTAAATTGATACTTATGACTGATCGCGTTCAAACGCGTCCAGTCAGAGCCAGTTGCGTTCAGTCTGCGATTACAGTCGGTGTTTAAATTCCATGTATGAGTATTTAAATCGGCTTCAGTCGCAGGAAACAATCGCTGTATGTTGAGCACAGTCTTAGAATGTTTTAGACAGTCGTTGAATGTGTGCCCGGCTTTAGAATGTTTTAGTCGTTAAGTGTGTCCCTGGCTTAAGACATGCACATAAATTCTTTAAAATATTGGAGATGGAGGGTAACTCAATATACCCTAAACATTAAAAAATATTTAATTCTCATTCATGTTCTTAAGAATAAAACCAAAGTCCCTTTAAGACAAGTCATTTCACTCGGCAGCCATCTTTGAAACGCCTCTCGGGCATCCAAGTGCAGCTCCTATCTCTTTGAATGGGGAAACATCAAATTGTCTAAAGCTGTTTGCCAAGCTTTCGATTAAATTTCATATTTGAAATCACCAATGAAATCTGACAACAACTGTCTCATAAATTTTGTTTCTAAACGCTCGAATCATGACAAAAAAACGGTATTTTTCAGGCTGGATCAACCTAATGCGCATGCGCAGTCTTAAATGCTCTTGTGCCTCATTTCGTTTTTATAGAAACCGGAGCTTCTAACGGCCGCTGCAGTGACGCGATGACTTTACCAATCAGCGATTGGCTCTTATTTAGAAGGCTGGACTTATTCCGCCATATTGCGTTGCACTTTCTCCCATTCATAATAATACGAGTGACGCGTCTTGTGTTATTCTATAGTCTTTGATAGAACTCAAGGGTGTGATGATTTACAAAAATACAGGTCATGAGACTCCTATAGCTGTAGGACAGTGGTCGGCAATAGAGGGTATGCACGTTACGTCACCGTCGACCTTTATGACTGCGGTGACGCCCACTGAGTGGCACAAAGACAGAGTGGCAGCATTGGTTTTCAGCGTGAATGCAGCGAAAAACACACAAAACACATCCAAAACGGGAAAGAGCTTTGCGATTGACTGTAAAAATATCTTTGACACAAAATCTGAGGTATATATTTAAAGAGTGCCGAAAGCTACAGAAAAAAAGAAGCAAATGGATCACTGCAATTCACAGAAACAGCTGGACTCCAGGCAGAGAAACATGGACTTGCAGTTATCATTTTGTGTCAAAATGTTGGATTTTGAGGGAAAATCATACCCTATACATTGTATTGTTATATATTGTGTTGACAACTCATCAATTAAATATTTAACATCTTATATTTTGCTTAATTGGGTGTTTTTAAATAAACACTGACAAAAACTACACTTTTTAGGGCTGGACATATGACGATATATAACATTGATAAAAGTGATTACTCGGATTTAAACCTACTTGTATTGTAGTTATAAAATATTCACAGGCAGATTTGCTTTATGTATTTCCCCGGCGTCGAAATCAGGCACATATAAATGTCAGGAAACACGATTCCTGGCTGCATGTCAATATCCATGCATTAGGTTTATTTGACAAGTTGTAAGAAACACTTTCGTGCCAAAACTTTAGAGTTATCGTTTGTTTTACTCGCGTTTTCGCAGTTTCCCCTATTAAATCCAGTCATGCAGCAGGTTCTTTTGCCACTCAGTCCAGCTGAGGGAGCGCGTTCCGGCGGGAAAGTGACGTCGATGCATACCCTTTATAGGCGGCCCCCGGGCCAAAACTGGCCCGCCAGCAATAATGAAATAGATCTGTCTGGAGAGCGCAGTTTATGGTTGCATAGCAACGACAGACGCCACGGGAGCGCAAGCGCTTTGGAAAGGAAAGAGGCGCGGCCGCGCTTTCCACGCGTTTTTAGACGCGACATGTTAACGGCCTCTAATATTATATTCTTTGCAAACAGCAACAACTTGCAGAAAAGACACACCGGCTTTGCATTCACAAAACTAGGTAGGATGAACGCATAGTTGTCTTTCCATTCTTCTTTGTATGTATTCTTCTTTCCTCTTTCGACTCTTTGATAGTGCCATTTTCTCTCACCAGCTAGTTTAAATGTTAACATCACTCTGCTCACGACATAATAGTGTACCTCTAGCCCGCAAACAATTAAATAAATGCAGTTTAGTACGTGAGGATGCCAAGGAATAATTCTGAGTGTAAAAGTAGTCTATGTCAAATAATTATTACAATAAGTTAGGCTCCATTGTGTAACAAGCAAATTAAAATGCAAGTTGGTGAATGAAGATACTTGCCACTTTATGTCACTACTCTGCTTTATTAATTTATCCAGTGTAAAACCCCGACACCGCCACACAAATGTGGCTTTTTGTTAATGACTGTCCTACTACAGGATTTAACACAGAGTAACAGCTCAATACCAGTTACAAAAGACACTGTAACAGTCTGTCACAGGCAATTCTAGTTTCATTTTTAATCAATTAACCTAATTTCTTAAATTACCCTTTGACTATGTTCTGGCCCACCATCTAGTGGCGAAAATTAGTTTCGGCCTGATGCCAAACTTAATTGCCGACCCCTGATGTAGGATGTTTCTTTTTATGTATTTTAAATTTTAGTAAGCGAAAAAAGAGTTGCCTCTTCACTAATAAAAAAAAAATGCAGGTGTTGTAATCGAACCTGGAGACATCAAAGCTCCATATGAATACATATTAATTTGTCATGACAACTTTTGCAGTGTTTGGCATGGTAATGGGTATGACAATGTTGATATCTTTGGTCTTGGTGGAATAGATTTGCTATGCTGCTGCTGCTTTTATTGCTGCTGCTGCTGCTGCTGCTGAAGGTTATTGCTGCTGCTTCTGAGCAAGTACAGGACTTGCTACTGCCAATACATACACGACACGCTGCTGTGAGCAAGTAAGACGTGCTGCTGCTGTACAATATAGCGTAAATTAATTACCCATAGCAGATCTATACAGGTGAAGCTGAGGAAGGTGGAGGGTTTCTGAAAGCACGCTACACAGCTAAGGCAAATGCTATTGCCTACTGATACAGCAGGAACCAATCAGCTGTGCCCTATAGATAATGATGTGATTACGAGCAGGTTGAGTTAAAGGACCTATTACCCTGCGCCATCTAGAGTTTCATGTCAGAACTTTGTATTCAGGATGTTGCTATGTTGTAAATCTGACCGGTGTTTTGGGTTGGAGATGATCTTGTGAGTTACGCCATCTGAACTTCTGTCCTGAAAGGTGCGCAGAAAGTTCAAGTACTGCACGCAACCCTTTTTAAGCTTCAGACCACACCGGGACAGAAACAGACACAGGTGTTCTCTCTTCAGATGCAGGCCGAACTTCCCTAACACCTGCAGAAAGTCTGCACCCCTCACCTGCAAACAATAAATCAAAGTATGATATCAATATGATAAACATTTTGATACCAGCCTGTTTTTGAAATCCAGTGCTGTTTGTTACCTTCCCGATGCTCTCGGGATCCAGTCGATCAAACTCTGTTTTCATCTTCTGAACTCCTTCCCTGAATCTGTCCTTCAGCCATGTTTCTATGGTGATAGACGTGTGACGCTCCTCTTCTGCCTTAGAGAGTGTCCTAGCTGGAGCTGCAGTGAAGAGGAAGGCATGACAGAAAATGATGTATTAGACGAACATTTCAACTGTTTGATGATGGGTCAGGATTAATTTAATCTTCTGATTAGTTCAAATTAGACCAAGCAAAGTCTAAATCATTTTTAGTACCATAAAGAAACAGGACCACAGCACCCTCTATAGGTCGACTGTTACTCAAATACACATCAATATAAAGCAAATTGAAACTGCTATAATTTTTCCAAAGTCTGTCCTTCTGCTTCTGCAGACAGTCAATACTATTGATCTATAACAATTTCAATTAACAACTTTAGTATAATAATAATTCAGTTTCTGTTTACTTTCACTACTGACTGTGATTGGACTACTCTTTTGATAAATTTGATTAATGATCATTTTGTAATTGACAGATGAGGATACTTTATAAAGCAGAAACATTTAGCTCATGAAACAAATTCTATATTATTAGCTAACAGGTAAATTTACCTTTTGTCTCCTCAGCTTTAGCATTAATGGAAGGCTGGTAGTTTTTCTCATTGTTTGGTTCAATCCTTCTGCTCAATCCCAATTTCTTCAGGAAAATAGTCTGTTTAACTGCTCCAAGTCCATCTACATCTAGCCTGTTTAAAAAAAAAGTTGATTATTTATTTAATTTTTTAATAGAAAATTATATTCAAAACAAATCTCTGCATGTGATTTGATGGTATGTTTCATATATGATGCATGCACAAAATAATAAATTCAAACCTTTTCCATAATTTTTCAAAATCAGGATCTTTCAAGTGAAGTTTAAGCTTGTTGAGAATATTTCTGAACTCTGGGGCAGAAATCCAGCTTTCAGTAAAATTGTCTGACTTGCACAAAACCTCTACACAATCCAGAAACCTGCAGTGGAGAAATGGGTTCACAATCAGGGCAAACAGCAACTCGGAAGCTTATGTTTTCATGTTTATGCACTATAATTGAAAGTTTTGGGATCAGTAAGATTTATTAATGTTTTTGAAGGAAAACTTTTATGCTCACCATGTCTGCATTCATTTGACCAAAAGTACAGTAAAATCAGTAATACTGTTATTATATTTTACCATATATTAATATTGTGAAATATTTTGATATATTTTTAAAAGTGATTTATTTCTGTGCAAAGCTACATTTTCAGAAATCATTATAATATGCTTATTTTGTGTTCAGGAAACCGCGTGATACATTTTTTAAGGATTCTTTTTGAATAGATATAGTTCAAAAGAGCAGCATTTATTTGAAATATAAATCTTTTGCAAGATTGTAAATGCCTTTAATGTCACTGATAAATTGTAGCATTGCTAAATATGAGTATTAATTTCTTTTTTTTTTTTTAATTTTTAATGGTGTATGCTGTGACAGCGGTATCATTAAACGTTCAAAATATTGACATACTGAAAATCACTTATTTATTTTTTCACTATATTGAAGACATTAAACATTTAAATAGACAAGCAGCTAAAATATAGTTTTGATAGTAA
>RJVU01075617.1:4042645-4085877 GCA_003731715.1 Anabarilius grahami
CGTTGCAGAGATTTTGTTTCTCGTCTTTTTGTCCCTCTCTCTCTCACACACACATACACACACTGTCAATCATACATGTGAGGAGGAAGAGAGCAAGAGCTTAAAAGCTTCTCTTTATTACGTCCATTCATCTCTTCTACTTAACCTTTCTTTCTATTTTCAACCTTTTTGGACCCATAAATCTGCCTTTTGCGCATTTTTATCTGTGCCACATTTCTCTTCTTTTCCTGTTGCTCTTTCATCTTTATCCCTCTCTTGCTGTCTTTTTATTCAGTCTTTCTTCTTATCTTTACCATCTCTCACTTGGACACTCATAATCAATGTGTCTGTAAGAAAGAGAGGGAAAATGTATGAGATTAGTCACAGAGATTTCATTTTTTTTGCTCACGGCTGGAGTGTGTCTTGGTCTGACCAGGTCCTACGCAATCAGTACGATAAACACACACACACACCAACCAAACTTTCGCACTCTCCCTCTACAACCTCATTGTATTCCATTGCTGCTTTAAACAGTTAGATACAATAGTAGCACTAGTACAGACAGGGAGAAAGGGAGGGGGTGGCAGAGCAGTAAGCTGCTTTCCTGATCATCCTTTTGCTTTCTGTCCACCTTGAGCACAAGACGTGCTTGTGAGCTGCTCTCTCACTCCCTGCTGGTGAACTTTTGAGTGTGAGCAGTTCACATTCTCTGTTTCTGAATCATCATGTCTTTCTAAAGTAGTGTTTGTGTGATGACTTCTGTTTTGTTTTATTTACAATTTAGATTCAATAATCATCATACAGTGACCCCAAAATGTATTTGTAGACTTACGCTTAGACTTAAGCAACACTTAAAAAAATCTGAATGTCTGAATGATACAAAATGTAAAACCAAATGGCATCTATTAATGATGCTAGATCAATGGTTCTCAACCAGGGGGCCAGGAATGACTACTCAGCTAACAGGGAACATTATCAGAACGTTTGGATAACATTCTGGCAAGGTTCTCTTAAAGTTATTAACAAACATTCTTCCAGTAACGTTAATAGAATGTTCATTTAAAATTATCTGGTCTTTAATAATGTTCTCAAAATGTTAGCACAAAAACATTATTTATACATTGTTGTGAAATGATAAAATGTAAGAAAACCTCCAGAGGGGGACCCATGTCTTAAAACTATTTAAAGCTAGTCATATTAACAATCTTAATTAAAATGCTAAAAAAACAGACATTTCTAAGAATAATAACTTTACTTTTTTTGAGCCACAGGTGGCCTAGCAGAGTAACCACAGATGTAGTTCATAACTGGGCGTGTTTGACAACAATAAAGTAGCCTCTATATATAATGCAATATTGCATTCTTGCTGTTGTTCTGAATACCAGCAGAAGTAATCACAGCACACAAAGCATCTAGACCAACAGAACTAATCAAATGAGAACATGTATGCTTCTATACAACAGTTCAATAAACAAGAAGTTAACTTACACTTTAGACAATATTTTAAACGTGTTCTTGCCTTTTTCTTCACCAACGAAAATAGTTCCAATCAAAGCAAAACTAGAATTGTGTGTCCAAGCAACTGCTAGTAGTCTACGTAGTATGTTTTGTTCCTGAATGTATCTCTTAAAAGAATAAGTGTTTTTGAATCAGTTGAGTGAATGATTCAAAGGGCCCTATTTTAATGATCTAAGCGCATGGTCTGAAGTGCACGGCGCAAGTGCACTTAGGGCATGTCCGAATCCACCTTTGCAAGTTTAACGATGAGAGAAATGGTCGGCGCGCCCGGTGCATGGTCTAAAAGGGTTGTCCTTATTCTCTTAGTGAGTAATGAGTGGGTTTTGGGTGTAACATGCAATAAACCAATCAGAGTCTCATCTCCCATTACCTTTAAAAGCCAGTTGCACTCGCACCATGGCGGATTCGCTATTAACATGGCGGAATTTGCAAGCGGAAAAACTGAACGCTTCTCTAGCGAGGAAACGGATCTGCTTGTGTGCGCGAGGTTGCACACAAGCAGACTATCTACGGGAGAAGCCGGATTCCACCAAAGCATTTTTATCTTTATGCACACAACAATAATCTTTTACATTGTAATCCTTTTATTTTTACTATTTGGCATGTTTGCGTGCTGCTCCGCATCCCTGTGTGTGTAATAAGCAGAGTGTACGCACGTTGTGGACCCGCCTATAGGCGCATATTACCAACGCGCTCTTTAAATAACAAAAAAAATATTCAGTCTATAAAAACAGTCTATTTCAGTTGTCTCAAAATAGCAACACGCCAAGCCGCCAACAATGCACATGAACACACCTCATTTTCAGACCAGCACGCCCATGGACGCACAAATTGGCTCAAATGCATTTGCTATTTAAACAGTGGCGCAACACATGAAAAGGATAACTGCTTCGGGCTGAAACTAGCAAAAACCACGTGTCGCATCTGGCACCACATTGCTGCCACTCACTTGCTGCCACATACTGGCGTAACAATGTAACCTGCAGAAAGAGCCATTGGAAAGCATTGACAAATGGAGTGAAACAAACTGTGAAAGGAACTGGACTGTCACGCAGCAAAATCACCAGAGTTAAATCAACTCTGCTGGGAGTACATATGGTCCCTCTCTAAATAGTGTTAAAGTAACACTGAAGCAGAGTAAAAGTTAATGAGATAATTAAGTGATTAATTAAGTGATGATTGAACATGAGTGATGAACACCTGCTGTTAACAAGAATCAATGAAGAAGAAAAGAGAAACACAAGAACTACAACTGACTTTAGCCACAGTCTTAGATTAAATCAACTGAAAATAAAAGACATTATATCTCTCAAGATCTCAGCAGAGGAGGATTATCTTTTCTTCATTGATTCTGGTTAACAGCAGGTGTTCATCACTAATGCTCATTCATCACTTAATTAATCGCTTAATTATCTCATTAACTTTAACTCTGCTTCAGTGTTGCCTTACCACTATTTAGAGAGAGACCATATGTACTCCGAGCAGAGCTGATTTTTTTTTTTTTTTAACCTTTATTTAACCAGGAGAGTCCCACTGAGATTAAAAACCTATTTTTCAAGGGAGTCCTGGCCAAGAGGCAACAACATTTACACAATTATAAACATACAAAGAAACACAGGTTATGAAAAACAATTGCACATTATTGAGGCAGTCTATTTTGCTTTCAGCTTAGTTTTAAAAGCGTTTAAGGACAAGAGCTCGGTCAGTTTCCAGTCCTTCTGCAACATGTTCCAAGCAAAAGGAGCCGAGTGGACAAAGGTTTTCTTCCCCAACTCAGTGCGGGCAAAAGGAACAGAGAGCAACAGCTGATCGTTTGATCGCAGGGAGTAAGAGTCAACACTTCTCTTTGTGATTAAAGTACAAATGTACAGAGCCAGTAATCCAAGCATAGCCTTGAAAATAAAAAAGTGTACCAATGTTCCTGCCTCCTAGTGGCCAGAGAAGGCCATCCCACTCGTGAATACAAATCACAGTGATGCGTCGTGGCTCTACAGTTTGTAATAAACTTCAGAGAAGCATGATTTAACTCTGGTGATTTTGCTGTGCAGCCCTCTAGGAACGCTGCTTAGCAAATGAGAACTGTTTTCTAAAACATTAGCCTGAAGCCAATATATATAAAAAAGTGACAATTTTCACTTGAACCGTGTGCTTATACTATTTTTCTTTAATTATTAATGCTACTTTTGTATCCGAACTGTTTATTGATGTTGATTTTTATTTTGATGATATAGAATTTTGTTATTTTAATTTCCACTTTCGACCAGATGACAACAAAGAATACATTCAATATGACATTCTGCTCAAGTTAACTGGACCAAAAATACTGTAGAGTGTCAGGACTGCAGAGATCTCACCTGTTGCGTGTAGGTCCTCTCAGCAGGGCCAGTGTCTGAGGAATTGTAAGAGGACCTGCAGGGTTACTTTTATTGGAGCTTGGGTCTTTCAGGGCACCATAAAACTCCTCAAAACTGATAAGCACTCGGTCAGAGAGGTGCAGACTACACAGAAAGAGCAAGACAGGATTTTTTTTAAATATATGTATCTCGAAACACTACTAACTAGACCAGTGTTTCCCCAACCCTGTTCCTGGAGGCACACTAACAGTGCACATTTTCCAAATATTCCTAATCAAACACACCTGATTCAACTCATCAGTTCGTTAGTAGAAACTCCAAGACCAGAAATATATGGTTCAGATAAGGGAGACATTCAAAATGTGTACTGTTGGTGTGCCTCCAGGAACAGGGTTGGGAAACACTGAACTAGACAATGAACAACATAACTTTTGTTTTGAGAGTTGTTAGAGCATTGTCATTACTTACCGGAATAGAAGGTCTTTCAGCTGTTTAGCTGTGACAGGCTGCCTCAGGAACTTTGTGAGGATTTCAAGTAAAACAGATCTTGGAAAAGAACAATCCATAAGCAAATGGAAATGTTTTCTATACTGTACATCTGTGTGTGCCTGTGTTTTCACCTGTTGACCAGAGGTTTGCCATCAGGGTGGTTGTTCTTGAACATGATTTTGAGTGTCAGAGCTCCAGTAGTTTGAATGCGCTCTTTTATCTCATCTTCCAGCTTTAAATGAAAGAAATTCGGTATAGTAGTTACACTGATGCACAAACCAAAATGGACACATTTTTGATGCAAGATGTTATTTTCGTATGTGTAAAGCAAAATTCACAAAAAATAAAAAAATAAATAAGTGTGTGTTTTACTTACTCTTTGCTGCTAATTTGTTGCAGCTTGATTTTTACTTTTATTTTCTGGACATTATACACACATTAAATGACACAAATAAAAGAAATGCATTGAAACAAATGATTTCTTTGTGAACTGTTTTTTTTTTTTTTTTTTTNTTTTTTTTTTTTTTGTGAATCATAAACAAAGCACAACCAGGGTTGACAGATTTCCAAACAAATGATTCTTATGAGAAAAACACATATTGTGTCCAGTATAGTCAGACTCCTGAATGAAACTTATATGAGTCAATCAATTCCTGAACAAATATTTCATGTGTAGGCTGCGTAGATTATCCAATGAAGGTTTGTGACTAGAATGAAAGATAATAATAGACATTTTAATTAACAATAGGCGTGAAAGTATAACACAAACCAAACATAACGTTAACACAAGATGAAGAACAGGGCTGCGTTCAGCCCCGACAAAACGTTGCAAAACGTTTTTTAAACAGAAACGGTGGTGCGTTGAACACCCTGTTCTGATGACGCAAGAGTTGCAACTATGGCAGCTGAGAAGGACATTCTTTGTGCTCTTTTTGAAAAATTTTCGGAGCCTGATTAAATCAGTAGGCTATAAATATATTTTTAATAATGCAAAATATGCTCGATGTTACTGTCACTGCCCTTGCCGTCCAGAATAAAAGAGAACATCCCAATGGAGTGAAGGGATTTGTGGAAACTTCTAATTATTGTGATACAACATTTGTCTCGCATTTCAGCATGAAAAGACAAACATTTCAGGTGAAGGATAATCCACTTCTTACCTCCGAGACTGTGTTGATATATATATTATTTTTATTGTTTGTATTAGCCTTATCATTATTGCTGATCACTGTTGTTGTGCTATGATATTGTAATATTTACCATTATATAATTAGAGGAGTATAGAAACGTTTATGAAAGTGTCACTTCACAATACAATAGCAAAATATATAAGTATTGTATTTTTGTTACATTAATACCCATTGTGCGAGCTGTCTCTTTAATACCACGTGGTTAATATACATCTTGCCGCTGATTGGGCTAACATTTCTGACACACCCACCAAACAAGAGAAAACGTATCTCAAACCCGTTGCACACCGTTTCCAGGAAACATGTCGTTCAACCCGGAAAACGTAGCAAAACGTTGCGCACCGGTTTGAGCTTGAACGTGCCCCAGAGGAGAACTGAAGGCTTAAATACACAGAGGAAGGTAATCAACGTAACAGGGAACAGGTGTGACACTAATCAAGGACTATGGCAACTAATGAATGACTAGAACTACGACAAAACAATGACAATGAATACTCAGGGTATGTTTACACAACAATGATGTACTAAAAACAGAAAGTTTCACCTTTACGTTTTTCTCATACAGACGACAACATTATCAAAACGATCCCAGTTCACACGGATCTGTGAAAGCGACTAAAAATGCTGTATTATGCATGCCAGGCCAGTAGTTGGCGATGTCACTTTGTAAAGAAACACTACGCACCTATAGAATGTACACTTAATAATACACATGCGCATGATGTCACAGTTTTGACAAATTCAGTTTACATGAAGATGATAATGGTTTTGTTTTCAAAAAACTTTCACTTTGATTTTCAGGCCCCCAAAACGCCGTTGTCATGTAAATTAACAGCCAAAATGCAGTGTCATGTAAACGGCCCCTAAGATCCCGTTTCCACTAGTGCATTTTCGTTTTAAAATGCATAACTTTTGCTACGGTTACGCCTGTCGTTTACACTACTCCGGCATTTTCGACCCTAGATAACGGAGACTTTCGAAAAGGCTGCAGAGCCTGTTTTAGTTTGAAAACACCGGGGTTGCGTTTCAGTGTAAAAGGACCAAAACGGAGACTTTTGAAAGTGATGGCATGGCTGCCCACGTTCGCTCTGCGTATCTTGATGATGTGTAAACAATAACATGGAGACTGAACTGCAATCTTTGCAGGCTTTTTGTTATTTTTAGCAGCCATTGTGCAGTTAAACTCTGCATTTCTTCAATACTGCAGCTGCCTACATGCACAAGAGGCAACTGTTTACACTTGTACGCGCATGCCCAGTGTGAACAAAAATGCACTAGTGTAAACGGGGCCTGACTAGAAACTAGTCAACAGGGTTGCCAGGTTTTCACAACAAAACCTGCCCAATTGCTACTCAAAACTAGCCCAAAAGTAGCCCAGCAGCATATCAGGGGGGATCCCCCGGCAAAAATTGCGTTCTTGGGGGTGGAGGGGTTAAAATCCTCTTTATGGCGGGCTTCCCCTGGTAAAATTTGCATCCTAGGGGCTTAATATCATGTTATTTAGGGTTGCTTCAATCTGCAGACATGAAAAACAACCCGCGGCAACGTGTTGTGAAAGTAGCCCAATTCCGGACTTGGCAACACTGCTAGACAACATGATCATGACAGAATTATTCTAACAAGCTGGTTCATTGTAGTGAATAAAAAACAAATAGACCAGTGTTTTTCAATTCATGATTTGTCAAATTATTTATAAAAAAAATGTAAATATAGAACACTTTAGTACTCTTTTCTGCTAATATGTTGCAGATTGATTTTTTTTTTATTTCCTCTCTGGGGATTACTCATATTTCTGCAAATTCATAGACTGATCACATAAACTCTTCTAGACTCTGTGTAATATCTGAGATATCACATTTCCATGTAATATGAATGTAGGCCTACATGTAGGATATCATGCAGATTCATTTGAAAACTGCACTAACTGAAAGATTTTAAAGTACGCCTACTGAATGTGTTAAATATGATGAGTGACAGCATTTCAAGCTTCTTTTGTGAGCGGGATGAGATGGAGGGGTTGAGTGTTCATCCATACACCCACTCTGACTCTTGTGACGGGTGTGTGTGTGTGTGTGTATGTGTGTGTGTGTGTACCCCCACTGTGTGACTAAGGCAGCTCTCGTGACCAGGCGGAGTCGAGGGGGCCTGTGTGCTGGGTTCAGTCGGTCAGACAGACAGGACCCCAGGGAAAAGACTGGCAGGGTTAATCACACACAACACCCCCTCCAGAAGACAGACACCTGCAGATTTGCAGGACTTTCTCTCTCACATGC
This sequence comes from Anabarilius grahami, assembly GCA_003731715.1. Lineage (NCBI taxonomy): Eukaryota > Metazoa > Chordata > Actinopteri > Cypriniformes > Xenocyprididae > Anabarilius > Anabarilius grahami. Next base: position 4,050,449 of record RJVU01075617.1, read on the forward strand.
CCATTTGCACATATACTCCCCCCTTCTCCTCTTTATCACTCTTTGCTAATGTCTCTCCTGGGTAAACTCGGTTATACTTTGGTTATACTGAGCTGCAGCTGAGATTTTATCAGTTCTTGTGTTTTATTCTACAGCTTTCTTTCTCAATGGGATAATGCCAGGCTTTGATGTCAAAAGTAGGAACACAGGCCAGCAACACTGTCATTGAGAGGAAAGCACATGGGGATACTTGAGAATATGCCTGTATTAATGCACTGCGCTAGAGTTAAACTCTGTAGAATCACATTGTGCATGGAGACCTATGCGAACTTGTGCACAGTGGCTCCAAACCATATGTTAATTAAAATGCTTTAAAAAAATAAAATAAAATTGCATTAAATAAAATATTAAACCAGGTTGCATCTGCAACCACTTTTTCTCAGCTCTAATTTCACTTGTCTTAGCCTTTTTTTTTTTGGCCATCATTTTTAACAAACTGGTCCACAGATGGGGTGGATGTATGAAGTCAGATGACCCTAAGTTCACACAGGTGTCCTAATATAGTAAGCACAGGTGGACTTAATCACATTAATTATAGATATTTTCAAAAGTTTGGAATAATTAATATTTTTTATGTTTTTGAAAGAAGTCCTTATGCTCACCAATTATTTGATCAAACATACAGTGAAAACAGTAATATTATTAAATATACAGTTTAGCAGAACTGTTTTAATATATTTTAATTTACTCCTGTGATAGCAAAGCTGTATTTTCAGCAGTCATTACTTCAGTCTTTGGTATCACATCATATTTTAGTATACTGATTTGGTGTTCATTTATTTTCAATTATTATTGGTGCTTAAAAATTAAGAATGGCCCTTATTATCATCATCATCATCAATAATGAAAACAGTTTTTGCTGCTTAATATTTTTGTGGAAAAAGTAATGTTTTTTTTAGCATTCTTTAATGAATAGACAAATGACTTAAAATGTATAATATTTCACAATATTACAGCTTTAACTGCATTTAATATGCAGCCTTGGTGAGCATAAGAGACTTTAAAAAACATTTAAAAAAAATCTTAAGTACCCCAAACTTTTGACCATTAGTGTTTGTCTTTATTTACAGTAAACAGTATTAATAAGCAGAATGTTTATTTAATATTTTATAATATAAAAGCTAACCAATTATTAAATTAAATTATACTTTGATATTTTATTATCAAACTTAATGATATTCATGTATTAAGTGTTCAAATACTGGTTCATAAATACTACTTTTAGAGATACTGTATAGGCTGCTGCATCTTTTAATCAAATAATCATAAACATATGATTACACAGTATGTCCCACTTTATATTAGGTGTCTTTAACTACTATGTACTTACATTTAAATGAATCATTTGATACAATGCACTTATTGTGTACATACATTTACAATACCTTCATATAATTACATATGTAAATAATTTCTGTAATTACATCTATAATTACACGTTTGACCTTCCCCTTACACCTGCACCCTTAAACCTACCCATACCACAAAACCTGTCCTAACCTTACCTGTATACTACCTCTATAGCAGCAAAAGTGTTTTGCAATACAACATGAATACAATAGAGTGCACTTATTTTTTTATGTAAGTACATAGTAGTAGACACCTAATATATATATATACACCTAATATAAAGTGTGACCAATAAGTAAATGTGTGTAATACCTGATCTGTCTTCCATGGACCAGTGCTGGAGTATGTCAAATGAGAAACCCTACTAATGGATCGATTCTCTGATGCCGCCCTGTGACCTATACCAAACACACAAACCAGACAAGCATGCATACAAATTACTATGTTTAATACATCCATTAGGCTATTTACTTGAATGGGGGACCAATGTAAATATCAAAAACTTTCCAAACTTTTTTGTCATGAAAATATCACAACAGAATTGTGTAAATTAAAAATATTTTCATATAAAATATATTTTTTTAAATAATATTTTATAGACCCGTACATGTTCAGAATACTGTTGCTCTAAATGCTCAAGTCTCTGAAACTAAACAAGAAGATACTCAAGTTCCACTGACCACTAGACAATTCATTCCTCTGATAAAACAGCGCCCTCGTGTGGTTGAATACGTGACAGCCTGGATATTTATGAAATTTACGAATTATGGTGGTTAAGCAGCTGAACTGGTATGCCTTTTTTTTCTTTTTCTTTTTTAAATAAATAAATAAATCATACCAAAATCAGATTTTCATGACTAAAATGAAATGTTTTGTTTTGTTGTATAGGCTATGTTGTGTTGAAAGATAGATAGATGTTTCACAGTCAGCAATTTGTTTGTCCTCTAACGCTGTTTCAGGTGCTGAAATGTTGATTTATCCGACAGCCAGACCTCCATAAATTCACACAACATTATCAGCAGCTGTAGTAGGTGGTACAGCCCCTTCATACTAACAAACTGCATAAATGTCAGGCTAGTGACTCACGGAAGGCAGGTAGTTTGGCTTTATCCTGGTCGTGGATGATCTCGTCTCCCTCGGGGATTTGTTCTGGAATATCAAATCCTCCTCTTTTTCCTTTCTCCATCAGAGAACTTCTATCACTTCTGCTGCTCTCACTGCGAAAAGCAGAATCCAGGCTCTCCGTCCCTGGAGACTGAGGTCTGGTTCCTCTTTGAGGCATCCAGCATCTCTGTTCTCTGCCGCAGTCTGTGGAAAAACCCCGGAGAGAGATGAGATCTGGATCTCCAAGTCTTGATGAAGGGTGTTGAATGGCCGGGAGCCGCACAGAAGCCACCGTGGACATCCTGACTGAAATGTTTAAGTCAACTCTCCTGGGAAGCCCTCTTCCAAAGTGCGTTACGCACTAAGAAAAAAAGATTAAATTTGATAAATTACGCATTGAACTCAGTCACTTTAAAATGGCTTGAATGTCAAAAGTTCCGCGTAGTTCAATGTTGAAGAACTTTTATGAGTGGAGATACTGTCTGCGTACTGTTTTATTACAGAAGAGAAGCCAAGTTGCTCTTAGCAACAGCAAGCGCTCGCGCCTAGGGTTGCAGGTTACGAGAGCAAATCTTAATGCGCGTGATGTTCATACAAGAGATCAGGAGAAATGTATTTAAATAAAGACGAATAATGAATCCTAACCCCATACGTAAAAGAAAACGTTTAGCATTCTTAATTAAAGAATGGATTTATGTTCCTACATTAGGCCTAATCGTTTCCAAATAAAGGTTTTGACAGATTTAACTCCCTTTCGCGGTCCGTTTCGACTCCAACCTAAAGTAATAATAGGCTAATAATAATAATTCGTTACATTTTTTGCGCTTTTCAAGTAAACCCACCACATTAGTAGTGATTTAACAAAATAAAATGCGAACAAAACACAAACACACACTTGGCGATCTCTGTTTGGCATGTTTATTAATTCTGGGCTTAATATTCCAGTTTCAAAGCAGAGAGAGTGAATAAAAATAAAAGAAAGTGAATAAAATAATTTTTTTCCCTGTGACTGAGGATATTTGAGCTGATGTGTCATTACAGTTCTGGCACCCAATCAAATTCTCATTGTGTTGCAAAGAAGAGTCTCCCACATTGTTTTAGTAACATTCAAAACCATTCAAGAAGAATACGGTTGTAGGCCAGGCAACAGACCTAACAGACAGAGGGGGAGAAAACAAATGGGGTAGTGGTTTCAAATGTCTAAAACTGCAATCAGAACGCGCAGGGGTCTGTGCTCTGAACGCACATCCTAACACTCATTTCAAACAACACTTGCAACATTTTTTTTTTCTCGATTCACATTTAGGCCTATTTGTACAGCGCTTTTTCAAAATGTAATAAATATTCAGTAATTAAAAATCAATACATATTACTTAGAACGAACTAATGTAACTACTTTTGTAAAAGCTTTAAGTGAGACCACACATAGCAAACTTTGAAGTTGTAGCCTATATTTGTTGGGTATATGCAGCTATTTTAATACGTTAATAAGTATTTCAGCATTGTTCCTAAATGACAACAATAAATAAAAAAAAATAAGCTTATTTTTCACTATGCAATAAATCAGTGTAGCTTTAAACAGCTGCAGAAAACGTCCTGAGCATTTTGTCACGTGACACAGATGCGAGTGCAGGTCACTGGGAACTTCAAAGTGAAACTTATCGTAGACTATGTATAGGGTGAGATCAGCAAAATAAGATATAGCTAGTTCTTCAAGTAGCCTAGTTTCTTGATCAATTTTCAGGTGGCAAACAAATGCAACACTCCCTAATTGTTGCCAATACGTTTGAGTGAAATGCAATGCCTAACATTGTTCTGAAGCCTCAGATTATCACATTGAAATGAATTCGCATTTACAACGGCTGTGGCATCGCAAACTCTTTGGGGGGAGTTTAAGCTTTTGTGTTCCATCGCGAATCTACCAAGAACTGCAATTTTGCAGTTTTCACCTTAACGTTACAGTGCATCTTGCATTTTAGGGCAACTGACCTTCAGGACCCTGATTCTAAACAGATAACCTACTTTATGTAGAAACAATCAAGAGAATTTGAAATATCACAGTGAAAATTCAAATGAAACCTTTAACACCAAACTTAAACATTAATATAGCAAACATTAACTGAGTACATGGAACAAAAATACATTCAAATATTGCAGATGTTGACTGGATTTACATTGACCTATGACATTTACAAATATTGATCAACTTTATCCTGAAAGTATAAATTGAATTTAGAATAGGCCTACATAATTTAGTAAACAAGATAGCTTTTACGATTTAGGCTACTTTAATTTATTTCATACGCAGTAATATTCCTGTTAAACAATGCAAGGTTGACAATGTGGTAAAATGGTTTCTCAATCATATATTATAAATGATAGAAAACTCTTTTCCAGCGGTAAAAAGAAAATATAAATCCGACAGTTATTTTGGTAATAAATGTGAGAACCTAAATTTGTCCTTTAAACGTCCCCAATTCCATGACCCAGGACACTAATGAACTTGCGCAAGACCCGTGGCCTCTGACCCGGGATATTTATTCAGCTCTGAGTTTCTGTTTGGTCCCTCGTGGATCCATCATCTGCTCCTCTCGCGATAATGAGTCTGGATATATTGAGAGCAAACACGAGCACTCGTCCATTTGAAGGGGCGTCGCAGGGGTTCTTATAGGGTCCTTTAGTGGAGAGATTGTCTTCCAGGAGATAGGACATCATGTCTGACGCAGTAGTCAGCTTCTTGAAGGATTTCTTGGCCGGTGGTGTGGCCGCTGCCATCTCCAAGACAGCTGTGGCCCCCATTGAAAGAGTCAAACTGTTACTGCAGGTACGTTTTAAAATCAGAATAAATAATCTCCCAATTTGAGCGAATATCCTCGTAAATAGCTTGAAAAAAGTTGCATGCAAGTCACAACTGCATATATTTAAAAGAGAGTGCACTGAACTTGCATGGAAAGTTAGTTTAGCTCAAAAATGTTTCTGTAAAATTTGAATCAATTAATCAAACAAACATAATAGACTAAACAGGAGAGTTTTGCGGATAATACAAAGGCCTATACAAATTATGGCGCTGTCCATGGTGCTGCTTTATAAAGCGTTACTAAGAACTGACAAAAAAAAGTGTAATTTCAGCAAAGAGTAAGTTTAATGAATGTTTAGTGTTATTTGCTCATTTAAGTAGTGCTTTTCTCAAAAAAAGCTTTAATAAATAAAATAATAATAATAAATACATTTAAATATTTGACCTTGAAGACTTCCGTCACTCTTTACGTCAGTGTTCATAAAGGCCAATCATGTGTGTTAAGATCGTGTCTACGAAGAGCATTGATATTTGGTGTAAGTTTAAAGTTAAAAATAGTCTGGAAGCTGCAACCCAATACTTAAACCCCGCGCGCAAGTGGGGTGTGTGACGCCAAGTGCGGCTCGTGCACGTGGACAGACTGAACCCTAAGTGTAAAAATCACACTGTGAAGTTTTGTGGCTCACTTACACAGGATGATCATGCAACACTAACACGGAAATAAATGAAAATACAGCTCAGAAATCTATATCCCATAATTCACATGCGACCACAACGATATCAAGTGTGCCTTCTTCCACTTACCAACTGAAACTGTGCTGCTTCACAGGTCCAGCATGCCAGCAAACAGATCACAGTCGAGATGCAGTACAAAGGCATCGTCGACTGTGTCGTGAGAATTCCCAAAGAGCAGGGATTCGTGTCATTCTGGAGAGGCAATCTCGCCAATGTCATCAGATACTTCCCCACACAAGCCCTCAACTTTGCCTTCAAGGACAAGTACAAGAAGATCTTCCTTGGAGGAGTGGACCAGAAGACCCAGTTCTGGCGTTACTTCGCTGGTAATCTGGCCTCTGGCGGTGCCGCCGGTGCCACCTCTTTGTGCTTTGTCTATCCTCTTGATTTCGCCAGAACAAGGCTTGCTGCTGATATCGGCAAAGGCACAGCAGAGAGAGAGTTCACTGGTCTTGCGAACTGCATTGCCAAGATCTTCAAGTCTGATGGTTTAAGGGGTCTCTACCTTGGCTTCAATGTGTCTGTCCAGGGCATTATTATCTACAGAGCTGCTTACTTCGGTGTCTATGATACAGCTAAAGGTAAGCGACTATTGGGGAACATCTGACATGGATAAAATAAATTGCTTGTTAAGTACAACTCCGTGACATTCCCGAACTCTATCACTTAGGTATGCTGCCAGACCCCAAGAACACGCACATTGTCATCAGCTGGATGATTGCCCAGACTGTCACAGCTGCCGCAGGTATCATTTCATATCCCTTCGACACCGTCAGACGTCGTATGATGATGCAGTCAGGACGCAAAGGAGGTAAGCCAAAGGATCGTGCAATTCTGGCACAAACTAATGTTTTATGGATTTTATGTTGGATTATAAAAACAGCTCCATGATCAGTCTAACGCATATTTTTCTTTCTAAAAGCTGACATTATGTACAAGGGCACAATCGACTGTTGGAAAAAGATCGCTAAGGATGAGGGTTCCAGAGCTTTCTTCAAGGGTGCCTGGTCCAATGTGCTCAGAGGCATGGGCGGCGCATTTGTGCTGGTTCTGTATGACGAGATCAAGAAGTACACATAAACATTCTCCATCCATCATGTCGATTCCATCAAAGGAACACCTGAGCACTGTGTATGTCTTAATTGTGTAGAGTGTTAACAACCAGGGCGAAGTAGGGGAAGTGTACTTAGTCAAGCTGGCCCAGGGGTGGATTGTGATCATGTGATCGTAGGTGGCCACTGCACCCTCCACTCCTACACTTGTAAATATATTTAACTCTGCCTACTGCCCCTCGGTTTTAGATGACTTTCAGTCTGAGCAGATTAAAAGTTTTTTTTTTTTCTCATTTATTTATTTGAATCAATCCATCATAACTCAAGAGTCTACATGTTCTACAGTGGCTCTTCTCTTCTGTAGCGGCTCTTCTCTTCTGTAGCTAGCTGAACACTCCCAGACTGAAGCAAGTGGCTGTACACTGGAAAGCTGACTGTTCTTGTGGTTTATTCCACCTTATGTGTTCTTTTAATAAGAATAAAGCTGAAAATACAACTTGTTTGTTTCTGTCGTGGTTTCTTTCTTTGACATTATAACATTAATGGTAATGGACACATATTGGCATCATAGTTCAAATGCTTTCACAAACATTTAAATGAACAGAATTAATGAAGAAATCTGTTGAAATTTCATTATTCTCATATTATATCAAATACAGAATATACAGTGTTTGGGGTCAGTAAGACGTTTCTTAAGACTTTTTTTGAATAAATAAATAAATCAGTTCTTTTATTCAGCAAGGATGCATTAAATTGGTCAAAAGTGACAGTAAATACATTTAAAATGTTACAAGATTTCTATTTCAAATAAATACTGAATTCTATTTATGAAAGAATCCTGAAAAAAAATCTATCAGTTTCCACAAGCAGCACAACATTAATAAGAAATGTTTCTTGAGTACCAAATCAGCATATTAAAATGATTTCTGAAGGATCATGTGACACTGAAGACTGCTGAAAATGTCGCTTTGCTATCACAGAAATAATATACATTTTAAAATATATTAAAAACAGAAAATATAAGCAGCCTTGGTGAGCATAAAAGACTTCTTTCAAAAACATTTAAAAAATCTGACCAACCCAAAACCTTTCTTTTCAACAGTATATATAAATATTACAATTTCATAATANCAGTTCTTTTATTCAGCAAGGATGCATTAAATTGGTCAAAAGTGACAGTAAATACATTTAAAATGTTACAAGATTTCTATTTTAAATAAATGCTGAATTCTACTTATGAAAGAATCCTGAAAAAAAATCTATCAGTTTCCAGAAGCAGCACAACATTAATAAGAAATGTTTCTTGAGTACCAAATCAGCATATTAAAATGATTTCTGAAGGATCACGTGACACTGAAGACTGCTGAAAATGTCGCTCTGCTATCACAGAAATAATATACATTTTAAAATATATTAAAAACAGAAAATATAAGCAGCCTTGGTGAGCATAAAAGACTTCTTTCAAAAACATTTAAAAAATCTGACCAACCCAAAACCTTTCTTTTCAACAGTATATATAAATATTACAATTTCATAATATAATATTATAATATGTATAATTAACATAAAAAGTAAATAAAAGCATTACTTGATGTTGAATGCACATTAACTAACAGTCTGTAAAGAAACATATAATGTAATATTTGTTTTATAATACTAGTTTAATAGTAATAGCCCAGTAAAGGCTAGTAACAGTAACTAGTTACAGTAATGCGAGTCAAACGACATAACAGTGTCTTCTGCGACCTTGCCAGTCTCTGTGTTTGCATAATAGCCTTGTTAGTCTGCTATGTGTCAACAAGTGTCAGTCAGCCTTTTCAAAAACAATTTAAGAGTGACAGGTGAATAACTGGCATTGTTACACTGATTGTAACTGATGGAACACTGTCTGAGCATGTGTGGCACTTCATATCAACATGCCAGGTATTCAAGTGCCATACAGCTGGGTCAATAAACAAACCACTTTTGCTTTCCGAATAATGTAACAACACTGGATATCACCATAACTAATAAAGCATTTATTTCACATAAAATTTAGTTTCCAACAGACCTGTCATGTAATTATTTATTCTGATCACAGAAACAGTTACTTTAAAATTATACACAGCTTAAACATATACAAGTTATTTTTGTTGTATGTCAAATATAGGCACTGGTTTACTTTTGAATGTCTCAGAATATGGAATGTCACACTTTATGGTCCCCAAACAGTTTTGATTGAATTTATTTAGTCTACAACAGTATCTAAAATGTATATAAGCCACACATTTTCAAGTAATTAACGTAAAACATTTAGCTGTGTAGATTATCTGACAAAAATTTCATTTTTATATCACTCCATATCTAAACAAATTAATGTGAGCTCAAGCAGTTTGTCCAGAATGTTTCATGTTGTGACCTGCAGTCATATTTTCTACTTACATTCAGAGCAGAATATGTAAGTGAAAGGGTCGGGAGCAGAGAAAGAGAAGGAAAATTTTGGGGATCAGGACCATGCAGGCCGTGGTTTTACTCTGCTGAGTTTAGCAGTTTCCGGTCTAGCTTTGTGAGGGCTACTGCCAGATCTTGAAGTCCTCCCTGTGTTCATGGAAAGACAGGAGTTGCATTATTGGTAGGTTCATTTGACATTAACAATATTTAATATTTTTAACAGCATTAAATGTATGCATGCAGTAAAAGCATTTAGCTAATCAACATTACAACAGTTGTCTGTGTTCAAATTCAGTGGCTAAACTCTTGTTTGTTAGTACAGTGCTCAGCGTAAATGAGTACACCCCCTTTGAAAAGTAACATTTTAAACAATATCTCAATGAACACAAAAACAGTTTCCAAAATGTTGACAAGACTAAGTTTAATATAACTTCTGTTTAACTTATAACATGAAAGTAAGGTTAATAATATAACTTGGATTACACATTTTTCAGTTTTACTCAAATTAGGGTGATGCAAAAATGAGTACACCCCATAACAAAAACTACTACATCTAGTACTTTGTATGGCCTCCATGATTTTTAATGACAGCACCAAGTCTTCTAGGCATGGAATGAACAAGTTGGCAAAATTTTGCAACATCTATCTTTTTCCATTCTTCAAGAATGACCTCTTTTAGAGACTGGATGCTGGATGGAGAGTGATGCTCAACTTGTCTCTTCAGAATTCCCCATAGGTGTTCGATGGATTCAGATCAGGAGCCAATGAATCACTTTCACCCTGTTCTTCTTCAGAAATCCAACAGTGGCCTTAGATGTGTGTTTAGGATCATTGTCATGTTGGAAAAGTGCACGACAACCAAGGGCATGGAGTGATGGTTGCATCTTCTCTTTTAGTATAGAGCAGTACATCTGTGAATTCATGATGCCATCAATGAAATGCAGCTTCCTGACACCAGCCGCACTCATGCAGCCCCACATAAGGACACTGCCACCACCATGTTTCACTGTAGGAACCATGCATTTGTCTTTGTATTCCTCACCTTTGCGACGCCATACAGTTTTGAAGCCATCACTTCCAAAAACATTTATCTTTTATTTCTTTCTTTCTCAGGTCTTGTAACATTTCTCTGCCATGTGGTGCCATTGCTGACAGCATGAAATAAGAAGGGGTTTTAACACCCTTTTATAGTCACCTGTCTGCTGGACACCTGTGTAATGAATGATTAGACTCACCTGTGGTTGAATTCTTGTTAAATTAGACATTTGTAGTAGACTTTCATTGGGGTGTACTCATTATTGAATCACCCTAATTTGAGTAAAACTGTAAAATTTTGTTCTCCAAGTTATATTATTAACCTTACTTTCATGTTATAAGTTAAACAGATGTTATATAAAACTTAGTCTTGTCAACATTTTGGAAATTGTTTTTGTGTTCATTGAGATATTGTTTAAAATGTTACTTTTCAAAGGGGGTGTACTCATTTACACTGAGCACTGTAAATAATGGAGAAAGACCTACCTAACATTTAAAGGATTTTTTTTCATAATCACTTTTTTGTTATTCTGGCTGAAACTCTCTTCACATCCTGATAGCAATCAGTAATAGAAGTCTAAATATTAAAAATGTGCATGTCCAACCACTGCATTTGGTCCGAATGCAATGATAGGATGTCCTACCTGCCAGTCAAAATATGTATTTGCATATCACTCTAAAGGGAGGGTGGGATCTAATGCTTTCAAAGCTAGCATCACTGAAATTGCCTACCCTACCTTTAATTAAAAAAAATCAGATGGGACTTCAATTAAAAGCAGTCATTTGCAATGGCAGATTTTAATTATCACTGAAATAAAACAAGTAAAAAACATCTCATACAAGCGAACCACTTAAATTTAAAACAATTAAAAAAAAAAAAAAAATTTCTTCAGAGGAGTTGGATGCTAACTGAATGTACAATTTTTTTTTTTTTTAAAGAACTATATATTATATAATCTATAGCCCAACTCATTAGTTTATTATTTCTGGAATCTGCAACACACAGCTGAATATGGGCTGATGTAATAGTGATGACATGCAGACAACTGAACATGTCTTTATTCAAAGTGCCTCATGCAAACTTTGGTTTGTGTTTGTGTTGTGTGTGTGCATTTACCAGATGTCTTGTTGGATTTGAGTTTGACTGGCGGAAGAGCTGTAACGCATGTTCCCAGGTATTGGCTCTGGCGCTGATAATCAGCTAGCTGCTCATCTCGGGTCATACCAGGAGTGGGCTTCACAGATTCTAGACGCTTCAGAAATGCCTGAAAGCACAAATATTTATAAATACAATAAATTATCCTCAGTCCAAAAGAATCACCCCTCCGCAATAATAAATATTTTGCAGGCAACAAATTAGTTGTTTTATTCAAATTATTTGTGACTGAACTGGTTAAGGATACCTTCTATTAAACCCTGTGTTATGCAGTCTTCAAAGCCAGGTCAAAAATGTACTTCACTTCTTGAACTGAATTCAAAATTTGAGCTTGCTGAATTACAACATGAATTAACATGTATTATTATTAACATACTGGCCAAGAATGTTATTTAGTTTGGCCAAAATCCTTGTGGAAAAATAATTATTAAAAAAATAACATATGACTATAAACAATGATTCACATCATGAAGAACATTATGTTCATTGGATTTTACATAATGCTGTATTAAACATTAAAACAAATTATGGAACATACAAAAAAAAAAGAATGATAATAACATATTAATATTAATAGCATAACAATATTTATTGTTTTTTAATAATTGATTTAATTGATTAAATTTTTTTACATGAACATGTTAATGTAACTTAAAATTCCACAATGCAAATAAATTAATTATTTAATCATTACTAATGAATACTGCCATACCGTAAAAAGGTTCGCAATTTACTAATATATACATATATATATTTATTACAGTAATTAAAGTTTGGGAGGAAACATTTGCTTAATTGTCACTAAAATACCACAATAGTTTTTTTAAAAAAGACTCTATTTTAGCAAAACATATTTCTTTTTCCTTTGTATTTAGAAAAAAATTTGACACGTGAAATTTTCTTGACTGATTTTGTGATTCACCCTAAAGCTAAAAGTTTTCAGACATCTATGAACTCACGTTAACTGGCCTCAAACAAGATGAACAAGAGAGTAGACTACAACTATGAACTAAGCCACAGTGAACCATTGAGAATAAAAATAACCTGTGCACGAGGATCAGAATGTCACAGGCTGTCATGCCTCCGTATGTCGGTACAAACACCCCTTTGGAAACCACTCAGTAAGCAAAACCCATGAAAAGAGCAGGGACTGGAAATAGAGTAAAGGTGAAGATAGAGGACAGTTCGCTCAGTGCTCTTAAAGAAAGAGAGTGACTGTCTTGTACTCTTGTAATTGTGTTCCAGCATTAGTTGCTAGGCAGTAAAACGCTAACAAGACCTGGAGGAACATGCAGTCTGAGTCACAGCTCATAGTCCCTGCTTCCACTGATTAAGGAGAATTTTATTTTCAGTTTTCTGTTCTCTTCAATAAAAACTGACAGGAGGATCTGATATATTAAGGCTCTGTGAGGATGACCAAAAGAGAGAGAGACTATATGCATGTGTAACAGTAAACAAGCAAGGTTAAGAGAGTACCAAACAAAAACATTATGTCGCTTCCAAAAGTACAGAGCCAGACAGATCCTCATCATTGACTCGCTCTCAAACAAATGAAATTTGTGAGCTACAGCGGATGGAAAGATTATCAGTAAACAATACAAAGCTAAAAAAACAATATCAGAAGAAAATCATATAGGTTTTGAAAAGTGGGTAAATGATGGCAAAAATGTTATTTTCGGGTAAATTGCAGTATCCCTTTAAATTATATTTTATTCCAATGAAAAAAAGTGTTGCATAATACTCTCTCTCTCACTCACTGAAGAAAGTACGGGGGTGAATTCAGTATAATGTCAAGACCAGCATGTGCACAAAACTGCTTCCACCTGTCTCTTCTCGTCTGAGTCAGGTGGTAACTGTCTCTCTGCTTTCACTGGTTGACAGCGCCCCCCACCCCACGCACACTTCACAAAATACTAAAATAAACACTCTCACAGAACATCATTACATTAATTAATAAAATCTCCAAAAGAACATTTGAAGTGCCATCTGAAATTTTCTTCTAAAATAAGCATTTTTATCAAGCCCGTATGTTTATGTTCAGTTATTTCAATTTAATGGCAATGGAAAGGACCTATTAATTGCCATTAAAGTGGAATTACTGAACCTAAAACATCTAAGCTTGATAAAATGCTTATTTTAGGAGAAATTTTCAGATGGCACTTAGAGGCTTTTGCATCTGAACTCTTCATTTGGTGATACATACTGGGGCGTCTGAGTAGAAGAGCACTGTAAATGACAGAATAGAAAAATACATTGTTCAAAAAGCCTGGGGTTAGTAAGATTTCTTATGTTTTTGAAAGAAGTCTCTTATGCTCACCAAGGATGCATTCATTTGATCAAAAATATAGCAAAAAGAGTAATATTGTGAAATACTACTACAATTCCAAATAACTATTTTCTATTTTAAAATTTAATTTATTCCTGTGATGGCAAAGCTGAATTTTCAGCATAATTACTCAAGTCTTCAGTGTCACATAATCCCTCAGAAATCATTCTAATATACTGATTTTGCAATCAAGAAACATTTATTATTATCATCAATGTTGAAAACAGTTGTGCTTATTAATGTTTTTGTGGAAACTATGATACAGCATTCGTTGATGAATACAAAGTTCAAAAGAACAGCATTTATTTGAAATAAACTTTATTGTAAAATGTCAATCTTTACTGTCACTTCTGATCAATTAAATGCATCCTTGCTGAATAAAAAATTATTTTCTTTAAAAAAAAAAAATCTTACTGACCCTGAACTATTCAACAGTAGTGTACATAATGAGTACACTTAAACACAATCTCTACCTTGACTGAGGCAGACAAATAATTAAAGCTTCTCTCTAATAAAAGAGTTGCTCTCAGTGTGATTAAAATTCAAATCTAATCTAATGTTGAAGGGGAGTTCACTGCATATAACTAAAAAGATAGGGAATAACTCCCTCTAGTGGAGGGAGAGATAAGATTTTCTAGTTAAAGAGAGAGTTCACCCAAAAATGAAAATAATGTCATTTATTACTCACCGTCATGTCGTTCCACACCCGTGAGACCTTCATTTAACTTCAGAACAAAAATGAAGATATTTTTGATGAAATCCAAGAGGTATATGACTCCTCATATGCTGTTTACATTCAGTGCTTCCAGGTTCTACATCAGAACGCCGGCTCAGTATTGGCCGGCTCCTGCGCCAGCATCACACGGATGCATCGTGCTGCTCACGTGAACAACATCGGCCAATACTGAGCCGGTGTTCTGACGTAGAACCCGGAAGCACTGAATGTAAACGTTATTTTTGGGGGGTTTTTTGCGCACAAAAAGTATTCTCGTCACTTCATAACATTACGGTTGAACCGCTGCAGTCACGTCGACTATTTTAACAATGTCTTTAGTACATTTCTGGACCTTGAATGTGTTGATTATATTGCTGTCTATGGACATATGGTCATATACCGCTCAGATTTCATCAAAAATATCTTAATTTGTGTTCCGAAGATGAACGAAGGTCTTACGGGTGTGGAAGGACATGAGGGTGAGTAATTAATGACAGAATTTTCATTTTTGGATGAACTAACCCTTTAAGAATCTGAACTGACCAGGTTTTCCTTCTGGATTCGCTCTTGCTCTCGTTGTCTGTTGAGGGCGCTGTGACAAAGGCGTATAGCTGGTGTACTGCTTCTGCGACTGCTGGTTTTGGAGCAGGCGGAGCTGCCGGCACGCGAACGTGCCGTGGAATGGGATAGTTGACGTAATAGCCGCTGATTCTCCAGGTCGATCTCCCGTACCTCTTCATTTGAGAAGGAATAGTTCTTACGGCTGCTGCCAACACTGCTAGGGCTGGAGACCACAAGTACTCTGTCTAACTGTTTCTCTACTTTTAAAAACACTGCAAGGGAGAGAGACAGAGATTCTTATGAAACAGCCACAACAATAACAACAACAAAAACCATCTCAATTAATTGCACAAACCTGATCCATTCTCTCCTTCAGAACTTATACTGCTCTGACCGTCCGAACCATCATTCACAACCGTCTCATCCGCAACACTGGGCTGTTGTTGCTGAACATCTGCTGCCAAGGGTTCAGAGGGCAGAACCACATCAATGGACTGAGAAGGACTAACATTTGGTGTCGAGAGAGGTGTAACATCAGTGACTGTGTCTTCAGATTCTGCCACTTCTTTTTGTCGCTCTTTCTGGTTAGCTGAACCTACCCGCTGATGTTTCTGCGAGCGAATTGAGCTTTTCTCTTCACTACTGTTGGAGGACTCAGGATCAGATGATGACGAGCGGCTGCGGCTCAGCTTGTGGAATTTACCAGCAGATTTTTTAGGTGTTCCATAGGACAGTCTCTTATGTTTTGTTGATCTCACATCGTCCTCACTTTCATCGTTACTATGATGGTATCCATCATCATCACTGTTAACATTACCATTGGTTTTCCTAAGTTTAAAAGCAGCATGCTTCTCATCCAGCTCTCTTTCCTCATCAGATGAGTATGAATGCACACTAGATCCTTCTTCTGATTGGCTGTTGTTCATAGTCTCTGAGCTTGTGGCACTTGGGAGTGTTGAGGAGCCTTTGAAAAGAACATCACTACTTTGTCGCTCTCTTTCATATTCTGTCTCTTCACTCCGCCCCTGTCTGCCCTCCTGGTTTAAACCATCCTCCAGTCTGGCTTTAACTTTAGTTTTCCTCCCACTTTTAACTTCACTCCCTATCTGATCCATTGAAACATGGGTCTCTTTTCCTGTTCTCTCATCATGTTGTTCTGAGGCCTTCTGTTTATTGAGCCGCCCATCCTCAGAACCATCAAGTCCATTAGCTTCACAGTCACTGTCAAAGAACGAGTGGTCAACTTCTCCCTCTAGCTCTTTGGGGCTGTACATGTCTGTATTGTGTCTTCCAAATGTGCCCTCATTCAATGGAACTGAATGAAAAAGGAAAAAGAAGCTGTGGTTCAAAAACTTTTTTCACTACCAGCAACTGTTATAAGACTCAACATGTGGAAAAATGAATTGTCTGAACTATTTCAATGTTTTCTTGAGCAGTGGTTCTGTTCGCCATGTTTAGCCAAGTCGCTAAAAAAACTGCTGTTTTAGAAATATAAGAGACCATAACGAAAGTTGTTCTTTATGTCAAAAAACATTTAATAACGCGCTTTAAAACTCCTAGAAAATAATAGTCCAATTGGTTCAAATGTGGTTTCTGCTCCATTGAATATCCATTCAGCTGGACTGCACGAGTAATCTTTTTGAAAGCGGATTTGCTGTGAACGGAGGGTTGAATGGTCCCGGACACGGACAGTCTCCTGCGCATCTTGCGGCATGCGGAGGTCAGGCTTTCTGCTTGCTTTGGCTGCTGCAAACAGGTGCTGATGCAAACCAGCAGGTAGGCTACGCTGTCTCTAAAACTTCAATAAACAAAAAAATTAAAAACCTTGGGGGTGTTGCTTGGGTTTCTGTTGCTAATCATGCCACTGTCTGTGTTTTTCAAGGACGCAAGTGGAGAGGCACCGATTCATAAAGCAGCCAGAGCGGGCAGTTTGGAGTGCATCAGTGTGCTGATGGCAAGTTATGCACATTTCGAGTAAGTGTGTGTGCATGGGAGCTTGAATATTTCCTCCTTCCAGCGTTTGATTGACAGAGAAACTTCTATATCCACAGTATTTGCATATTTACAAATTAATATTGTAGTGACGTTGACTATGCGATACAATAATATCCCTAGTCATGTTGGTTGGAAATCACAATATCATAATTGGCATAGGCTACGTGAATTTCAAATATTTTTTTTTATTTTTTTTTTTGAGTGTTTTGTTTACAGTCACATTAATTCTGTGACGTTTTATGGTTTGTCTCACTTTTAAATAGATAAAATATTAGATAAAATGACAGAACACAGAGCCTATTAAAATTGTAAAATACATCAAAATGCACAAAAACATTGCAATGAAAAGACATTGATGTTGTGGCCTATTAGGAAATATTTCTTTCATATAGCCTGCAATACCATTCATAAGTTTGTGTCCTTAAGATTTTTTAAATGATTTTGAAAGTCTTTTATTCTTACCAAGCATTTATTTTATATATATAAAAAAACGTAATATTGTGAAATATTATTATAATTTAAAAGTTTTATGTTAATATATTTTAAAATTCCTGTGATGGCAGAGCTGAAATAGCTAACTTTTTTCACTACCAGCAACTGTTATAAGACTCAACATGTGGAAAAATGAATTGTCTGAACTATTTCAATGGTTTCTTGAGCAGTGGTTCTCAAACCAGAGGGGCGGGGCCCACTACGGGGCCTCAGCAAACTAACAAGAGGGCCATAAGGTAAGTTAAAATTATTTAAAATAAGAAAGAACAATCATTAATCATTACAGTATTTCTTATTTTAATGCACCCCTCAACAACTACGGTTGTAGAAAGGTAGAAGGGTTTGGCTTCCTACTTCCCAGAAAAAAATGTATATAAATTCGATATAATTATTTCATACATTTTTCTAGTTATGCCAAGATTTTAAAACATTTTATTGAGTAGAAATTTGGTAAAAAATTATATAATAAAAAACCTTATCCCTAATCCTTGTCGAAGAAATCACGAACAACAGGAAAAGTCACAGGGCCTTCAAATATTATTGTGGACAATTTGGAGTCAAAAATGTGGAGAACCACTGTTCACAGTTTATTTTTTTTATGACAGCTAAAATATTGATTAATGCAAAACTGACTGTTTTTAACTATTGTTTTGTTTCGGTTTGTTGAAATATTTGTTGTTGTCTAATGATTTAAGTAAACCCTTAAACAACAATTAACACAATCATTTTGAATGCTTATATGAACTTTCATTGTTGTTAGTTTCATTCAAACCATCCTTGTTCACGTTACTTAACTCATGTAACTACATGAACTTAATTTAACTAAGTTCTATCTATACTCAAAAAAAGTAAATTGTTGGATTTACTTAAAACAAAAAGTGTCAAGTGGGTTCCACGCAACTACATTGAGTCATTTGTACAAATAACAATTTAGTTGTATGAATTCAGTAAACTAAAAATGAGTATTGTCCGCTTAACTTGAATTTATTTTGTTCATACAACTAAATTGTTATTTGTACAAATTACTCAACATTGCGTGGAACTCACTTGACACTGCTTTTTTAAGTCAATCTTTTGAGTGTATATAATAATAATAATAACGGACAAAGTCAATGATTACAAAGTGGAATGTTTCCGAAAAGAATTATGGAAAGATTTGAGCATTTCTCAGCACACTCATTACACCAATATTGATGGGACTAATAACCGAGTAGACATGTGTCAATATAAAATCGCTCATCGGTGTATCTCTAGTGTTTTCTGGCATTAATCAAAACATGAATACGCTTGAGACCCTGCTAAGCTGTTCAGGTATCAGGAAAAAGCTCAATTAACACTCTTAAAGCAGAGGTGCTCATAATTCACACACAAGGGACATGTTTCTATGACAAGAGCTTTAACAATGCTTTAGCAACAACGGCTTAGCAATGCTGCCACAGAACATCACGTTCAGCAGACTGGCGTGCTCTACGTTTAATGTGCATATATTATTTTATTAGAAACAAGACAAAACTTGTGTACATACAGTATGCATGATTCGAGCACGCCAACGCAAACTCAAACAGCTAATGCAGCTAGCAGTGCCTACCTTTTGACATTCACACCAAAAACATGCGGGACCGCGACACTGTCAGGCGAAGTCTCCAAAACACAGAGCTGACGTACTTCATTTTGTTTCGCTTTAAATCTCCAAATGTTGTTCAGAAAGGTAACGTTAAACGCTGAAGATAAGAGTTAAAAGAGACTCTTTCGGCTGTTCAGCTCGCTGCACAGATGAGTGTGTGGGCTCGCTAGTTACAGTAACTAAGTGACGTCATTTCCTCAAATAGTTTAGCGCCTCATCAGAAGAGAGAGAGAGAGCGATGCCGTCTGCTTTATGTATTTTAGCTTTAGTTCTTTGGGTCCTTCTCTAGCTAACACTTGCTGATGTATTGCAATGCAAGCAATTAATTTAATGTGTTTATAACGTCTTCCCGTTTTTGCACTGCTGTTTTGTTACAACTATTAAGAAAACGTCAGAGAAATTTAAAGCTGCAGACTGGAAGTTTTGCCTCTTTGTCGCCATCTCTGTTCGAAACCTGCAATTGCAGTTATTTGCGCAATTATCATCTTTACGTGGGTTGTGCATCAGCCCGGCTCCTCAGCGCAGATGAATCTAATGGTTTGAGGAGAATGTGTGGCTGTCAGTCACCGAACCGGTGGATACTGTACAGGTGCTTCAGAATCACAGATTGTAGTCTTGGAAGTATGACCAAAATAAGAATTTTCACCGGAAAAAGTCATCTGAACAAGTAAGTAACAAATGTGCTACTTTTGTTCTGACCAACTGAGAAAAAAAGCATTACAATAAATTGAGCTAGCAATGGTGATTAAATCTAGTGATCTCTTTTCACATTAAACCATGGTGCAAATTATTATTATTGTTATACTTTGTTCTCAAATTGTTAATGATAACAACATCAGCATTGCGTGTATTAGCGTTACCTGTAGATTTCAATCTAATCTCTAATTGTCCATTTGTCACACCGTACAATCCGCCATCAAAATGATAATTTTAAATATTTCAGCTGCTGTTAGAAAAGGCTATAAATGATCTGCCACCTGCAGCATCCTCACATACCATAAAGCCTACTAGCTGGGACTTATTCTTTATGTAAACAGACGTGACGTAATGACACAAAGACGAACGACGGCATGCTCAAATTTCCCGCGGAAACCTACCAGTACCACGAATTAGCCTTAGCAAATGAACAAAACATTATTACAAGCTTACCGTTGTGAATCGGGCTAAGGTAAGGAGAGAGTTTTGAACACTGGCTGGTTATGTACTTGCTCAAAAATAGATTTTGGATAATTTTTTAACCAAAAAAGTTATGGACTGCAGCTTTAATGGCCGTTCACATATTGCGTCTTTTGCGCACTCAAATTCGTTATTTCAAATGTAGCTGCGGTCATAATGGAAGCGACGCGGTCACGACGAGCATGCGGTGCGTTTTCCAGGCGCATCGAGATGAAAAATTCTCAACTTTTCAGAATGCCGCAAGCGCACCGCAGGTCATGTGACAAGAACCAACCGATCAGCTCATCTCCATAAATATACCTTGTAGTAAAGCTAATGCAAGGGCTAGAAATCAATTAATACTTTGCTGAAACTTCCTCGTCCTCGTGGAGAGCGCAGTTCATGGTTGCATAGCAATGACAGACGCCACGGGAGCGCAAGCGCTTTGGAAAGAAGGAGAAAGCGGCACGGCCGCACTTTCCACGAGTTTTTAGACGCGATGTGTGAACGGCCCCTTAAACTGTGATACTGTACAAATATATAGCTCAGTTGCCATGAGTGATGCGTTTTTAATCTTTCATATGCCACATAGTTTTTTTAAAGACCCAGTTTTATGTGAAAAAAATAATATTGTAAATATAATAAATTTAAAAATTAAAAAAAAATTCATAGCTTTGTTCTGCTATAGTCTATTATTAAATCTATTTATTAATTAAAATATATTTATTTAAAACTTATTTAAAATCTTTTTTACTTCACTGTTTTTTTCTCTACATTTTTCCACAGACACCTTAGCACACCCTTGTGGCTCCCTGGCCCCCAGTTTGAAAACCCTGCTCCTAACCAATAATGAATGAATGAACAACATTACTAAATTGATATCAAAAAATTTAAAACAGAAAAGAAAATTAAGGGCAACAATTAAATGCAAGTCAAATTATGTACTTTCATTAATGTCATTTTCACTGTCTAATATTGTTTTGGACTAGCTAAATATTGTTTTGGGCTAAATCCTAAATCTGCATGCATTCATTTATTTGGTGAGGTCAGTGACAAATCAACCACATTAACCATCAAAGCTGCATTATCTGTTTCATAATATTAATTTAGCTGTTAAACAGCCTTTGTCTGTGATATTATAGTACGTGACCACTGTAAGGGTTTACATTTTCCGTTTTGTTCAACCTCATTTGTGATGTAGGCCTGTATTGTATTTCTGCAGCAAAGAAAAGACTGTTGATATAATTTGGGAAAACAGTAGATGCCAAATAACCATGAACTCAAAAGCATGAACAAGAAGAAAACACATAATTTCTGAAAATAGCCCAACAGAGTCATTGGTGTAATTTTGTCTCTTGACCAAATCCTACTTCAACTTAGTTTTATTTATTTTTTTCCTAAATAAGACAAATACATTTTCAGAACAACATAATGTAAACAGAGGCAGTGTCTCCGAGTATGTGTGAACTGATGAACAAAGTGCCTACGTGTGGAACTGCACACAGCTTGTTCGCGAGCTGTAGGCGGATTGATGCATAGTCACGTGCTATTGACTACCCATTCTTGATTCTGATTGGTCAGCATCAAAGAACCAGCGTTTATACTTCTGCTTTTTATTGTATGTGCATGTGTGCTTGTTTGATTGCAGAACACTGATGACCAGCAGCGGAATAGCTGTGTCACGCCCAGAGAAACTTTTAGACGGCATTATTCTTTGTTGAATTATCCAGACATCAGCTATGTTTTTGCTTGAGACAGAGTCGGTAAGTCAATTTAATTAAAATACTATTATGAGTATTAAAAGAAAGCGCCATGTTTAGCCAAGTCGCTAAAAAAACTGCTGTTTTAGAAATATAAGAGACCATAACGAAAGTTGTTCTATATGTCAAAAAACATTAAATAACGCGCTTTAAAACTCCTAGAAAATAATAGTCCAATTGGTTCAAATGTGGTTTCTGCTCCATTGAATATCCATTCAGCTGGACTGCACGAGTAATCTTTTTGAAAGCGGATTTGCTGTGAACGGAGGGTTGAATGGTCCCGGACACGGACAGTCTCCTGCGCATCTTGCGGCATGCGGAGGTCAGGCTTTCTGCTTGCTTTGGCTGCTGCAAACAGGTGCTGATGCAAACCAGCAGGTAGGCTACGCTGTCTCTAAAACTTCAATAAACAAAAAAATTAAAAACCTTGGGGGTGTTGCTTGGGTTTCTGTTGCTAATCATGCCACTGTCTGTGTTTTTCAAGGACGCAAGTGGAGAGGCACCGATTCATAAAGCAGCCAGAGCGGGCAGTTTGGAGTGCATCAGTGTGCTGATGGCAAGTTATGCACATTTCGAGTAAGTGTGTGTGCATGGGAGCTTGAATATTTCCTCCTTCCAGCGTTTGATTGACAGAGAAACTTCTATATCCACAGTATTTGCATATTTACAAATTAATATTGTAGTGACGTTGACTATGCGATACAATAATATCCCTAGTCATGTTGGTTGGAAATCTTAATATCATAATTGGCATAGGCTACGTGAATTTCAAATAATTTTGTGTTTTGTTTACAGTCTTATTAATTCTGTGACGTTTTATGGTTTGTCTCACTTTTAAATAGATGAAATATTAGATAAAATGACAGAACACAGAGCCTATTAAAATTGTAAAATACATCAAAATGCACAAAAACATTGCAATGAAAAGACATTGATGTTGTGGCCTATTAGGAAATATTTCTTTCATATAGCCTGCAATACCATTCATAAGTTTGTGTCCTTAAGATTTTTTAAATGATTTTGAAAGTCTTTTATTCTTACCAAGCATTTATTTTATATATATAAAAAAACGTAATATTGTGAAATATTATTATAATTTAAAAGTTTTATGTTAATATATTTTAAAATTCCTGTGATGGCAGAGCTGAAATAGCTACTCTAGTAGTCTATCAGCGTTGAAAACTGTTTTTGTGGAAACATTAGACATTTTCAGATTCTTTGAATACAAAGTTCAAAAGAACAGAATTTGAAATAGATTTTTTTTTAAACAGTGTAAAAGTCTTTACTGACACTTTTGATGAATTCAATGCATCCTTGCTGAATAATACTAATTTCTTCTTTTAAACCAAAAAAAAAAAAAAATTGTAGCCTTATTAGCTGACTCTCAATCTCTCACTGAAAAAGGTTTAAAGGGATAGTTCACTCAAAAATGAAAATTGTCATCATTTACTCGCCCTCATGTTGTTCTAAACCTGTATGAGTTTCTTCTGTAGAACTAAAAAAGAAGATTTTTTTTGAAGAATGTTGGTAACCAGACAGTTGATGGTAGCCACTGACTTCCTTAAAAGGAAAAAAAAAAAAAGTACTATGGAAGTCAATTGATACCGTGAACTGTGTGGTTATCAACATTTTTCAGTATATCTTCTTTTGTGTTCAGCAAAAGAAAAAAACTCATACAGGTTTGGAACAACATAAGGGTGAGTAAATGATGAAAGAATTTTCATTTTTGAATTAACTATCCCTTTAATAGAGTTTATGTGCTTGAGATTGTCCCAGTGCATATCTGAAAGTCTGGTACACTATATAATAGACATACACAGGCATATTGATTTTAAAAATTTTTAAAGAGCTCAAGCATTATTTACCTGTAATCTTATGAATATTAACACATCTTCAATAATTTTTTCCCTTCCGCTCAGTATTTGCAATAATGCTGGACAGACAGCTGAAGATATTGCATGGTCTTGTGGGTTTGAGGAATGCGGGAGGTTTTTAAACATGCATCGGAGAACACGGGACTTAAAGAACGCTTCATCATCCCCTCTCGCTGAGCGGCATGTGCTGAGCAGCACTCTCGCAGGACAGAAGAGAGGCCGCGCAACCTCCAGTGCTCAAGACGGGAAGAAAGCACGGGACTGGTGATCAATGCACTCATAAAGAGAAACAATTTCAAGTAACATATAGGCTGTTTAACCACTGAAGTGAATGGTAAACAGATAATGCTTCAGTATGTCCTCAGAGTCTGAATTACCTGTGGACATTTGGTATTGAGCCTACTGTAGCCTCAACAGTGAAGAGAAATTGACCCTGTTCTGGGATCAGTGATTTGGGGTCTTAAGTTCAAGCGGAATCACTGACACTGTAGATCTGCTCAGAGTGGAGTGTGCTTCACACACATACCTGCCAACACAGAGCAGATCAAGGCAAAAGCAGAGATTTTCCTGGTAGAGATCACAACTTCTGGGTTTCTCACTGGAAAACATGCAACATTTAACTTCGATCACGTGTCTTGTGAATCAATTAATGCTTTCAGGATTTTATGACTGGGGACCGTGGAAATGAGTGGATATAAATGAGAAAACAGAAGACAGCTGACTTGCTGCCAAGCTTGGCTAATCAAGACATTCTTCATACGGCTAGATTAGTTGTTAAAGTATGAGACATTTTTGGTTTGCATAAAGAACTTAGGTAAAACATGACTTAAAAATGCTGTTGTAAATATTAAGAGAATATGCGAGCAGTTCTTTTTTAGCTGTTTTAGGAATGATCTGAAAGAGATTTTAGCTGCTGTTCCTTTTATTGAATTGCAGGAAGCCTTAACTTGTGAAGATGGTTCAAAGATATCTTGTGAACTTGATGTATGATGAACTCGTAAACTCGGGTAGTCTCAAGGATATTATGTCATTACAGGTTGTTTTTTTTTTTTGTTTTTTTACAGTCGCTAGGACATTTCTCAACT
Organism: Anabarilius grahami; assembly: GCA_003731715.1. Lineage (NCBI taxonomy): Eukaryota > Metazoa > Chordata > Actinopteri > Cypriniformes > Xenocyprididae > Anabarilius > Anabarilius grahami. The sequence goes on from RJVU01075617.1 coordinate 4,075,734, forward strand.
CTTCACACAGTGAGCACAACAGCAGTCTATGTGGGCTCAACTGGATCATTTTCTATTGCTTCGGCACAAAAACCTACAGAACAATTTGCATGTTTTTTCAAAACTTATAATCAAAACCTAACATAACGCAAAACTGTATAAAACAAATTTGCTAAATTTTTCTACAGTAATACCATATTGAAATATATTACAAGTGCAAAAAAAGAGAAACATTACAAAATTAAATGTGCTGAAAATCTACACAGGTGTTAGTCTGTACTCTGCAGTGAATTCTAAACAGTAGAGAGATGCAATTCTTGTTCTGTAAAGAAATGTTATAAAAGAAAACCATAATGCTATAATAGTGTACTTTTAAACCATAATGTTTTATGAGTGACAAAGTGTGTTTGTTGGCAACCTTTGCTATTGCTGATTTGAGACATATGAAGTGTTTTGGAATTTTTAGTGCATTTTTTATGTGAAATTAACTGCAGTGCCAAACTGGAAGTTGGTGAAGAGAACTGTGTTAAGAGTTTTGAAAATAAGACCTACTGTAAGTACTGAGAAATGTAACCTAGTGGTTGTAAAAAGAAAAAAAGAAAATCTGTAATATCCATTTACAGCCTGACTGAAAATCACAAGACATTGCTGAAATCATTGTAACCTTTAGCGTGACTGAAAACGGATGTTTAAAACATTGTAAGGAGGACAATGGGTAATAAATGATAAATCACTTTTTTTTTTTACTGTGGAATATACTTTTGTACTCATTAAAAACAATGAGACTTCCTGTGATTTCATGGACTCGCAGGAGTAGTACGAGTGAATAAGTGTCATGCATGTGACTCAGATGGTCTTGGGTCTCTGGGGAAGGCAGAGGTTGTAAAAGGCATTTTGATCCCAGAACTCTGGCCCCTTCCATCCACACCAGCCCTGAAGAAAACACACACATTAACAAATTACCTACTTAAAATAAACAACAACACTGAGCTATCAATTCACAAATGATATAACTCATAATACACTAACTAATATAAATAGGATATTAGGGAAGCTCTAGGTGCAGCAAAATCTGTCAGTTCATATTTGATATACATTACTTGACCTTCAGACAACATTTTAACAGTTGCTAATACCTGAAGTAAGTAAGTGATGTTTTACACCATGTTACATTTTAAATCCCATGTGTGTCTGGCTATAATGGAGGATTGACTCATAAAAGGTGATTATTATTATTGTTTTTACAATATTCAGAACATAAAGTTTAACTTTGTATTATAATGTACCTTGTCAGTGATGGTTTGTAGGTCCTCTCCACCAGTATAGTGAGGGTCCAGGATAAGAAAGCGTATTTGTCCAGTGTTCTCGCTCCACGCTACGCCTAGAATAGTGTGTGCAAGTACCCCCCCACCTGGTGAGAAAGAATTACCAAGCTTTTACATCTAAAAATAGCAAAACAACAAATTACATAAAAAAAAAGATTTTTTTTTAAAGATTTTTGAAAGTTTTAAAAATACAGTAAAAACAGTATTATTGTTTTTACAATTGAAAATAACTGATTTCTATTTTAATAATATTTTAAAATGTAATTTAGTCCTGTGATGGAAAAGCTGAATTTTTAGCATCATTACTTCAGTCTTTAGTGTCACGTGATCTTTCAGAAATCATTCTAATATGCGGATTTGGTGATCAAGAAACAATTCTTATTATTATCAGTGTTAACAACACATATGCTATATCAAAAGTTGATTATGATATATATATATATATATACACATATACACACACACACACACACACACACACAGGTCCTTCTCAAAAAATTAGCATATTGTGATAAAGTTCATTATTTTCCATAATGTAATGATAAAAATTAAACTTTCATATATTTTAGATTCATTGCACACCAACTGAAATATTTCAGGTCTTTTATTGTTTTAATACTGATGATTTTGGCATACAGCTCATGAAAACCCAAAATTCCTATCTCAAAAAATTAGCATATCATGAAAAGGTTCTCTAAACGAGCTATTAACCTAATCATCTGAATCAACTAATTAACTCTAAACACCTGCAAAAGATTCCTGAGGCTTTTAAAAACTCCCAGCCTGGTTCATTACTCAAAACCGCAATCATGGGTAAGACTGCCGACCTGACTGCTGTCCAGAAGGCCATCATTGACACCCTCAAGCGAGAGGGTAAGACACAGAAAGAAATTTCTGAACGAATAGGCTGTTCCCAGAGTGCTGTATCAAGGCACCTCAGTGGGAAGTCTGTGGGAAGGAAAAAGTGTGGCAAAAAACGCTGCACAACGAGAAGAGGTGACCGGACCCTGAGGAAGATTGTGGAGAAGGACCGATTCCAGACCTTGGGGGACCTGCGGAAGCAGTGGACTGAGTCTGGAGTAGAAACATCCAGAGCCACCGTGCACAGGCGTGTGCAGGAAATGGGCTACAGGTGCCGCATTCCCCAGGTCAAGCCACTTTTGAACCAGAAACAGCGGCAGAAGCGCCTGACCTGGGCTACAGAGAAGCAGCACTGGACTGTTGCTCAGTGGTCCAAAGTCATTCGGAAATCAAGGTGCCAGAGTCTGGAGGAAGACTGGGGAGAAGGAAATGCCAAAATGCCTGAAGTCCAGTGTCAAGTTCCCACAGTCAGTGATGGTCTGGGGTGCCATGTCAGCTGCTGGTGTTGGTCCACTGTGTTTTATCAAGGGCAGGGTCAATGCAGCTAGCTATCAGGAGATTTTGGAGCACTTCATGCTTCCATCTGCTGAAAAGCTTTATGGAGATGAAGATTTCGTTTTTCAGCACGACCTGGCACCTGCTCACAGTGCCAAAACCACTGGTAAATGGTTTACTGACCATGGTATTACTGTGCTCAATTGGCCTGCCAACTCTCCTGACCTGAACCCCATAGAGAATCTGTGGGATATTGTGAAGAGAAAGTTGAGAGACGCAAGACCCAACACTCTGGATGAGCTTAAGGCTGCTATCGAAGCATCCTGGGCTTCCATAACACCTCAGCAGTGCCACAGGCTGATTGCCTACATGCCACGCTGCATTGAAGCAGTCATTTCTGCAAAAGTATTGAGTGCATAACTGAACATAATTATTTGAAGGTTGACTTTTTTTGTATTAAAAACACTTTTCTTTTATTGGTCGGATGAAATATGCTAATTTTTTGAGATAGGAATTTTGGGTTTTCATGAGCTGTATGCCAAAATCATCAGTATTAAAACAATAAAAGACCTGAAATATTTCAGTTGGTGTGCAATGAATCTAAAATATATGAAAGTTTATTTTTTATCATTACATTATGGAAAATAATGAACTTTATCACAATATGCAAATTTTTTGAGAAGGACCTGTATATAAAAAAATCAGAATCAATGATAATGAATACCAAATTGAAGGAAGGCGCTAAAGATAATGTTAACGCACCAATCATGATAGGAGTTCCTTCAGTCTGGAAGTGGTTGGCCAGCTCTCTGCCCTTGGTTGCCAGCTGAGATCCCTGACTTTAACAGAAAGGCAAACATTTTTACAATTCAATCCATTCAGAAACTTTTATTGTCAATCTATTTCAGCATAATCTAGAATCTGCTTTAGTTAAGTTAAGGCTGGAATAACCCACAAAACTTTTGCCTAGATATTTGCCTAGTCTAGACAAGTTGACGCTAGTTATCGAACGTCAGACCCAGACTTAGACTTAGGGTTTTCACAAAAAAAATAAATAAATAAATAAATAAATTAAAAAAAATTAAAAAAAATCGCATAGTATACAATGGTCACCGACTCCAATTTTTTAACTTCATACTATGATTCCATTCAGTTGAAGGATATCAAATGCGTTTAATATTTTCAACTGATTTTAGAACTCACATTGTTGTCTTTTTCATGCATCTCCTAACATGTCTCTGCGAGTTTGTTGTGTTTGAAAAGACTTGAAAACTCTTGTAGCATGTGATCCTCCATAGTTCAGTTTATGATACCCAGTTTTTGTCTTTAACCATTTACTAAGTCAGCAAATGTATTTATCTAGTGTTTTAAAATGTGATCAGATTTTAAAAGTTGTGTTAATATTCCAGCTTTTAACCAAAATGCATAGCTCAATTGTGTGATGTGGTATACAGGAGAAAAATTTATCTAGTTTTTCAGTCTGGCCATTAAAAAGAAAAAAGAAAAAGTATAATCACACTAAATAATAAACATACAAAACCTCAGTCTACCTGACAAACAAGATCTTTGAGGTGACCCCCAGCAGCTGGTTAAGGACAGCCTGAACTTCAATGGAGCCGATCCATTGACGTGAACCAACAAAACGTGGCTCTTTATCCCCAACATCCACAAGAGCCTGACAAACCAACAAATGTATAGATTATAAGAAGGGCTGGATCGTGAAATTGGGTCGCGAGGGCCAGAGATGAGAACCCCTGCCATGCAGTGACAGTTGTGTTTACCTGCTGGATCTGCGTGTGTGTGGGAACAGCTGTCTCCACATATCCTTGCTGCTGGAACCAGGAGCAGATAGTCTGAAGAGAACGATAGGCACATCCCCAGCCATCATCATCCACACGATCCTGCATGTAGTGATGGTAACTGTACACACCCTGCACCAGATACAGCTAGAGAGATAGACAAGAGAAAGTTAATGGATAAACATACTACTATTGGTATCAAGATATTTCATTTGGCACTTTAAAAAGTGCTCATGAACATATTTTCAACCCCCTTTAATGGGGTTTTTCACCCACAAATTAAAATATTGCAATTATTTACTCACTCCCAAGTCACTACTCACTTACAAGAGTAGTATGTCCAAATTCAAAGTACTTATGAAAGACTAGGCAAAAAGTACCCGGATGACCTACTAATTCCGGCAAGATTTTGAAGTGTGCATACACTGGACACTTTACTATCCCCTGAGGCCATGGGAGAGGATTTGTGAATGTCAGTGAAGTAACACAACTGACACTGGTAGGTCAAGTGACTGACAACATGGCGAGCAAAGTACATCTGGAGTACATTCATACTACACACATTCATTCTACATAGAACATACTTTTTTTAGCTGTCGCAAAGCAATTACTTATTCAAAATAAGTACCAACTCAGAAAGAATATGCGATTTCAGATGCAGCCATTTTATTTGGTGTTTATCAAATCACATCAATCTGACATGTCTAAAGTTACCATTTTTTAAGCTAACAAACCAACAGTGTCTTTTTAAAATAAGCGCAGAAGGAAGAATCAGTGATTCTCAAACAAAACTCTCATATGACTTCAGAAGGTTTGGAATAAAAAGTTAATTTTTTTAATATATGATGCATACTAGTGTATTTTTGTCATATTTTGAGCTTGAACTGACTCTGTATGGAAAAGAGCAGTGCGAAAGTCTTCAAAATGATCATTTTGTGTTTCACAGGCAAAAAAAGAAAAAAAAGAAAACAGGTTTGGAATGACATGAGGTAAGAAAATGAATTTAATTGGGTGAACTATTCTTTTAAAGCACAGTCTCACCTTAGCATCCTCAATGTTGGGTGGGTTCAGGTGTACGTGGGGATTGCGGAGGTAACCGTCTTTATAGGCTGCATCAGGGAAATGAAAGGCATTGGAGCGTCTCAGGTATGGCCTGTCACTTGGCAACTCAAACTTCCTATGCAGATCCTACATACAAAGGAAACTGACATGATTTAGAAAATACCCATGTGCATCACTAATAAATAGTAATGCTTAGGATTGACATAGACATTCAGTCTTCAGTGTCACATGATCCTTCAGAAATCATTCTAATATTTTGATTTGGTGCTCAAACATTTCTTATGATCATCAATGATGAAAACAGTGTGGCTTTTTATTTTTGTGGAAACTGTGATACAAGTTTTACATGATTATTTGCTGAATAGAAAGTTCAAAAGAACAGAATTTATTTGAAATAGAAATCTTTTGTAACAATATAAAAGTCTTTATTTTCATATATTTTGATCAATTTAACGCATCCTTGCTGAATAATGTATTAATTTCCTTCCAAAACGTTTTGAATGGTAGTGAATCTGTGCATGTCTTGCCTCTCTGATAGCCTGTAACTGGCTGTCTGGCACTCCTGCTGGGTAGATCACAGTGGTGAGTCCAGCTGGTTCAGGCAGTCGAAAGTGAAATGGTTGTGGCACAAGAAAAGATGAGCCCTTCCTGTACCGCAGCACCACCTCTTCCATGTCTGTTAACTGCTTCCTTAATGTCTCCACCAGCTCCGTACACACACTTAACAATTGCAGACACAAACAATCATTCTGCTGAATTTCAAATCCAGATATTAGCATTAAAATCATTGTAATTAATACACCACTTCCTTACAAAAAAAAAAAAGCACTCACGATGCCAGGCTCTCATCGGTGGTCACACACACAACACAGTCTAAATGCAATGGCATCTTCACAAAGTGCTGTTGTGTGCTCATTCGGATAAGACTCGGAGCTTCATTCCAAGCAGGGTCTGTGACTTCAAACAACAGCTTCATATTCACTACAGTCTAGAAAAAGAGAATTTCTGTTAGAATGACTGTTAACAGTCACCACCCTTCATATAGTGTAGGGGCCATGAAAAAGTTCAGAGTACAATGTGAATACGCAAATAAACTAAGAAAACCAAATCATTATATACATATTATATATATATAATATAAACATGTTATTAGTTAAGAAATGGGTTCCTCATAAAGGGAACATCATATTTAGGGATCCATGGCATCAAAAAGTTTGAAAACCCCTGATCTAGTGAAATTCTCTCACAGGTCCAGATCTTTTCTTATCTTTCTTTTTTATGGTCTTCTTGCTCCCACCGTCATCTGATCTGTGAAAAGCAACAAGAAAGTATCTTAGTTTGAGAAAAACAAGTAAGTGTGTGCAGTTACCAATATAGATCACTTACTCTATATACTGCAGAATGTCTGCACATGCTGATGCTTCTGTCAAGCTTTCCATGCTTGACCGGAAACCAGTGTTGGGCCATATTAATATTGGACTGTTACAGACAGTGAAAACAATACTTTTGGATGAAACCTTGGATCGAAGGCCCTGGAAACCTTTTGATATGATGCTTTGACTTTGTGAACCTGGAAAAAAAAGGAAACACATAGACACTTTTTTTCATATCCAGCATATTTTTTAGATTTAATTCATGATATATCCAATACAAATCCAGCTCATTCTTTTATAATTTGAGATTTACCATTTGGATTGTCAAGCTGGCAAGAAAACTCCAAGATTCCCTTCACTCGAAAAATAATGGCGCACTCCTCTGAATTAACCTGAGGAAATCAAAATACACACCATTAACTACTAAATATAGAAATACCTGAGTTCATAGGACTTGCTGTTCATTGCAGTATGCACTTCTCTGTGAAACATATGTTGACAAAAGGCTAGTTCATATTAAATTACCATAGTGTGCAAATAACGTTTCACGGAATACGTGTGGTTTGATTTCAACTACAGTTTGTTTGTTTTTTTAAAAAGAAGCTTACCATTTTAATTCCCTCGATCAAGGATCAAATTCAGCTGCTGTCACCAGGAGGCTGACATGTTTGATGACGTATCATAACATGTCCACATCTTCCTCGTATACTTGATGTCGTATCACAAGGAAAATAAGTCTCTTACTGCCCCCTGCTGACCCGAAAGTGACTTCTCAATGTGTAAACAATCCTACTTTGCCGTTTTAGAAGTGATTGTAATTGTGAATAGCAAGTAAAGATGTGTTCTTTCTAGACTTTCAGAACAAGTAATATTGCTTGAGATTTTAATTTTATTTTTATTTTCAGCCTGTAACAGTAACAGTAAAGACAGACAGAATTTGTGGGAGGGAGAGGAAAAAATGGCAAAACATACCAATAAACAAACAGCATATTTAATGACAAAATATTGTTAATTACCTTTTCACCAGTAGAGATTCAGTTTAGAATGAATAATAATAATAATAATACAATTTAAAATAAGAATGTAATACAATTTTAAATATTAATAAAAGGAAATATAACTATAAACACTTTTGTATTTCCTCATTCTCCTTGGTTCTGTCTTCAAATTGCACCTCTATCTGTCATGTTGCGTCTCCTCCTATCAGTAAGAAAACAGAAAAAAATAAACTTAACTTGTAAATAATGATCATCATCAAAATGTTAATTATGTTACAATTTTTATTGTCTTGTTTCAACTAGTCTTACTTACAGGATCCTGAACTGGTAAACTTTGCCATGGTGGACTGTAAAGCACTGCTCTCATGGGGTTTCCCTGAAAACCCCCTGAGACCGGCAGCTTTGTTGTTTCCTTTCAGCTGCAGTGAGATGCTGTTAGTAAGACTGATATATTCCTTATGGAGCCTCTTTACCTCCTGTCGCAGTAGATTTCTCTCAGTCTGTACAGTGAGCAGACAACACTCAAGCTCATCCAGCTCCTGCTGAACTCTCTCAGCTCTACTTTCAGCATCTTTTATGACCTGACAGTTGTGGTCCAGTCTCTCTCTTAGATTTAGGTTTTCCTGTTGTAGCTGAGTAACAATCTTCCTCTCTTTCAATCTTTGAGGTTCGACTGGTTCTGTTAAGTTCTCTAGCCCCTCTTGGAGTACAACTGTTTCTCTTAGCTGCTGCTTCTCCTGACAGTGGTGTTCACAGCATTTGGTGACTCTCAGATCTGTGGACTGAGGTCTGTTCTGCTTTAAGACCTCTGTAATTCTTTGCCTCATTTGCTGGTTTTTAATGAGAAGGTGTTTGTTCTTCGAGTCCAGGTCTTTGTTTATGTTTTTAAACTCTTTAAACCTCTTCACAAATCTCTGCAGCTCTGTTGTGCATTCCTTGGAATACTTCTCCGTCTTTTTAAGCTTCTTCTTAACCTCCAGGTTTTCCTTCTCTAATTGCGTGCACTTTTGTAAATAAATCTCAAATGGACATTGACGAGTTGGCTTAGCTGCAAGACTGTAGTCATGGCAGCTTGCTTCGTGTTTCCTGGCTTTATTTTCATTCTTATTCAGTATTAAGTTGTCCTCCTCAAGAGGCGCCATTGTATTGCTCAGTTTCCGCACAGTGTCTTTAAGATCTGTGGTTGCTTTAGACTTGCTGTCCATAACATTGGAATGGTCTCTTCCTCCACCTTCACTTGCTTGCATGTCAGGGTCAGAATTTAACCCACATGGTAAACTACCATCTGAAAATCTGCACTTCTCCATGATGTCCGTCGCACTTAGAGTTCTGCTGTGTCTCCTTTATCTGGTCTACGTAAAGCTTTTCACTTTCTCCTTCAACCTGTTCACTGATGTCAGTTATGCAACACTAAGCGACTTCTTTTCTTTTGTGTGTGATTCCTGAAAAGAATAATCGAGTTATCTCAAATGTAGGCTATTTAGAGTACCAACCTAGTTTAGTGGCGTCAACACAACACAACAAAGCTGTTGAACTCTTCAAAGAATGGCACTCCACAAGTGCACAAATACACTTTCATGCTAATTTTAAAAGAAGTAAATATGGTTCTTTTTACATTAAAACGAGTTCAAATGTAACATTTTAATTATAATAGGCATATTATATTTTAATATCCTAATATCATTTTAATTTGACTTTAAAATTAACAGAGCAAGATATTGATTTATTTATAACAGGCCATATTTTGTAGCCTATCATTTAGCATAATAGCTAACCGTTACCATTACCATTTTAGGACATTCTCTAAGCCTGCGTCTGTTTGTATTTGAAAAACTAGGCTACATACCGCGAAGGGGAGAAGACTTACTGATAATTTGATTATAGCCTAACGTTACTTCTTCTTGCTTTGACTCACATTTACAGTAGTTACTAATAGTTTGATGAATGTATCTGGTAACCAAGGCGATGCTAATCTCGTGCGGTTCACGTCAGTACAATACGTCGCCTCGTGAGCTTTTTTTTCATCCAAAACTCCTTAATGCCTCACATTAATTATTATCGACCAACGATAACATCTTAACCGCGTCATTAATGAATACTGTTTTTTTTTCTGTAACTACATAAAGGGTAATATTATTGACGACGATCGATCGGAACATTTAAATGTAGATTGTAACATGCTTATGGATGGACAAATCTATCTATCTGACAAAATAACAAGTATAAGCAACTTTAATGTTCCAATTTTTGCT
>RJVU01075617.1:4086876-4108459 GCA_003731715.1 Anabarilius grahami
TTGGCCTATGTTTATTATTGTCATAGCTGTGTATTGAATATGACCACTTAAGTTGTGATAGTGAGAGACTGAGTGCATCTGTTCACACTGATTTCAATAGCAGATATCTTATTATAATGTCCAATGGTATCAATCTTAAAATTTTTATGAAAACATGTTTTAAGTTATGATATACCACCACTGGCACGCCATCGGGACTGTGGTCATCGTGGCCCTGAGGGGTGTGGCCCCCGCTGCGGCAGGCGTCCCTTATTTTTCTGTATTGAAGGTGGCAACCCTAGCCAGACCCAGACTTTCAATAAAATTTGATTTCTATCAGTTATTTTATTTCCAGCAAACTGAACAATTTTGTCACTAATAAAGTTGAATCAAAAGTCCCCACACTGCAAAAAAATGCTGTTCTTACTTAGAGTTTTTGTCTTGTTTCTAGTCAAAATATCTTAAAGTTCTTAAATCAAGAAGCATTTTCTTGACAAGTAAAAATTATTTTCTTGTTTTCAGAAAAAATAAGTCAAAATTAAGTGAGTTTTTCCTTAAAACAAGCAAAATAATCTGCCAGTGGGGTAAGCAAAATAATCTTATATCAAACCAAAAATAAGATATATAATCTTGTTTTCAGTTTGGATTAAGATTATTTTGCTTACCCCACTGGCAGATTATTAACTAAAAACAAGAAAATGCTTCTTGATCTAAGAATTTTTAGATATTTGGACTGGAAACAAGACAAAAATTCTTAGTGAGAACAGCAGTGTCAGTGAAGAGCATGCTTGAGATGCAGAAAACACCACAATACGGTAAATTTCACTTGTGTACATTACTCCAGGTGACAGTAAAATTCCAAAGCAGACTTTTCTTTAGAAATGATGACAGTAGAACAAAAGGATTCAGAATCGAAATTAAGAAATGCTTTCTTGTAACTCTACATTTTGAAATTCTTCCTGTGACCTGCAAGCAAATTAAACATGATGGCAATGATGCAGACATGAAACCACTTGAGTCTTGTTGGACATTATGTTTCATGTAAGCTCTCCCATGTCCTGTTTAAACACAGATAAGGGAATTATGATTCTCAAAAAACAAAACCTTTATTTATACAAACGGCAGGCAATGGCAACACATCTGTTCCTGTAAAGTAAGTGCAAAATACTGCATCCCAGCACACATGACACGACAATGCACTATCCAGAAACCTGTGTCCCTTGGTATTTGGTTGACATAATTGTGCATGATTTGTGGCAAAACTTTTGTGTCTGTGGTTAAAACAAGATGTTCATGCACTGAGTAGTTGACTTGTAGTTATTGCCCTCATGTAATCAGAGGTCTGGACTCTCAGGAGGTTTTGCCCGGGCATGAGCGTGGGTTTCACAGTACAACTCATCGTCTATGAAGTAGTATCCTTTCTGCTTTAGGTTTTCCTCACATTCTGTACACACAAAACAGTCTGGGTGACGAAACTTATCCTGAACCTTCACAACCGTCCCACTGAGAAAACCAATCAGAAAAAGAGAGAGAGAGAGAGACATAGAAAAAGACACAAGGATGTTAACCTGAATTCATGAAAAAAATAAGTCTTTTATAAGTGTGCCTGACCATTCAAGTTTGGGATCGGTAAAATGTTTTCGTTTATGAAAAAAGTCTGATCAAAAATACAGTAAAAACTGTAATATTGTGAAATATTATTACAATTTAAAATATCTGGTTTCCATTTTAAGATACTTTATAAAGTAATTTATTCCTGTGATGGCAGAGCTGAATTTTCAGTAGTCATTACTCCAGTCTTTAGTGTCACATGATTTGGTAAACATTTCTCATCAACGTTGAAAAAAGTTCATATTTTTTTTGTGGAAACCATTATTATTTTTCTCAGGATTCTTTGATGAAATTCAAAAGAACAGTATTTATTTGAAAGATAAATATTTTCTAACAAATGTCTTTATTGTCACTTTTAATGCATCATTAATTGATGAATTAAAGTGTTAACTTAAATAAATCAATCTTACTGGTTTCAAATTTACATTTTTCAGTAGTGTACATTTTTAATATGTATTTCATTCATTTAGGTGTGCAACCTTGGAAAGTGGAAAACATTATGGATACAGGTACCATCACGGTTATTGGGCCAATATTAGAGATTTTTGATTGGAGATCAGTATTGGATATTTATAAATTATTAAGCAAATCTCAAAATTAATATCCGTTTTCATTCTGTGCATTATAATGTTGTGATGCTTCACTTGTAGCCTAACATTTTTTTTATTCAGCCAAACAGTGTAGAATTTTAATAATGTGTCAATTATCATTATAAGTCATAGCATGAATCTCTAAGAAACACATGGTGGCTCGTATTATCAAGAATGCTGGTCTATGTAAATAAATGTTTTGACAATGCGATGGCTCAGTGACCTGACTTACACTATGCCGTTACCACATTTATCACACATTGGTAACTTGTGCAAGTTCCCCGCAGGAGCAGATGGCTTGGTCGTGGGGGCACGAACTTTCCTTGTCACTAATGGACGTGTACCTGTCAAAGATCAAAAAAGATCTGAATCCCAGTACCATGTTTGCTGAACAAAAGTATTGTTTATATGTACCATAAATGTTGCAATCGGATGCTATTCATTTACATGTGTATTACATCTATTCAGAAGAACATGTAACTAAACACAAACGTAACTGGCATATTTGCATTCAAGATCTAAAATATGTCAGAAATCTTTTTTAGCAAGGTTTACGTGGCTAATATTGTTATATTAAAAGAATATATTAACTTTTTCTTTTGTGTCTCTTTAAACATTACTGTTGATACTGTATAGTTCTGAGGTTTTGTGTGTGTACATGTGTGTCATACCCTCACTGTTGATAAAGCTTTGTAAGGCTCTAAAGGATCCAGACTGTCGCGGTTCGTGGGGTTCATCCTCATCTTGATTTCTCTGCAGCATCCGATATACATCTGAATCCTCTATATTGCTAAGCTTCCTGGGACTACAAAACACATTTCACTGTACTCCCCTCCATAGAATCAAACTACCCAGCTAACAAAAATATATTCTAAAAACATTTTGCTAACGTTCCCATTGAGTTATGAAAATGTTATTTCTGAATGTTCCCTGAACGTTCAAATGGCCAGTTTTTTTTTTTTTTAAGGGAACATTCCATTTTATAATTTTGCTAACATTATACAAATGTTACTTTTGAATGTTTTTTGAACATTGTAAAACAAGTAGTAACATTTAAAAAATATTAGGACATCCATTTGTTCAGTTCTGAGAGCGTTCCCTGTCAGCTGGGTAGATGTTATATTTCAAATAATGATAGGAACCCTTACAATGTTTTCTTGGTGAGCTCAGCTCTACTAACATTCTTACAAAAATACCCATGTTCTGATCATAGGGCTGCCCCCTAATAGACGACAAAAAGAGTAGCCTCTTGTAGACGAGAAGAGGCTTAGTCGACCATAACTGTATTAGACGCAGGGAAAAAAAATCCACAGGAAGTGGCGAAGTCACGCAGTCTGTGACGGACAAATCATCAACAGCTAGCCTATATGGTAATTACAGTACATCGGGCAGGACATCCAAACACTCGCCTATCATTCATCAACCTCAAATATGGCTTATCATCTGAAACATGTAAGTAGCAGCAACTTTACATGGCCGATCGCCTTATCATTTACTGTACTAGAAGGATTTAGATTAAAGGATTAGTTCACTTTCAAATAAAATGTTCCTGATAATTTACTCACCCCCATGTCATCCAAGATGTTCATGTCTTTCTTTCTTCAGTCGAAAAGAAATGAAGGTTTTTGATGAAGACATTCCAGGATTATTTTCCTTATTAATGGACTTCAATGGCCTCCAGACGGTTGAAGGTCAAAATTACAGTTTCAGTGCAGCTTCAAAGGGCTTTAAACGATACCAGACGAGGAATAAGGGTCATATCTAGCGAAACGATCAGTCATTTTCTACAAAAATACAAATGTATATGCTTTATGAACACAAATGATCGTCTCGCACGTGCTTCCGCTTTCCGTATTCCGCTGTATGTCCTACCCTTCCCTATTCTACTTAAGCCGGGCACACATTTAACGACTTGCTAAAACGTTCAAAGACTGAGCTCAACACACAGCGATTGTTTCCTGCGACGGAAGCAGATTTATATACTTACACATGGAATTTGAACACCGACTGTAATCGCAGACTGAACGCGACTGGACGTGTTTGAGCGCGATCAGTCATAAGTGTCAATTTACATTCATAATCGGCCTTACAATCGTTAAATGTGTGCCCGGCTTTAAAGAAAAAAACTGATCTGGCGCCGCGTTCGTTACGTAAGTTGAATAGGGAAGGCGTAGGACATACGCACGTGCAAGGCGATCATTTGTGTTTATAAAGCATATACAGTTGTATTTTTTACGAAAATGACTGATCGTTTTGATAAGACCCTTATTAATCGTCTGGTATCATTTAAAGTCCTTTGAAGCTGCACTGAAACTGTAATTTTGACCTTCAACCGTCTGGAGGCCATTGAAGTCCATTAATAAGGAGAATAATCCTGGAATGTTTTCATCAAAAACCTTCATTTCTTTTCGACCGAAAAAAGAAAGACATGAACATCTTGGATGACATGGGGGTGAGTAAATTATCAGGATCATTTTATTTGAAAGTGGACTAATCCTTTAAGTAGTTTAGGTTCAGGTTTGAAGGACTGTAACATTCACCTTTCTGGTTTGTTATGGATGAGTCCCTTGAGTTGTCCTTGTAAGGCATCCTGGATATTGCCTGAAGAGTAAAGGCCAATAGGGGAGTTGTAGGTTGGACTCACCACCTGACGCGTTTCATCTATGTTGGCTGCAGCCACAAAGGGCGAAGCCCTTCGATTATGGCCGGTTCCTATTGGTCTGTACTCCTGTCAGCCCAAATTATAAGCATCAAAGACAATATCAAAGTATAATACAATTGTGCAGTTAGACATCATATGTTAACTATGAAGACACATACTTGTCTCTCTGCCTCTAGGTTCATTTTAAATGGATTGGTTATGTTGTCTTCAGTGATATTTGGTGACCACAGCTTAGTCTCTGGTCTGCAAAACAATAATGTGATGACATTTTTAATTATTTCTGTTTTTTCTTTTTTGCTCTGAATACATTTTAATCATGATAACTCTCGAAGTAGTGTTAATATATTTATAATATAGATATATTGCTGCAGAGAATATTGACTAGCTACTGCTATTACACACAGACACTCTGCTGAGAGCATGTAAGATAAGTTGCTGCTGCATGAATATAAATACAAAAATCCTAGCAAATCTAGGCAGGTGGAGCTGGGGGAGGTGGAGGTGTTTAGAGGAACTCTGATAGCGCGCTGCAGGACTAGCCTATAGCAAACACTGAACCAGACTATTTAAATGTTGAACAAGCAATATCATTGGCTGTAGAATCAGCTTGTGCCATGTGGTAATGTTGTGGTTGCATGTAAAGGACAATATTGATGTTGATTTTTTTTAAAAGCTCATGCGCATCAACTACACTTTTACGTGGGTTCAGTGTGCAGCAGTTGGTCAAGTTGTACTCAAGCACATTCATATGGACCTATAGGTGACCTCTGACCTCTCAACAGTAAGTGTGAGCTGATAGGTGGCATCCTTGATTAGATTCTGAGCATCAGAGTGCATCATGTTTAATGCAGAAACTCCATCTATCGCTAAGATGATGTCTCCAGGAGAGAGGTTGACTCTGGAAGCTTTACTTCCTGGTGATATCTGAAAACACAGAAAAAAATGTCCACCTTGAGGATGTAGTACATGTGTCTTCTTGCTGTGAAATCTTTACTTATTTGTATAAAGTAAACAAGAATAACTTTTATATTTGTTAGTAATATTTCAGTATGAACACTTAATGGACCGAAGCCACTTAAGTTTACTTGATTATCCATAAATAATATTTTGAAAAATCATTTTAAAATATGATAAATCAGACTTTTAAATCAGGTTTATAAAACATTTATAATCTCTAAATCTTCATTGTATTGTATTGCATTATATGTTTTGCCCCACAATAAAAACTACAGAGTAATAAAACTAATTTGATAATAAAACTAAGCATTTAAATATCTAAGACATATTATTGGAAGATATAGAATGAAAACTGATATTAATATGCATTTTATGTAAATAGTCTACCATACTATTATTAAGATCTCATTGTTTTACATTACCTTCAGAATTTATCTTATTTTTTTGGCCTTAGCAACTGCACCAAGTTGTATCATTTTGCTTATTTTGTTTTTTTCCTTCTTGAGTATGAGCGTCATATTTTCTTATATCATACTATATGAGTCATAAAAGCCTGATGTATCAAATGATACTCAACAAAAAAATACATACATAATGTATAAAATATTTTGTCAAATTGTTCAATAAACTTTTTCTGACTTTATTTAATATATCAGGCTTTACAGTGTTAATATTTGGAAACCATTATTTTAATATTCAGGCTATAAAATATAATGTGATGTGACTCCCCCAAAAAGTAATATGAATTAATAATTCATGATATTAAAAAAATACCTTACATTTTTAAGGCTTTATATTAATAATTTCAAATATAATACAAAATCTGTTTTGAAAATATGAAACCAACATAAATACAAAGCATATATTTATAAGAACTTGTTACATTAAAAAACAAACAAACAAATGAACTAAATTTTGTTTTTAAAGATTTTTCCTTTTCTTTATCATGAAAATTCTTATTTGTCATTGGCCCTCATACAGAGTTGGAATAACATAAAGGTGATTACAAACCCGATTCAAAAAAAGTTGGGACACTGTACAAATTGTGAATAAAAAAGGAATGCAATAATTTACAAATCTCATAAACTTATATTTTATTCACAATAGAATATAGATAACATTTCAAATGTTGAATGTGAGACATTTTGAAATGTCATGCCAAATATTGGCTCATTTTGGATTTCATGAGAGCTACACATTCCAAAAAAGTTGGGACAGGTAGCAATAAGAGGCCGGAAAAGTTAAATGTACATATAAGGAACAGCTGGAGGACCAATTTGCAACTTATTAGGTCAATTGGCAACATGATTGGGTATAAAAAGAGCCTCTCAGAGTGGCAGTGTCTCTCAGAAGTCAAGATGGGCAGAGGATCACCAATTCCCCCAATGCTGCAGCGAAAAATAGTGGAGCAATATCAGAAAGGAGTTTCTCAGAGAAAAATTGCAAAGAGTTTGAAGTTATCATCATCTACAGTGCATAATATCATCCAAAGATTCAGAGAATCTGGAACAATCTCTGTGCGTAAGGGTCAAGGCCGGAAAACCATACTGGATGCCCGTGATCTTCGGGCCCTTAGACGGCAATGCATCACATACAGGAATGCTACTGCAACGGAAATCACAACATGGGCTCAGGAATACTTCCAGAAAACATTGTCGGTGAACACAATCCACCGTGCCATTCGCCGTTGCCGGCTAATAGGTCAAAAAAGAAGCCATATCTAAACATGATCCAGAAGCGCAGGCGTTTTCTCTGGGCCAAGGCTCATTTAAAATGGACTGTGGCAAAGTGGAGAACTGTTCTGTGGTCAGACTAATCAAAATTTGAAGTTCTTTTTGGAAAACTGGGACGCCATGTCATCCGGACTAAAGAGGACAAGGACAACCCAAGTTGTTATCAGCGCTCAGTTCAGAAGCCTGCATCTCTGATGTTATGTGGTTGCATGAGTGCATGTGGCATGGGCAGCTTACACATCTGGAAAGGCACCATCAATGCTGAAAGGTATATCCAAGTTCTAGAACAACATATGCTCCCATCCAGACGTCGTCTCTTTCAGGGAAGACCTTGCATTTTCCAACATGACAATGCCAGACCACATACTGCATCAATTACAACATCATGGCTGCGTAGAAGGATCCGGGTACTGAAATGGCCAGACTGCAGTCCAGATCTTTCACCCATAGAAAACATTTGGCGGATCATAAAGAGGAAGATGCGACAAAGAAGACCTAAGACAGTTGAGCAACTAGAAGCCTGTATTAGACAAAAATGGGACAACATTCCTATTCCTAAACTTGAGCAACTTGTCTCCTCAGTCCCCAGACGTTCGCAAACTGTTATAAAAAGAAGAGGGGATGCCACACAGTGGTAAACATGGCCTTGTCCCAACTTTTTTGAGATGTGTTGATGCCATGAAATTTAAAATCAACTTATTTTTCCCTTAAAATGATACATTTTCTCTGTTTAAACATTTGATATATCATCTATGTTGTATTCTGAATAAAATATTGAAATTTGAAACTTCCACATCATTGCAGTCTGTTTTTATTCACAATTTGTACAGTGTCCCAACTTTTTTGGAATCGGGTTTGTAAATGACATTTTTGGTTGAACTATCCATTTACTATCTCAAGATTGTGTGTGTATGTGTGTATTTAGGTCCTTGTCATCATTGGTATGTGCACCCTTGTAAACTACTCTACAGTAAACATGTTGGGAAGAAATGACAGTCTCCAGAGCAGTCCTGCTGAAGCTCTAGAGATGAATTATATGAAACTACACATGCATTGCATTATTTGACTTGCATTACATGAACAGAATGGCATGTATAATGGTATAAGAACCAAATGTAAAGGTGCATCCATCATATCAGTCATACATTTTCAGTCATACATTTTCAGTGGAACTGTACTGGTTTGGCTTTGGATCAGGTCCTGACTGCTAAATGAGCTCTTTATCAGCAAGCAGAAAGAAGGATCAAGAACTCAATGTGTTTCTTATAGTCTCTTATCCATTCATCCCAGATGTACTTTCAATAATGCAGACCATCTATCCTAAATAAAAAAGCGGTATTCCGCCAGACCGCCTTCTGTATCCAAATTACGAAAAAAACGGAACTGGTGTCGCGTCAGTTAAGTTTTTTCCGTAATTTGAATAGGTAAGGTGTAGGATGTAGCGTAAGCTTTTTGAACTGCAAGAGTTTTACACTTTCTTTGTATGTAGGTGGTCTGACTATTTATTAATATTTCTCAGATTGTGTTCAGCAGAAAGAAGAAAGTCATACACACCCAGGATGGCTTGAGGGTGAGTAAAGCTTGGGGTAATTTTAATTTGAAAGTGAACTAATCCTTTAAAAAATACCCTGCAGTTGTACTTTTGGTATACTGGTACACTTAAAGTCTGCTAAATTGGAACAACTATTTTTATACTAAAAAAGGTCCAACTAAAGATATACTTAAGTATATTTGATTGTGTACAGGGAACTATTGCAAGTATACTTTAGGTACACTTTAAATATCTTGCATTTAAAGACTAATATTATTCAAAGTTCATTCAATCCTTATCAATATTTACATTAAAACACATTTTAGGCTTAAAATTAAGAAATGGCATTGTGCACAAGTAGTACTCTAAATAAAGTTTAATTATAATTTTTTATATCAGTAAGTCTCAAGCGATATGTCAGTAAATATGTTAATATTTTTGAACTAGACTTAGTATGAAATAAATGTGTTTTAAATATATTACTTTTTTTACTAGGGATCCCTCTCGTGCCTCAGTTCCACACAGTCTGAAGGCCAACAAATCCCACTCTTACTTTCTGAGCACAGTCCAACAACCTGCTGCTGGCAAAACAGGCCTGGTTTCCAAACATACTTAATAAAGTCCAGGTTACAATCCTAGCTGTAAGTAAAAAACAATTCCCAAAGCCTAGAGACAGAGGACAGGAGGGCGTTTGACCAAAAATGGCTGTGCGATGTTAAGATTAGGTAACAGTGTCATGCTGAACCTGCAGAGTGAGCAGAGAATGTTCCAAGTGTGAAATCTCATTAAAGCAAAGTAGAAATCCAAAACTAGATCTGCACAGGGAACAAAAGCATAAAACCTCTGTGCAAACAGATCAGCACAATAACTTCATTGTGTATTTCAATTCTGGATCTTTGATCATGTAATAGGTCGTAACCTTTTAAACACAGCAAAAGTTATTGAAACAATCAATTTTTTTTGGAAACAATACCTCAGGATGAAGAATAAGTTGATCATTGTGTGAAGATTCAGTTTGTATCACATCATGTGAATTTTAAGCTGCTGTTTTGAAAGATTTGAGTTCACACAAATATGAAACTTGTAATTAATATCACCCAAACCTGTATGACTATCTTTCTTCCACGGAATACAAAAGCTCCAGTCCCGTTTGGATAAGAGCAGCCAGGATATTCCTCAAAAAGTCACCTTTTGAGTTTCATAGAAGACAGGTTTTAAACTATCCTTTAAAAGGATAGTTCACCCAAAAATGAAAGTTTTGTCATCACTTACTCACCCTCAAGTTGTTCCAAACCTGCATGAGTTTCTTTGTTCAGCTGAACACACACATCAACTGTCTGGTTACCAACATTTTTCAAAGTATCTTCTTTTGTGTTAAACAGAAGAAAGAAACTCACACAGGTTTGGAACAATATGAGGGTGAGTAAATGATGACAAAATGTTCATGTTCACTATCCCTTTAAGGGCTGAAAAGACAGAGCAGTTTGAATAAATATGTTCTCCTATATCTCTTTCTTTTTCTTTTGGACCCTTTCTGACATTTGTTTAGATGTAGAATACACAAATCCACTGCCACAACAGGTGTGAGGATTCAAATGTTAGTTCCAGCATGAATGATTCATCAACAATTTTAGCTACACACTTGCACACACAGTGCAACATAAATAGAGCGTGAGGACAGCCATTGTTCTTCCCCATAAAACATTCTCTTTATAAGGCATCTTATACTACACTCCTCAAGTCATACCAGATTTTGTTTGATACAATATTGGTATCAAATTGTCATAATTCTTTTCTTTTACTCACACGTTTTGTGTTATTCTACTATTCCTTCACTATTCCTCATTCTTCATTGCCATGCATTTTGAAGGGGTCCTTTTCTAATTGAGCTATATAAATAAAAAATATATACATTTTCTAATTTAAAATATATATATGTATATATAGAGCATATGAACACACACTTCCTAAAACAGATCAGTGATTCAGCAGTCAAATCTGTCATCTGATTAAGTGTATTTCTTATGTCTATATGGGTGATGTAAGATGCTATTTCTATAAGTGAGACAGCTGCACTTTTGAACTTGTGAAAGTTCTTTATAACTCACAATGCACTTTTGTTTTTCACTGAATTACAAATGAATTAAATCCTAAACAGATAACACACACTCACTTTGGCGACGGTGAGGGGTTGGCTGAAGTCCCGTCCTCCAATAAGTCGAAAGCCCCATGGTGCGGGTCCATCCAGCACAACAGTGAACGCCATATCCACAGCAGGTGTGTGTGTGTGTGTCTCGAGTCTGATGGTGTGTTCAGCTCTAAATCCTTTTGAGAAGAGGGAAGACCACTCCTCCAGAGTGAGTGCTATCTCTCTCTCTTTCTATCTTTCTCTCTCACTTTTTTTTCTTTTTAATAATGCTCTTCGCTCTCTATCTGTCTATTCATCACTGTTTCCATCTTATCTCCCTCTGCTCCCTTCCACTAAGTTCTCATTTTACTCACTACTATGGAATTCAATGGGGTCCCATCAGCTGTTTGGTTACCGACATTCTTCATAATATCTTCTTTTGTGTTCAGCAGAAGAAAGAAATTCATATGCATTTGGAACAACTTGAGGGTTGGTAAATAAAGACAGGATTTTCATTTTTGGGTGAACTATATCTTTAAGGAAAGCGTGTGCATTGATTTTTAGATTGCAGGCCTTCCATAACTTCTATAGTAGCCTGGATACTTGTTATATAATTCATTTATATTGTAAGAAAGAAAATGATATATATTTTAAACAACATGAGATTCGGACATTCTTGAAAGATTTTTTGTTGATTTCATACAAATGGTTTCCTCAATCTAAGTGACTTGGTAACTTTTTTTAGATATGCAATCTAAATGGTCTTAAAGTGGTAATAAAAAAAGGGTCGCCGTGATTTTGCCAAGTGTTCTGGGATTAATATCTTTTGTTGATCCTTAAAGGGTTAGTTTACCCAAAAATGAAAATTCTGTCATTAATTACTCACCCTCATGTCGTTCCACACCCGTAAGACCTTCGTTCATCTTCGGAACACAAATTAAGATATTTTTGATGAAATCCAATGGCTCAGTGAGGCCTCCATTGCCAGCAAGATAATTAACGCTCTCCGATGCCCAGAAGACATATTTAAAACAGTTCATGTGACTACAGCGGTTCAACCTTAAGGTTATGAAGTGACGAGAATACGTTTTGTGCACCAAAAAACAAAATAACGACTTTATTCAACAATATCTAGTGATGGGCGATTTCAAAACACTGCTTCATGAAGCTTCGAAGCTTACAAAATCTTTTGTTTCAAATCAGTGGTTCGGAGCTTGTATCAAACTGCCAAAGTCACACCCCCCAGTGGTGAACCATTGAAATTTCGAAATCACGTGACTTTGGCAGTTTGACACACGCTCCGAACCACTGGTTCGAAACAAAAGATTCGTAAAGCTTTGAAGCTTCATGAAGCAGTGTTTTGAACATGTTCTATACTTGATGAAATCAAGTACACCCATAAAAAAAGTCGTACCTTGGTCATTTAAGATTAAAAAATGACCAGAACAGCCAAGGTGTGACCATTTTTTGTCCTGCCTATAGGGTTAAGCTTTAGTTCAAGGTTCACTTTTCTGATAATATAAGAATCTTCTTCCATATTTCTGGTAAGGGAGACTGATCTTAGATCAGAGCTGCATCCACCAGAGATAGAGGAGGACTCTCTGGTCCTCATGGCTGGCCGGGTGCTTGTATATGGGCCTAGAGACAGGGCTCACTGCGTCTGCCCTTATTTGGTGAGTGAACGAAGTGGAGGCTTGTGAAGTCTCACAGGCACATTCTTTTATTACCAATCTGGATTTCACTGTATCTCACATTTAGTTAAGAAGAGCCCTGTTCAGTTTGTCTCATTTTTACATCTTCTCCTCTCATGTGGCCTAATTTTATACTTCCACTTTGTTGATATAGCAATAATAAACTCAAGGCAGTGGACATGGATCCAAATGTAAACTCTTCTCTGTTTCTTTCCATTGCTTTTTTTTCTGACACAAACAGTTGGGCTTCCTCCCTCTCTCGTCTTATCTGACTGATTCATTCCTCCATCTTTTGGTTCAGTCAACATTAAATATATAAAAATAAATGACAGAACTCTGTTATATTACAAGTTTATACCTTTGTTACAACAGAGTAACAATGTAACCCCAAAGACATTGAAATTGGACTTCAACAGGCCTGATTAATTTGTTCCATAAAAGGTTTTTGGGGATATGGCCAAACAAAATAAAAGTCAATGAAAATAAATCAGATGTTCATATCTCTCTGGCTATAACTACACTAAAGCCTTGGCTTGTGTGTTCACAGTTGTTTTAGTATTAAACAATCCCTCCTAAATACACTAACAAAAAAGTGCCTTGGTAATACGTGTATGTTTTTTTGGACACAATATCATGGCAATTAATTTTTTTGGAGATTCACCATAGTACCACAGGCTTTGTACTGTGGTTTACAGTATTCATGAAGTACCAGGTAAATTATACATTATACATCAGGCAAAGTTATTTTGGACACTTACAAATGTATTAAAGTGTTAGTTCACCCAAAAATGAAAATTCTGTAATTAATTACTCACCCTCATGCAAGACCCATAAGACTTCCGTTTATCTTCGGAACGCAACCAAACCTGATTGACGCACAAGAACAAATTTTGTGGAAGCTCAAACATGCTGCATGAACCTCATTGGTTCTCGCACAATGTCAAGCAAACATGCTTCTGTTTACCACAACTGATGTGTGAGTTGATGAAAGTTTATATGTAAATAAAAGCCTAAATTCAAACTGTTCATCATATAAAGTGATCATGTCTCTTCAGAAAATGTGGACAAACCTGCTCTATACATATGGATTAGTTTTACGATCTCTTTATGAACTTTTTGAAGCATCAAATTTTCAGTTTAGCAGCAGTCTATGGAGGGACAGAAAGCTCTCAGATTTCATCAAAAAGATCTTCATTTGTGTTTCGAAGATGAACGGAAGTCTTACGGATTTGGAACAACTTGAGGGTGAGTAATTAATGACAGAATTTAATGATATAACTCTTTAATGTCATTACATTAGAAATATACACTACCATTCAAATGTCTGGGCTTTTATTATTCAGCAAGGATGCTTTAAATTGACCAAAAGGGACAGTTAAGACATTTATAATGTTACAACCAATTTCTATTTCATATAAATGCTATTCTTTTAACTTTCTTTTCAATAAAGAACCTTGAAAAAATGCATCACAAACAATATTAAGCCGGACAACTGTTTTCAACATAATAAGAAATGTTATTTGAGCACCAAATCAGTATATTAGAATGATTTCTGAAGGATCATGTGACACTGAAGACTGGAGTAATGAAGCTAAAAATACAGCTAATGTAATTAATTACATTTTAAAATATATTAAAATAGAAAAACGTTATTTTATAATACTTGACAATATTGATGTTTTTACTGTATTCTGATCAAATAAATGAAACTTTGGTGAGAAGAAAAAAAATATCTTACCATACCCAAACTTTTGAATGTACACACATAAATATAAATAAACAAAACATATTGTTTTTGTTTGATCATATATCATATACATTTCTATTAGTGAAATGCTTTTCTTGAAAAGTTTGCCTGTGTTGATTTTACAATAAATAACAACTGCTTTATTTCATTATCGTTTTTGCACTTTTTAGTTGTGCAAAGAAAAACCTAAAAAGGTTGCAAAATACTTGAAATGAATATAAAAATCACAATCCCAGTGTTCAAATATCAGAACTGGAGGCAATGGATAAACATAGAAGCTCAAATAACTGAGCAGAAATGTATTGGATACAGAACAAAAAAAGCAGAGACAGAGGGAGAGAGATAGAGAAAGAAAGAAAACAAGAAAGAAAGGTAGAGAGAAAGCTTTATTTGAAAGTGAGCAGGTTAAAGATCCTCTCAAGCTCACCAGTTCATCAAGCACACACACATCAAATAACACTATATGTTATATAGTGTTAACACTAACACTATATGCCTATAAAGAAAAAGGCAAAAATATCCTCCAAAAAAATCCACTGTCTTTAGTAGAGGAGAGTAGTTTGTGGCTGTAGCAAAGGCAAACAGTGACTGCAGTTTGACTACAGTGTGCATCAGTATCCATCCTGTGCTGAAGAAAGTCCTTTATTAGTCCCAAAAATGTTCTTCGCTTATTTCTTTTTTGCATACATTTTCTTTATTTTTTTGCACCAAAGAAGTTGGGTGTGTAGAATAAATTTGGCACATGGGATGAAGTAAAAAGGACTAAAAAACAGATGAAAGAAACCAAAAGTGAGAAAGGAAGGGCTTTATAATGGAAGTGAAACTCATGTACAGTACAATACATTTAAAGTATCAGCAAACACAGCTGTGAAGCTGGAAAATGCAAACAGTATGATTAAAATATTTAAAGCTAAAGTGTGTAATTTCTGCACCAATAAATGCAATTGCAAATGTTTTCAAAAAGGTTCCCAAAACCCTTTCCATCTGCCACTGGACAGCCAAACAGAAAACCCCAGCCCAAACTCAAACTATTGGTTGTGCTCAAATCAACAAAGTGCCACAGTGTTCACACTTGGATGAATCAACCTATGAATGGTTTCCTTAGAGTTGTCCTAGCGTATTACGCTATGCAAGGACACAATACTTCATTATTAACATTCTTACACACTTCAACTTTAAAGAAAACAAAAATAATTGAACTAATAAATGTTTAAGGTGCTTTAAGATTGCTCTGCTGTCTGTGAAATTCAGACACTTTTCCATATACTGAATATACGAACTTGTAAAAGCCGATGCAACACAAGCTATGTTCAGATGAGAACACAAGTGATACACTTAGTGCAGAAAATACTGATATACAAATCCTTCAAAAATGAAATGTGAACTTTTAAATGTCAGACAAGCATACAAACTACAACATTCATTAAAGACCAACAACTCTCTCTATTACATTATTTGATGCAATCTCTATATGAGTGAATCTCATGAGAAATGTGGCAGATAAATTACATAATTGAAGTTTATACTAGAGATCAAACTTTCAAAAAAGTAAAAATTGGAAAATTGAGAAATTACCTTTTAGATAAATTAGTTAATTTAGGTTAACAAATAAAAAAAATTAAATAAACATTATAACAGGCTCACACTGTTATTGTAAAATTGTTGCCATTCATTACTAAAATGAGCAATGATTTAATCTTGATTTACATGTTTTTTTTACTGTATCAAAGTCAGGTGGTTCACTGACACCTGGTTTACAATTCTAAAACTCCATTCATAAAATTCTCAAGTAAACATTAGAAAACAAGTTCATTAATCAAATATTTGTTACCAAATTCCATAAAAGCATCTTTCCTCTCCAGAATGTCAATGCACTTTCTTTTTAAAGACAATTTATACAAATACCCACAATGCACTGATAATTATACAAACATTATCCTATATGAATGATTTCCACTTATACAATAGCAAAATTGCTCCATGACAGTTATTTTGTCATTTTGTATGGCAAAAAGTATTGTTACCTATACAAATAATGGTTAAAACACATCTGTTTCTATCACTTCATTATTTTGGCCACACAAGGGGAATGAGCAATTTCATAATTGTCCATGATATCACATGTAGCTCCTTTTAATGAAACTATACATCCTCATCTATAACAGGTGGTCTCTATATTGCTATTAACCGTGCACTGTTTATTACACTACACACAGACATACACACGCACTCAGTTCAACACCGATGCCTGAGGTTTCTCCTCAGTACCGTTTATACTGTTCTACTGACCTCACTTATTACCATGCTACCTGAATCCTCACCGTACTAACTCTGAGCTACCGCATCCTGGAAAATAACAAAATGTCAAAATAACAGGAAAAACACTGATGAATGTGCTGTTGTCAGAATAGCAGATGAAGGTACAGTGAAGAGACTGTGTGATGGCACAAAAAAGTGCTCAAAGTGAAATTAACTTCAGTGGTTTGTCTGTGCAGAAATGGCAGAGCTAAAAATGTTGTGTTTGTGAACACACTCACACATAAAGACACGCACACTTTCTCAAAGGTGAGGTGCCTCATTGGCCCTACACAGTAGGCACTGGAGTGGCCGTATTTGTGCCATTGTTTCCTTTTTGTTAAAGCGGTTTAACATAGTTTCCTGGGAACGTTCCAAATAACCTGGTTCTACGAGACGTACCTGAAAACAAAGACACAAACGGATTATCAGCAATACAATACAATAACTTTCATGAACAGTTTTAACCAACATGATTACACTGTACATCACGTCAACATCTTTTATAGTACTATGCATAATATAGTCAAAAAATGTCATTAAACGTATGTTTTCAATCATATTTTATGTTTTCATATACGGCAACACTTTAGTTTAGGGTACAATTCTCACTATTAACTAGTTGCTTATTAGCATTTATACTACAGGGTTGTTGAATGCTCGAATCTGAACATTCTAAGGTTTGCTTTTATTTTTAGGGAAACGCACAGTAGTAAAGTAGTTCTAGGCAGGTCTCGACCGCACTGCAGTTCCATATCACTTCGGCAAATGTTTTCAGTTATTTCCTACAGCCTGGAACCGCAAAAGAAACAAAACCACAATGACACCGACCAAGTGAATAAATATATAGTAAATAATAGGATGAAAACGACAAATTATTGTCATGGTTTTTGCCACAAAATATGTTTTATTATGTCCTGAAAGCGCATACTCTCTCCCGCTCTTTTTCTCTTTCACACACGTCACGTACTGTATAGTACGGACACACACTTGTACAGAAGCATTTTGTCAGCGCTGCTCTGACAAATTAATCAGTAAAATAGTTTAGCGACTTAAAAGATACGTGGCATATTTTACCAGCGAGGTAATAACTGTGCAGTTTGAGCAAGATAAACTTATAGTTTCGCTATTAGTAGAGACACCTCTGTCATGAGAGACGCACAGACTTAGGTAGGCTAATTCAATTCTCTCTCTCTCTCAACTGTGTTAATAACTGTATCACCTGTATTATTCTGCTATCAAGGCTTAAGCCTCCGTTACGAGTTCCAAAATGACGCTTTGGAATTAGCAACGGAGGCTTGGGATGAGATGCGTAAGAAATTAGTCCCACACACAAGAGTGTTTTAAGGACAAAAACCTGACAAATGTCTTGAAATACAACATCTGAACAGTGTCTTGAGGTGTGGTAACTGTAGTATAACTGTAGTATAGCTTCGCGTTGTGGCCGCATTACCACCTCGGGTCTGCATTATTTTCTAAGAATTCAACGGCCCGTCGTCAATTATTCCTTACCTATATAACTAGGAAATTGGCAGTTTATTAGTACTTATAAAGCACATATTAATGTCTTATTTTGCATGACCATATTCTACATGCCTTAATCCTACCCAATACCCAAACTTAACAACTACCTTACTAACTGTTAATAAGCAGTAATTAGGAGTTTATTGAGACAAAAGTGGCAGTTAATAGTTAATAGTGAGAATTGGACCTTAATCTAAAGTTTGACCGTATATACTGTATATATTACAATAATTTACTCTGGAATTCTTGATTCTGATTGGTCAATCACATTATTTGGTCAAATATTTTTCTATAATGATGGCTAGACTGTATAACTCCCTACTGGCCAAAGTAACTGATAAAAATAACTCAAATCATTCATTCATTTATTTGTTTGGTAATAACAGTAGATCTGAAATAAGTGGGATAATGTACTTCCAGCCACTCATTAGCACATAAAACCTTTTAGTACATAAACTACTGATCAAAAGTTTGGGGTCAATAAGACGTATATGCGCAAGGTTGCATTTATTTAATCAAAAATACAGTAAAAACAGTAATATTGTGAAATATTATTACAATTTAAAATAACTCTATTTAAAATGTATTTATTCCTGTGGTGGAAAATCTGAAAACAGTTGTGTTGCTTTATATTTTTTGTTAAAACCTTGATACATTTTTTCTGGATTCTTTTATGAATAGAAAGTTCAAAAGAACAGTATTCAATCAAGTGTTGTAAATGAAAATGATATACCATTTGCAGAGGTTCTGTAGTAGCTTTATAAAAGACATACCCACAAACCAGCCATCGTCACATTTCTCTATGACATCAACAACGTCCCCCTCCTTAAGCTCCAGCTCATCCTCATTACGAGGCACATAGTTGTAGACAGCTTGGAAGCTTGAGCAACATTAAAATAATGTTTTTAAAATGTGCTGTTTATGGTTGGACAGTGAATAGACAAAATAACACAGATAGTGTCAAAAATTGTAAAATGTACTTACGGGTCACCACCTGCATGCTGGGAATCCTGCATCATTTTCTGAGACAGAGAAAGAGAGTGGAAAGTGTCACTATAGTGTACATGTAACACTTTAACGCGTCAGAATATCATGCCAAATCCAGGCACATGATGTCATTCTATGAGTCTTCATCGTCATCACAGAGCTTAGAGAAAACCTGTTGTTACAATACACACATAGAGGAAATCCACCCATGATGCGACCAGAGGACTATAAAAGAGATTAGAAAGGACCTCATTTCCCAGTCTGCACTGCTGCTAGTGTCACAGCACACTCCATCCTACCCTTCGTGCTTTACTGGGTGATAAACAGGGAGATAAACAGCGCCTCCTGGTGGAAATGGGGCTACGTGGTGGCTTGCCCTCAACCACCACTTCCTGCCTATAAACTGTCTGCAAGAATCAAATGCAAGGCAACCAATCAGAGATCAGCATTCTCATACAAAATCCATTGCTGGCACTGAGATTAGGACCATGAATGAGGTTATAAATAATGCTGTGTTAATTCCATTTCAGTTTTAGTAGTAATTCCAAAGTCTTGAATTATTAGGTATTCGAGTACAGTCCAACTTTGGGCAAGTAAGAAACACAGACATACATGCAAAAACACAACTGTCTCACTTGCACTATTGACCTAAGACACAGTATTTAATATAACGGAATGAGGAATAGTTTCATTCAGTTTGTCAATCATTCAACCAACAAAATTATTGAAAACAAATTTCCAGTGAACAAAAAACAGAGAAAGCATGTGTTGTAGGGGATAAACAAAATGATATCATTATCTACAGACCCTCATGTCAATACAAATCCATATGTTATTTTCTAATGTAGAACATTTTATTAGAATTTTTAAAGACGTTTTATGCAGATATTACAATAAAAACAGTAACCACTGGCTGTTAAGCCAAAAATAAGGATAAGGAATGCATGTGATATTAAAAATCTTTCTGATATCGATAAGCTGGTAATTATTTTCATGTTATGGCTGATAATTGATAAAATGCTGATATAAAAATTGTATACTGTTTTGTTTAAATTAAAAAGAAACACTAAGACAATCGTTTTAAATGCTATAAGTGAATTTAGGCATCACAATCGGATGTTCATTTTGAGATTCTATGAATTAATTTGAAATAATAAATCTAAATGATAAATCTAAATGTAAAAATAGGGACATGCACAATTAAATATGCAATATCGGTCAATCAGTNTGTATATATATATATATATATATATATATACACACACAGGGCTTGACATTAACATTTTTGCTCATCAGCCACTGTGGCTAGTGGTTTTTCAAAGTTACTAGCCACTCAGCATTTTCAGTGGCCACAAATTTTCTGTTGGGAAATCACATTTTATATGATTAAAGTTGACTTTGACATGCTAAAATCACTTGATTTTGAGTCATTTTACTTGATTAGCTAGACTTAAAACCCTTTCAAACTTTCAAATGCAGATTGACCACCTAAATCAAGACTAGGCCTACATGGTATATCAGCTGCTATGTACGGGTGGGTAATATGACCATAATATGATACATTTTATAATTGTATAAGTTATTTTTGTTAGGCTATATAAAAAGAACAAAGAAGCAAATTAGCAAATTACAAATAAAATAGTATATTAAATACTCTTTTTTTTCAGATACAGTAGGCTTATTTAACATTTATTTAACATCTTTTGTTCTTTGATTAACATTAATGACAGACAGGTATTTAATTGTGTTGCTGAATGCATGTATGTAATATAGCTACTGATACATATTCAGGTTTTACCCACCTGTTTACGTACACTTAAGCCATAACCGACTGTATTCACGCGAAATACTACACACAATGGACATTTTGATATCTGTATGTGTGTGTATTTGACTATTCAGGGGCAAGGAGATCTAATTGTGTGTCTTCTGTTGTGTGTCATTCAACGCGATCCCGCCTTCACTACCTGCAAATTAATCGATAACGAATTGTGATCAGATTGTAATTTTGTGCTACGACGAGCTTGGCTACCTTTGATTAGGCTCTAGGCTGAAATTATATTCAACTCGCCAAAGTGGCTAGTGGGAGTGGCTGTCTTACCCGTCACAGCTGAAATCTACCCGCATTTGGCGGGTTGGCGGGTGTTA
>RJVU01075617.1:4109909-4130169 GCA_003731715.1 Anabarilius grahami
AATTTTTTGAGATAGGAATTTTGGGTTTTCATGAGCTGTATGCCAAAATCATCAGTATTAAAACAATAAAAGACCTGAAATATTTCAGTTGGTGTGCAATGAATCTAAAATATATGAAAGTTTAATTTTTATCATTACATTATGGAAAATAATGAACTTTTATCACAATATGCTAATTTTTTGAGAAGGACCTGTATATATATAGCATACCTACAGAAAACACCATAAAGGCACAAAAGTAGTCCATATGTTTTTGCTTGGCCCTGGTCACAATGAACTGTGTGGCAAGAGCAGCTTGTGATATTTTTTTCACAGGTTTGGTACAATATGAGGGTGTATATATAATGACAAAATTTTCAGTCCTTTAAGACTTTACTTCTAACCCTTAAAGTACCAAGAAATAAAAAATGACAATTCATTCTTATTTTTTTTTTTTATTGACTATTGCTGTATTTACTATAAAAGACATATCAGTGCTGTGCACATCTATATTTATTTATTTGTTTATTTATTTTAATTCCTGTGCCCTCGTAATCTTTAATCAAAATAACTTCCCCTCCCTCTCATAACAACATCTTTTAATATTTGCTTAATGTCAAAAACTTCTACGTCGCACATCAATACACATGCACCACACGTCACCCCTGAAACCATTGTTTTGAACATTCTTTTTACCTTAATCTTAGGAGACCGAGGCTGTGAACGTGGGGAGAGAGGAGAAATAGAGGTAGAGGATGGGGGGATGGATGGTGAGGGCTGAGTGGAGACTGCAGGTACAGAGGAGGGAGAAGGAGAGGAAAGGAGTGTAGGAGATCTGGGAGAAGAAGGTGGAATTTCAGAAGATGGGATGCGGTCTGAAGAAGATGGAGGAGGAGAGGGAGAGGAGGGTGGGGAGGCTGGAATAGTTGGCAGAAGAGGCTGGCAGGAGGAATAAAGAGGCGGATGGAAAGAAGGAATAGGAGATGAAGGAGGAGATGGTGGGATTGGTGAGATATGAGGAGAGGATGGAGGAGAAGGAGAGTGGGAGGAGGGGATATTTGAGAAAACAGGAGTGGAAGTAGGAGAAGATAGCTGAGGAACAACAGAAGAAAGAAGGGGTTGCGGAAATGAGGGAGGAGGAGAAGGAGATGAAATGAATTGATAATTAGAAGTCAAAGAAGAGGCGGAAGAAGGAGAAATATTGAAAGTCGATGAAGGAGGAGGAGGAAGAGGGATTGGGGAGTTTGGAGGAGACAGAGGAGGTGAAGGAGTGGAGAGAGAGAATGGAGGGAGAGGAGAGTCTGAAGGGGAAGAAACAACTGAGGTTTGGGGGATAGAGGAGGAATAGGGCACCAAAGGAAGAGGTGAAGCAAGAGAACATGGAGAAGGTTTGGAAAAAGATGGCGGAGAACAGTGAACAGCAGAGGCAGATGATTCAGTGTGTGGAGGAGAAAAGCTAGTGGAAGACAGAGTAAGGGAGGAATTAGGGGTGAGTGAGGAGGAGAAGGGGAGAGATGGATTGATGGAGGAGGAGTCAGCCTGGCAAAGAGAAGGACAAAGGTGAGACTGTGTTCTACTACTGAGGTGAACTACTTTTTACAACTTTGAGCCTGACTGTCAAAATTTCACACACAACTAGTGTGACAAAGACTATTTAAAGGGGCCATATCATGGTAAACAGGACTTTCCTTGATCTTTTGAAATAGAATTGATGTAGACTATGTATATTTCTGGTCAGAACCATATAACCATCAATGTCTACATATCTACACATATTCAGTATCCAGAAGCTTAGCACATTCAGTTACAGCAAAGTAATAAGGATAACGCAGGAAGGGTGAATCTCATGATACCACTCAAGTAACTGGACACATCTTCATAAATCTTTTTCAAAGCTATTTTGGACCCTGACGGAAAACATGCAACCCACAAATGATGAATACCTATAACAATGGATTTCCACCTGGTATTAAGATGCATTTTCGTTTCTGCTCTGATAGCCGCAATACAACGCCGAATGAATGAATGAATGAGGCATTTATATAGCGCTTTCTATGTACAACTGTACACCCAAAGCGCTTTACAATCATATCAGGGGTCTCTCCTCATCCACCACCATGCTGTAAAGAAATCAAGAATGGTGAGATAACATTGTGCTTGCATGGTACGTTTTTCATCTTCAAACCAAACTTGGGTCTTCAGCTGACAAAGTTTAAATCCCATCTGGCTAGCGTGCTTCCCATCATGTTTACGCATTAGGTCAGTAGGTGGAGAATATGTGGCCTTTTGTGGCTGTTCGAACACATTCAACCACATGAGCGTTTCCACTGTGAAAGCAACCTGGTTGAATGTGTTTTCGACTATCTCTGGAAGTGGTCGAAAGTGGACAAGCTCAAAACATTTTACAACCCATTTACACCTGTATTTAGCGTTGTCCACTTGTGATCCGATCAACCAAACGCATCTTAATACCAGGTGGAAACAGGGCCAATAACTATAATCATTCTAATTGAGAATAGGGAAGTCCATGCAACAACTACTGTATAACGATAATGGCACAGAGGAATGATAACATTGGAATCACTTTCAGAATGTCTTTTTTTCAACTGATGAACAATAAAAATATTGACATCCAATCAGAATCCACTTCACTTAAAGTGCTTGAGGGGCAGACAACAATAACTACAGCGTACGCTTATAATATAACAGAATAGTATCATCAGCTGGTGTGTGGATGCTGCTATTGTTAATTTTATAGTTATCTTTATAGTTGTGGTTCTTGTGTGAACAGTAGCAAAACCAGTCTGTTTAAAGGGGGGGGGTATCACACACAGTTTCTGCCAATCTCATGTTAATCTTGAGTACATATAGAATAACAATGGATCCTTCATCTCTCCGAAAAGTCTTTAGTTTTGTCATATTTATAAAAGATAGATACGCTAAACCGAGTCTTTCTGAAAAAAGCCGAGCTCTTGGAGGCGTGTCTGCCGTCAGTGCCGTGGACGGAGCTTAAGAGTCACGAGTGTGCGCAGCTTCTGCGTAGAGATCGCATGCTAGCTGCGACATCATTATAAATAAAAAGGGAACAAAAACGTTTGTGTTGTTTACATTATATGCACTTGTGTGCCGATTGCCAACAAAACACAGACATCTGATGCAGCTTTACTCACCGCCCCCGATCTGCAAATGGGAACTGCCGAACTGGAACTTGTTTACAAAGTATTCATCACCGAATTTACGCGAACAAACAAACATATGTGCACAACTCCATTGCTGCCCTGGAAAAACAAACTTCATCCTCTGTTCCCTTAATGCTGGGCTCTTTGGGAAGCTGAAAAAGGTCATCTTTCCCGCACAACCAAAAACACACTCCTTTGTTTAAAGGAGCTGCGTCTCATTTCGGAGGCTGCGTCCTCCGGAGGTCGCATTTGAAGGCTGAATACTTCATCAAGGATGTCATACTTAAAAAAAGTAACCATATTAAAATTGACTGATATTCATTGTGAGGTGTAACATACTGTAATTTCTTTCTTACTTTGCAATCTAACGGTTAATTTTCTTAAATGAGACTGCCTCGATGATGTATGCAGCCTTCAAAGGGTGCAGCCCCTGAATTGGGACACAGCCATTGTTGAAAAATCTCTCGGCTTCCGTATCCCTGACGAAACGCGTTGATGGGCATGCTCTTGCTCTGGGTGATGTGTGTGTGCACGCTTATCAGGGAGAAGTGCCTATACAAGGAATTCCGCTCTCTTTTGACGTCATACAGGACACACTAAAAAAAAACTCTCCGAATCCTGTTCTGAAACCGGAAGTAGTGGATTTGGCACAGAAATACTCCGTCATACGTCCAACTCGTGTTTTGAAACTTTGCCCATGTTTAGCATGAGAGTGCAACTCTTTAACGGTGTAAATAGGTCAGAATGCATGAAATAGCATTACACCCCCCTTCAAGAAACACTGAAAAACACTATACTGTACATTTGTGGATTTCCGAGAAAAAAATAAATGCATTTTAAAAACATGTTGGATATGGCCCCTTTAATTTAGTCAAAGAGCATGCAAATAATATATTTTTTTTTTCTGAAATGAAAAAAAAAAAGCCTTAAACCTAAGGTTTAAGAGTTTTTTACTCTCTGCACACCAGACTATCATGCTTCTCTCACACTGCATGTTGCACCTCTTTTCTTGAAACAGCCTCCAAGGCTGATCTGTTGATCACTTCATCATCCTCTTCCTTTATGTACAACTCCGGAAGCTCCTCCCATTTTATTGCAGATACTGGACTGTAAAGCTCTGTTTTCTCATTGAAAATGACTGACAGCAGCTCCTCAGCCTTTTTCTCATAGATATCATGATGTTTATCCAGTTTATTTTCTGATTTGTGGCTTGAACTGATGGACAGTGACCTATCAGGTAACACATCTTGAATAGCTATGTTTTTTGATCGACTGGCCAGTCTGCATTCAAGTTCATTTTGGAGTTGTTTTTTCAGAAACATCGACATAAGCTCACCATATGGATCAGGTTCACTTATTATCCTAGATGGGTTATAGTTTTGTTTCAAGCATTGCTCCTTTACATACATATCTACTAAGAGCTTTTTACCATCATTCTCCTTTTGTTTCATTCTTAATAGCTGTTGATTTTGGTCTGTGATCCATTTCATGGGTAACGATTCTTTTAAATCTTTTTCTGTCAGTTTATCTCTGTAGGGAAGTTCATGGGAAACATTTGAGGACTCTGAAGTGATTGATCCATGGCTGAAAAAAGGGGAGGAAAGGTTTTGTGGTGGGGTAACCCTTTGCACAAGTGGAGCAGGGGATTGGATGCCTATGTAGTGTAGGTTTCTGGGTAAGGGAGGAGGGGTGGGTGGCACTGGACTGCCACAGAAAGATGGGTAAGTGGTGGATGCACCCAATGTGAGGGACAGCCATTCGCTAGTGACCGTTTGAAGGTGTGTCCTAGTGGCAGAATCAAGCCACTGGAAATGGGAGTCTGAATCGTGCTTGAGCAAGGAAGAAAAAAAGCAGAAAGACTGGTTCATGAACTTATTGGCTTAAATAAGGTCTGAAGGACAGACTTTGTAGGTGTGATGGTCCAAAATTGGTCCAAAACTTACCTTCTGTGCCCTATATGTGTGCGTGTCTTCTTGGTGACTGGGGCTCTTGGAAGGAGAGCCTTTGATCACATCGACATAGGACACAGGGAAAATGCCCTGCTTGTTTGAGCCAGGAATCTTTCCTTCATACCAATTCTGATCCACCTTCCTTAGGAGGATCACTCGCTCCCCCTAGAACAGCAAAAACAATGCACTGTAAACCCTAACGCTCAAAATACTTGGTTTTAGTAGGACAAACTTAAATTGAACAATTAATTTAGTTAAATTAACTGTTATGAGTATTTAGAACTTTCTTTTTCTTTCAAGTTCACAACACTGACATATTTTAAGTAAACTGAACTGTTTCATTGTTTTGAGTATGAGTATGAACTTATTTCTTTTAATTTAGACTAACTTAAAGGCCCGCTGAAGTGTCTTGGAACGTGCAGCATTATTCAATATGTTGATGTCATTTCAACTGAAACAGTAAAAACAGCGCGATATATCGAACAGCCCCACCACTTTTTTAAAATAGCCAATAGCGTTTAGTTTATATCACAGCTCGGCCAGAGCCGTTAAACTCAGTAAAACCTCTGTTTAGTTTTAATATCCATCATTTATCCTCCTAATCTGCTCTCTATCACTGTCAAATATAGCATTCTGTGCAGAATTTAAATGGGTCCGATAACTTTCGTGGTCTGAGTCGAATCGCAGATGTGATCTGCTCTGCTAACATTCATACTGAAGCTAAAAAATTTAAATTCTGATTTCAGGGGGATATTAAGTTTAACTGAAACTGGGCTGGGATTTAAATTTCCCAGCATACTTTGCCCATGGCACTCGTGGCACTTTTTTGTGCAAGATTAATGGTAAGGGAGATTTAGTAGTGATTATGTTGTGCTAATTTAAAAGGGTTTCTGTTAATGTAGGTTTTTGGAAATTTTACCATCATGGTGACAAGTGAAGCATGCTGCTTGGTTTGAGAGCAGGTAAGTTACATGTTTTAAGTTGCTGTACTCTTTCAGTAAGTGCTATTCAATGCTATTGTTAACATGTTAGCAAATTAGCAAGTTGGCATTTTCTGAATTTTCTTATTAGGATCTACAGTGAAGTAAATAACTCATTTGATTAGCAAGAACTCAAAATAAAAAAGTTAATTAAATATTTAGTTAATTGCTATCAAAATGTATGAGTTAGCTAACTCAGTACTTCAAGTTAGGAGCAATTAACATGCATGAGTACTACAAATTTAAAACTTGATAGTTCTGCTTACTTAAAATTGAAAAATTGTAACTGATTTCCTCAATTTTTTTGAGTTAACCCAACTTATTTGGGCTTACAGTGTGCATGCATGCTTAAAATACACTATTTAGGCTAGGGTGAGTTAGTAAGTACATGTTTTAGACTAGAGTTTGAGAGATGGTAGGGTGTGTTATAGGTGTTTACACTTGCCTTTCTAAGAGAAAGCTCTACGTTAGTGTCCGCACTGAAGTTGTATCGTGCTATGGCCTCTCCCATCTCTCGAACCTGAGCTGGAGGAGGAGGCCTGACAGGCTGTCTCCGCTCAGGAGATGCCACCTTCTGAAGGGGAGAAAAAAAGATAGAAAGCAAGAGAGAATATGATTACGTGTGTGTCAGGGTTTAGTTTAACTCAATAGGTTACATAGACACTGACCTCAACGTAAGAGATGGGGAAAATCCCAATCCGTCCTCTATGTTCCCCCTCATACCAGTTACTGTCTATCTGTCTGATGATGTTGACTGGATCACCTTTCTTAAAGGAAAGTTCCCTGTAAATGCACACACATGTGCAGGCAAAACATGCATTACGTACACAGTAAAGGGAATATACTTATACCTATTAATTTATACATAGGTATAATATTCAAAAATATTCACCAATTTCATTAATCGTAATGATCCATGATATAATAACATATATATATATATATATATAAACATATAAACTGTGTTATTTGCAAGCTGTGTTGTACTTTTTTTTTGTTACACAATGAATTTTGGTGATATGCTAATTTTCAGGCTGAAATTCATGGGAAATGCTCTCATGGTTTTATTAACATGGATTTTCATGCAAGCTGACACTTTCGTGCTATGACTGACAGCTCAGAGCTCAATTGCAATGCAGAGACCAATTTGACATTAGCAAGTTAGTATGCAGAAGGCAAAGAGCAAAAATGCAACATAACAAAATGAAAAACAAAAGAAAGGCAGGATAAGAGTAAATTTAAATGCACTTTCAAAAACAAAAAGCTGCCACAGCCCATGTTGCACATTCATATTCAGTGAGATGCTGTGATGTTATTATCATGCGCCAGGCGGATTCTCTCAGAGTTTTACATATATACTCACTTGGCAGACTGAGCTTTAAAATCATAAATAGCCCTGGCAGACTGTTTCTGATGGAGGAGAGAAGACAATATAAGATAGGTCATCTGCTTAGAGGAGACCTACGAGGCAAGCAAAAAGACCATCAACTATCCAACATATGCACGTCTAAGCCATATTTTCTGAGACAACCAAAATAAAGGTTACAAGATCATGGGATTTATGGCATAGTACAATACGGATTCAGGATTTAAAATACTATTCCCATTACTATATACATTTACTCTTTAATCATTGATGTTTTCCCTGCAGGTTTCAAATCATGGTTCTCTGAAATGAAAACTTGTTCATGTAAAAATAGATACGAGGGATATCAGCATTTCTACCTCTCTTTCTGGAGTAGGTCTTCTGCTTTGTGGTGTGAGACGTCCTGTATCAGAGCCCTGATCTGTGGAAACACAGATAAAATGTCAACAGAAAGAAAACATACTTGTATAGTGTCCATGGTGGCACCACATGCAATCTATTGGTGTCAAAAGTAAAATGAGACTATTTAAAAATGTACAATTATTTATTTCACATTTGAGGACAAACAAAAAGTAAGGAATGACCTGGAACATCACAATATGACTTAAAATGGCATGCGCTTGACATAAAAAGGGCCCAAATACAACAATCATCACAGAACATTGTATTTAACCAAAACCTAACATAGAAAATGTATAAAAAAGGAAACAAATAAGTGGCTTAACAACAGTATTTCATACATCAGCAAATGAAAAAACTAAAAATTGACAGGAAAGGGCACAAAATTAAAACATAAAATTAAGCTCAGTAAACACATCATGCATTTAGCCTACTAGACAGGCATTAATTGCAACATGAACTGCTAATACTTCTTTTCCACTTGTATCATTGCCCATAAACAGTATAAACTGCAGTGATGAGACAGGCATTAAGAAAAACAACACAGTTCAATTCCACATGTATTCATAATTTGAGTTTTTGTGTTAGCATTAAAGCTATAACTATTAGCTAATGTACTCTAAAAAGTACAAAATATTGAAAACAGATTTTGTCTAATCAAATATGTTTTAAAATGAGAATGTCCCTTCTCCTAAAACCAGTGACAACCGATATACCTAATACATTCAAGTCGGACGGCGCAATGCTGAAGAAGCATGCTGATTATGTAGAAAAGAAGTGGAAGCGTTTGCATGTTTTTGAGTTGGTAATATCTAAAGGTAAAGACATGAGGATTCTGCAATAATGATACGGAAGGATAAAAACAACTTTAGAGAACTAGCTGCACCTGAGTAGCAGTGCACATTAGCATTAACATTATGCTGGTTGTTGTTGGAGGCGTCTGCATGGTGTTGCTGCTGGTAGGAGGCACATTGGTGGGCTCCATGGTAAGGCTGGTGGACGTGCGGCGAAGAGGGGGAGCCGGACCCTCTTTGAGCCCGCAAGGAGGAGCTACGCTTGGGCACGTCTGGTAGCAACTCCTCCAATAACCGCCGTAATATGCTATCATCTGGCATCCTTGCTGGTCCTTGCCCCTTTTCTGCCCTTATGTGGTCATAAATGTCCTGCAAAGCAGCATCTAAAGCCTCATAAATTGCGGTTTTGGATTTCGGCCGTCCACTTCTGCAATGTCGTCGTTGGGTCGGCGGGGAGCCTCGTTTCCGGCGGAAAGGCACAGGGCTGACCAGGAAGGCCAGTTTGGAAAGGCCTGACTCACTTGGTGACTGTTGGGCTAGTGAAGATGTAACAGCAGGGTGGGATTCCTGCCGAGCCCTTTCCTGTTGTCGTTCATGCTTTAGCATGGTGGTGAAACGTGTATAGGACGCCGGACAGCGACCCTTACAGGAGCTGATGAGGTGGCGGTGTTGGTAACCTTGACTCTGACCCACACTCTGGTGCAGGTGATGGTGGCGGTGGTGATGGTGTCCATGGTGATGGTGTCCATGATGGTGATGTTGCCCAGAACCATAGAAGCTCTCCGATGAGGTGAGCGAGCAATGATCCAGGTCGCTCTCGCTACACAATGAAGACCCTTCTATGTGGATGTCGCTCATTTCAGAGGCACAGGCGTCCTGTTCACTGTCCGAGTAGTCTTGATGCTGCCTCTGGTTCTTCGCATGAATTGGCACCAGACTATTGCTGTCTGGTCCCGGTCTTGGCTGTCCCTCAGGGGGACTTCGAGCCCTTTCTGGAGGATCTTCCTCCTCCAAAAGTGATTCAACAGAAAAGCGTCGTTTGGGACAGCTGCTGGCCCTTGAGGACCCTGGTGTGGTGGTGCCCGAAGGGGCATTTTCGTCACCAAGGTCTGGCATGGACTTTGATTTCTGGATGAGCTGTTCATATTCCGATATACGGTTTGGGACCATGTGTTGTGGCACCTCATGACCGAAAGGTGCCCAACCGTGGAGGTTGTGCCTCTGTTGTTGCTGTAGCCGTTCCAACTCGAGGATTCGTGCGCGTACAGAACGAATCACCTCTGAGGGCAACAGTTGCTCACGGTCTATGTGGTGCATCTTCTTGTAGAGCTGAAGGAAACCTGGAGCATCATGTGCCATCTTACGCCGGTGATGTCGGCGCCCCCTGGGAGATGAGGTAAGACTTTTTACTTGAGGCTTCTGTGGAGCGTCTTCATCGAGCAATGAACCTGCACTTTCAGAGCGAGTGGTAGTCACAGAAGTGGATGCCCTCCCATCATTACTAGCAGCATGTCCATCCGACAACAAGTCATCACAGCTGCGTGATTTGAGCCGTGGTGATGAAGGGGTCAAGGCCGATTCATCGTCAACGCTACTCCAAGTCTCTGTAGTTTCATGTCGGCCTGTCTGCCAACCGTTCTTGAAGCAGATGGAGCGCTTGGAGCCACGCCAGGTTGGCGTGGAGATAGTGAGGGAGTCTGAGGAGAGATGAGAGGAAGGATGCTCCATACCCGGAGAGCTCATACAGGAAGAGAGTGACTCACTAGCGTCTCCAGCTGTGAATTGAAATAACATCCAATGCAGCATGACAAAGAGGAGACAGGAAAGCTGGTTAGTAAGCTCAGCAGACAGAGAATGACAAAGCGAGAGAAAACGGGTATCAGTGAGAAAGTGTCAGTATAGTTAAATGAGAAAGAGGACAATGTGCAGTCTCGCGGAATTATGATCTTCTACAAAAATTCAAACATTTCACAGACTAGGTCTAACCACAAATGTGACCATGATTGAACAAGAGAAATTAGTATTTTCAGTTTCTGACATGAATCAAACAAAACATATAAATAGGAATTTGTTTATAAATTATTCAACCAGGAAATGGTAATAGAACAAATCCATCAAATTTGATCAGTCTAATACCTTCTGTTCGCATGTGTAGTTGTGTGAGTGTTGTCTGAATTTACCTTTGGCTCTGGATGGTGAGGAGGGGGAGGAACGTATGGTGGGTTTCTTCAATGTCTGTGCTTTCTGGGAATCCAGAGGTCGGGAAGATACTTGACTGGCATTCTGGTCAATTTCTGTGTTGGCTTGAGTGACAGATGGTTCTGACTTTCGCCTTTTCCTATAGTCACTTGCAGAACTAAAATTCCCAGATCAAAAAACATTATTATTGACTATATTGATTTTATAACACTAAACTTGTTACACATTATATATGTAAATAAGATAACAAAGAAATAATTTATTCTTATGCCTAAAAAATCATAATTAAAGGGATAGTTCACCCAAAAATTTAAATAATCCCATGATTTACTCCCCCTAAAGCCATCCTAGGTGTATATGACTATCTTCTTTCAGATGAACACAATCCGAGATATATTTAAAAATATCCTTAGTCCTCCAAGGTTTATAACGGTTGTGAATGGTAGGCCAAATTCTGAAGACAGAAAAACTGCATCCATCCATAAAAAAAAAGAATCCATACGACTCAGGAGGGTTAATAAATGCCTTTTTAAAATATCCATATTTAAAACTTTATAAATTCAAATAATGAGCTTCCGACGGACGACCGTACACATACTGCGCACGTCAATTTGGGCGGAAGAGAAGGCTTTGACCTGACGTGATGACGCAATGACGCACACGGAGGTGCAGAGGAGAGAGCAAAACAAAACACTGGTCACGAATTAGAAGTTTAAAAAGAGAAATTTTAAAGAGAAATGTTGGAGGATTTCGAAATAAGAGAAGTGGAGCTTGAGTTTCTTGCCCAGCCGTATTTGTTTGAACCGTGAAAGGCATCTAAGCTTACAATACTCCTACATCCTGCGTCATACGTCAGAGGATATGTCAGAGGATTACTCATTTGGCAGAAGTCGACTTGCGCATTCTGCGTGCGGTCTTTCGCCGGAAGCTAGTTGTTTGAATATATAAAGTTTTAAATATGGATATTTTTCTTACAAAAATGCATCCCTTCGCTTCAAAAGGCCTTTATTAACCCTTGGGAGTCGTATGGATTCTTTTTTTTATTTTTATGGATGGATGTATTTTTTCTGTCTTCAGAATTTGGCCTACCATTCACAACCATTATAATCCTTGGAGGACTAAGAATATTTTTAAATATATCTCGAATTGTGTTCGTCTGAATGAAGATAGTCATATACACATAGGATGGCTTGAGGGTGAGTAAATCATGGAATAATTTTAATTTTTGGGTGAACTATCCCTTTAAATGAATAGCTGTGTAACTATTTTAACGATTCTGTAAAAACAGTGCATAAACCAAATGAAAAAACTGTTTATGTGTTTATGCTATTTTGAAAAATGGAAACATCACCCAGAATTGGTCAGCAAGTGGACAACATACTCTAGTACATTTATTGACAATGACACTCTGATTACAGGGTCTACACATTAAACAGTTCTAAATAACAGTTCTCATATCCTGTACACTATAGATGCCATATGCACAACAGCATGTCACTGAGCTAGAGATGATCTGAGAGCAGTAGGAGGTATGAAAAACCCTTAATATTCAAATACACACACCAGTATGGGATGTAAAATTCATCTGTACACACTAAATCAATCAAATAAAGAGTGGCAGAGCTTTTAAAAAATAAACAAATTAAATTACACAGAGGATGCTAAGTTTCTGTCCTCCAATGGATATCCAATAAGCATCTCTCTCCAAAATGAAAGAACCTGA
The DNA here is from genome assembly GCA_003731715.1 of Anabarilius grahami. Lineage (NCBI taxonomy): Eukaryota > Metazoa > Chordata > Actinopteri > Cypriniformes > Xenocyprididae > Anabarilius > Anabarilius grahami. The sequence continues at coordinate 4,122,478 of RJVU01075617.1, forward strand.
GTGAGAAAATAAGATATAAGAATGAAAGGGGAGCTTACCTTGAAGGCCCATCAGGCCGTTCAGAAGGCGAGAGATAGAGGGATGACTGAAAGAGAGCAGACAATAAAAGGGAAGAGTGAGATCCATGGGAACAAAGAAGTGTAACGCACCCGTCCTGTGCCTCGCTCACAACCTTCCCCCCGCATGCGCAAAGAAAGCGATGACTGACAAGGGTTCCACATCTCTCTATCCCACCTTGAAGGACTGTGAAAATGAACTGTGACCTCCTGTAAGAATAAAAAAGGGGCTAGGGCCCCACAGTAACCAGAGCCCAACAAAAGCCAGCAAACAAAACAGTACAGATCCAGAGAGGCTGCACGTGGCACCAGGTCACAAGAAGCCCGGTCTATTATGTTGTCCAAGATTGCCACGCCTCCTTTCCTTTGACACAGCCTGGGGTGAATTACAACAAATCTGAGTACAATACAGCAGTCTCTGGTGTTCACTCTGGCTTATCCATGAGACTTGGATCAGAGAAAAGAAAGGAAAGCAATTAACAACACAGCGTTTTTAACACACCAATGAGATGATCCAGATAGGAAAATAAATAAAAGCCAAATAGGAAAATAAATAAAAAGTCAAACCACAGGCACAGGAAATGTGCATTTCAATATTACTTGTGAGCATGTGACTCTTTTCAAAACAACATATTTCAAAACAAAAAATTACAACAAAAATTATCTCATGCACATGAACACATTCATTCATCAGAGGAAATTGTAAGAAGATGCCCCAAAATTCCAAAGAAATTATGGGCATAGTCCACCCAAAAATGAAAATTCTGTCATCATTTACTCACCCTCATGTTTGTCCAAACCTGTATGATTTACTTTTTTTCTGTGGAAAATAAATTAAGATACTTTGAGAAATGTTTTTGTTCATACAATGGCAGTCAATTGTCACCAAAAACTGTTTGGTTACCAAAATTTTTCTAAATATCTTCTTTTGTTTTCTGCAGATGATAGCAAGTCCTACAAGTTTGAAATGGCATGAGTGCGAGTAAACGATGACAGAAACTTTGGGTGAACTATCCCTTTAAGACTAAAAACTTAAAACTGGGGAGTGAGGAAGTAAACTTGACAGCAAGTAAATAAATAATACAAAAGGACATTCCAATAAAAAAAGATATGAAAAAGCATTTTAAACCACAAAATGCATATGTGAGCGTTCAATTTTCTGCACATTTTTTCATACTTTTCAGTAGTGTTTTCATCTGATTCTCCAGGAAAGCCTCAATTAAAGTGACCTTTATTACGTGAACTAATTATTTCACATTTAATTTGATATTTGTTTTAATTGAATAGTTTACTTAAGAATTTACATATGTGGGTCAAATTAATTTTCATTTGCCATCTGGAAAATAAACGATGGGGCAGGAGGAAAAGTGAAAGAAAAAGAGATATAGATAATAGATTCTGAATTCTGAAAAGCAGAACAGCAAATTGTAGGATGAGCAAAGAAACAGCAAAGGAAGGATGAATGGATGGACAGGAAGGTAGATTTACCTGTGCCACAGCATGTGTGGAGTAGTCAGGATTATAATCCAACCTCTTTTTAGGAGGCTGGATGCCCCGCCACCCGAACGAACGAACAGCACAGAGGTGAAGAAGTGAAGAGGTGAAGATGAGGTGGAGAAGCAGGTGCATCATGGGAAAAAGACACATGTGGAGAGAGTGACAACGTTAGGACATGGAGAAACAGAGATCACACAAAACACACAGTGTACAAACAAACAAAGGGTGAATACTAGTGAACCTTAGTATGTCGAAAGTACTCGACTACAGTGCCCACACATGCTTCACCTACCTTACACACACTGACGATTGTGTGTACATATAATACACACAACGATGAAACTGCAAAAGGCTTCACGCATATTTTGCTTGTTTACACATGGTGGCAGCAAACTCAACCAGTAAACAAGTCAGGAAGTGTGTTCTAGAAGCTGGAGGAACTGTGCATAAAATCTCATTTATGAACATACAGTAGCCTCTAAAATATATGGCCACACATTAAAAATGTTTATGAATTTCATTGCATTCAATACATTAGATAAAATAAAATAATGATAATTTCTAATGACATTATTTTTGTAATGGCATTTGGAACTGTTGGATGTACACTACCATTTTACTTAAAAAAAAAAAAAACTCTTTTTGTTCAGCAAATATGCATTAAATTGATCAAAATTGACAGTAAAGACGTTCATACTATTACAAAATATATAAATTTCAAATAAATGCAGTTCTTTTGATCATTCTATTAATCGAATAATCCTGAAAAAAATGCATAATGTTTTCCACAAAAAAATTAAGCAGCAGCTGTTTTCAACTGCAATAATAAGAACAAATGTTACTTGAGAACCAAATCAGCATATTAGAATGATTTCTGAAGGTTCATGTGACACTGAAGACTGGAGTAATGGATACTGAAAACTGAGCTTTGCCATCACAAGAATAAATTAAATTTTTAAATAAATTAAAATAGAAAACAGTTATTTTAAATAATAATAATATTTCACAAAATTACTATTTTTACTGTATTTTTGAGATTAGTGTTTTTTTTTTAAATCAGATTAGTGTTCATTAATTTGTGTGAAATTTTCAATTAACTATTCTTTAACATTTGGTCACCTATAATTGTGAATATTTAGTAACATCTTAGTTGTAGTACATGCTCAAGTAAATTTGAAAACAGCAGGTTTTGAGTGTCTGAATTCTTATTATAATTTTGTACAGTTTTATCAATTGTTTTAGCATTTGAACTTCTTGATGTGATATTGTTCAGCTTATTTTAAGTGTCCAAATCCCTTTCAGGACCACTGTATTATCCAACATCTGTTTATCTTTCTCATTAAAAGAGTTAGACATGTCAGAGTGTTTTCTGCACAGGTTCTGCAGCTATAAGAGCTGTAAGCTGTACTGTATAAGAGCAGGTGTGTGAAAAAGCAAACAGAGCCAAAGCAAAACACAGTGTTTCACACTAAAAGTTAAAAGTGATTAAATTCCAAAAGAAAAAAAACACTGTACCCCATAAATATAGCACAAGTACAGACAATGTTGCTCTTTCTGTGAGTGTTTTGAGAACAGTGAGTGATAATTTTCTTGTCTTGGGATATTAGCCTTGTGGTTAACATCAGACATGTGTCTGATGTCTGACCTGCTGTCTCTAGCATTGTTATTGTGCTAATTGTTATCATGGTGATGTTAAATGGCATTTGACTGTTTTCAGTGTGCAAACACAGATTCCTTTGTCAAATAAGAGTTTTTAAAGCCAATGTGCAAAAGTCAGAACTTGAACTACAACACACACACACAGACGCTTGTCATTACACAACAGCATTTGTGCCGGACAAGGAGATTATAGCCTACAGCATGCCAACCTGCCGCACCCTCATTTAACTTACCGGCCGTCCAAACTCCAACTCGGAAAAGAATTTAAACCAAGGCTCGTTCTCTAAATCTATGTCATCTGGGTTTAAATCAAACGTCTGGAGCAAGAAGCAACATAGAATAGAGGTAAACAGAGAGGAAAAACAATGAGAGGAAAAGAGAGAAGCAGTCAGGGTTAGGACCAAAATATGCTGCAAGGCATGATGGGTAACGAACCCAAGATGATGATGTTGTGGGTCATCACATTTTCTCTCACACACACAAAATATGTAACCTCAAATCATAACGTTAATTAGGACTTGTATAGTCCACCCAAAAAAGAAAATTTTGTCTACATTTACCACATTTACCACATACCTACATTTACTACATTAACCTGTAGTGGACTTTATTTCTTCTGTGCAACTCAAAAGAAGATATTTTGAAGAATGTTGGTAACCAAACAGTTTTGGTTCCCATTGACTTCCATTTTACAGACAAAGATATAATGGAAGTCACTGGGAACAGAAACAGTTTCGTTGTCAACATTCCACAAAAGAAAGTCAGTCATTTGGAACTACATGACATGAGGGTGAGTAAATGATTACATTTTTTTTGGGTGGACTATCCCTTTAATAGGAGTTGTGCCTCTCAGTACAGTCCAGAAGGGGGAGACATCATGCTTCTTCCTTGCTTCTTTCTCTCTGAAGTCTCTTTCTCTCATCCTAGAGCTATGACTGCACATGCTGAGAAATCTGCCCACTCATTTTGCCACCTGGGACATCTCCCACTGCCACATCCACTGCATATGTGCTGAGGGCAGTGCTGTGATTCAGTCTCCTGACATTTCTGACCCATTATTCCCTGTGAAACGAGCTGCTGGCTACAACTGCGTCGCTTTGTCTGACACCCTTCCAGCTTTTTACATCTGCATTGCAAAACAAAAGTTCAGCTGCTCTCAAAGGAGAAAAAAAACACTGAGGAAAATCCTCAACTGAGCCATTTTGTTTGTGCCACTTTTTTAGACAAATACAGTAGAATGTGACATTATTAATGGGAGAATGGGATTAGGACATACTGTATTGCTGGAAAAATTCAAACCTACATCGTTCGCATGAATACCATGAGTTTATGTTTCAGGTTAACCACAACACTATAGCTCCAATTGATTGCTTTTAGTGCAAACCTTTACCAATATTTTACCTACTACATGAACTAATACAAAAAGAACACACACAAAAAAGCTTGTTACAGCACCGCATTGCTCATGATAAGCAAACTCATGGCTGATGGTCCATTATTTGGTCAAATGATCCATGAAACTGAGGGGAAAACCAAGTCTTAACACATGTCCCATCAGCAGGCTGGAAAACTGCAGTTTGACATTGTACTGAACAGTTAGGCCTGTGAGTGACACCTTTATAAAGGTAAATTCAAACACAAACAATGAAACAAACAATAAAATTGAAAGTTTTCATAAATTCGGGGTTGGTAAGAGTTTTTTATGTCTTTGAAAGAAGTCTATTATGATCATCAAGGCTGCATTTATTTGATCAAAAATATAGTACATTACAATTTAAAATAACTGCTATTTATTTTAATATAAAATGCAATTTTAATAGGAATAGGAGATTCAATTTTAAATTTAAAAACAAAAAAAAATGTTTTAAAAAATTCAAATAAAAAAATGATCTTTAGTAAAATTATAAATGTCTTTACTGACACTTTTGATCAATTTAATGCATCCTTGCGAAGTACTAATTTCTTGAAAAAAAAAAAAAAAAATTACTGACCCCAAACTTTTGAAAGGTAGTATACTGATGAGTGACAGGAAGGGAGAGAGGTGCACCAAAAATATACAGAAATTAAAAGAACATTTTACTGAAAACTCTAAATTGTCACATATGATCAGTTCACTCACTTATGCTTCAATCTAAATATTTCTTTCATACATAAAACAACATGTTGTAGAAAGATGTTTAGGATGTTCTTTTCCATAAAATGAAAGTGAATCATTTTAAACACAACAAAAAAGTTGACAAAAAAAAGCACCATAAAAGTTTCATTAAAGTTGTCATACGTGTTGCACTATATATGATGAATGATGTGTGCACTATATTTCAGTTTGTCTGAGGTCATGACAACTTTGTTTGAGCAACAGACTCAAATTTGTCATTATTTACTGAAATATGAAATGAATAAGTGATAAACATGTGAGAACCTGTGACATCTTCATAGAACCTGGTGGAAAGCATCTTTAAATGTCATTTGAATGTGTGTGTTTGTGTTCCACAGAAAAACTAAAGCCAGATCTGGAACAACGTGAGGGTGAGTACAGTAAATAATGACAGAATCTTCATTTTTGTGTGAACTACTTCTTTAAAACGTTCTTCAGTTTCTAGGACACAAATTTGGCTTTAAACAGAGCTAAAAATGATTTTCAAAAGGCAAGTCTCTGCTGACAGAGCAATTTAATCCAGGACAAGGCCTAATCCATTTAGAAGACTGACCCTGTATATTTGATTTTGTGATTAAATAGACTGGAACAGCAATGAATTATTCTAAAATGGAGAACCCAAGAACAGAATTTCCTTTAGACCTTAGCAACTTGGAGTTCATGTTATGTGAGGATTTTTTTATGCCAGTTTAAATTAAATTAATGCACAACAATCAATTAATACAATGATTTAATTAAATATGATCACTCACAGGTCTTTCTTGCTCAAGGATGGAGGATTTTCCAGGCTCATACTCAAAGATGCTCCGTGGTTCTGCCCGGTATTTACGTGTGTCCACTTTACGATCTGGAGGACCCCACTCATTTCTGCAGATAAGAATGAGAATAAGAACCAATCAGAGTTGTCGGCCGCCTTTGAAACGGAGCCAATAGCATGAGGTTAGGTGTCTTACGGGTCGTGTGAGAACTCTTTCTCTCTGTCCATGTCCCGCGAGCGGAGCTGAAGGAGAGACGGCATTGGAGGGGGTGGCGGGGGCACAGGTGACTGTGAGAGTTCCCGGTGGGCGGCACCGTCTGGCGAGTCTGAGGTATTTCTAGAGAGAGGCCGGTACGTGTGTGTTCGAGGGGGTGGATGGGCATGGACAGGAGGGTAGTTGTCTAAGAAAGAGGCACGAATATCACAGTAATATGACAGATCAAAACATATGTAGAGTGACTACATTACAGGAAAACTTAAAATATATTAATATACAGTACTATTCAAAAGTTTGGAGGCAGATTTTTTAATGTTTTTAAAATAAGTCTCTTATGCTAACCCAAGCTTCATGATCAAAAATATAGTAAAAAAAAAAGTACAATGCTGGGTTAAAAAACAACCCAAGTTGGGTTGAAAATGGACAAACCCAGCAGTTGGGTTAAATGTTTGCCCAACCTGCTGGGTAGTTTTATTTAACACAACTATTGTTTAATGACTGTATTGCTTGCTTAAAATGAACCCAAAGTATGTTGGAAATGAACATTTATTAATATGTTTAATAAATGAACATTTATTAAAACGTTTAATGAATAATAATTAAACAATAAACATTTATTAAATTGCTTATTAATAAATGTTCACCTTTTGATTATTATTGTTGCCTCTAGTAATTATGTGTCTGATTTGTAATTTTCAACCTATTTTGGTTTCATTTTAAGCCATGCAGCCATATAGTAATTTTTTTAAAATAGTTGGGTTAAATAAAACTGCCCAGCAAGTTGGGCAAACATTTAACCCAACCGCTGGATTAAAACAACCCAGTCGTTTGGTTTGTCCATTTTCAACCCAACTTGGTTTGTTTTTAACCCAGCATTTTTTTTTATGTAGAATTGTGAAATATGAATACAATTCAAATGACCTGTTTTCTATTTTAATATATTTTAAAATGTAATTTATTCTTGTCATGTAAAGCTTAATTTTCAGCAGCCATTACTCCAGTCTTCAGTGTCACATCAGAAATCATTTTAATATTATGATTTGGTGCTCAAGAAACATTACTTATTATTAATGTTGAAAAAAGTTGTGCCACTTAATATTTTGTGGAAACTGCAATACATTTTTTCAGGATTCTTTAATGAAGTTCAGTTCAAAAGCAAATAAATATTTTGTGACATTAAATGTTTTTACTGACAATTTTGATCAATTTAATGCATTCTTGGCTGAATAAAAGTAATAACTTCTTTCAAAAAAGGGGTTTATTTTAAAGAACTATCAGCAAATATCACAAAATAACATTTTAATTTATATATACATATATATATATATATATATATATAAAACATGATTGT
>RJVU01075617.1:4130193-4151634 GCA_003731715.1 Anabarilius grahami
TTACTCCATTTTTTTGTTAATGTATGTAGATATGTATATGCATATAGAAATATTATAACATCTAAATAGTTATATTGTACAATTTAATGCAAAAAACCCTAAAAACTAAAAACACTTCTTATACACAATGCAGAAACACAGACAGATGATTAAAAGATGACTTTTATCACACTATTACACAGTGTTAGATTTTAAGCAAGCAGATTGAAGATGGAAGTTTCTATCAGCTCTTCAGATTTCACAGAACTTACCGTTGTTTATGACAGTATATGTTGCATTATATGTGTCTGCATAGTCATCATCTGTTAAAAATGGCATTAAACAGAAATAAAAATCAAAAATGTCTACAAATGTGTTTGTCAATTTAAATGAATACTTCAGGATATTTTCTGTTATCCTCCCACTCACTCCATCATACACACCTGCTTTATGAACCATGTGGATCTGTTTGAACATGGTCTTGTACCAGTCCTTGGGTCTGTCCACAGTCTAAACAGAAGCACAAACACACACACACACACACACACACACACAGAAACAAGCAGCCTTGTCAGTTTGTTGGTTAGACGGACAAAAGCTAACAGCATTTGTCATTACCTGACAACCAACAAAATCACCAGAGCACAGAGAGAGAAACAGACAGGGAGTATCATAGTAACCTGCCAGCAAAGAGCCAGGAATGTTCTCTTCTGCTCACAAACACTCACATTCACAGACAGTCTAAACTGCTGAGAGCTCAAAAGCATTCCTCTAACCACAATAAGAGGATCAAATGTCAAAACAACTCAAACACAAATCAAGAAAAATGCCCTCAAAACAGATCATTAACAGCTAATCTGTTGTTTTAAAATGATCAGTGACATTCAACAGATGTCATACTGTTTAAAGTCACCATTAAAACAAAATGGGACAATTTTTATTTTTTTAATGGAATATTGCAGTATTTATTATAAATTATTTATTATTTATTATAAATTATTTATCCATGCATCTTTCTTTCTTTCTTTTGAATTTTATCTTTAATCAAAATAACCTCTCTCTTGCAGCAACATCTCTTCTCTGATGATGTGTCTACTGGAATGGTGGGGACAACCTGTCACTCATATAAGATTGTAGGAACAGCAAACTACAATGATCCAACGATCCAATCAATTCCTGATGGACAAAATCAGGTCCCACCCAACATTTTTCAGTCGGATATAGTACGTCACAATAGGGAAGAAAAGACTATAGCAACTTCCGTTTCATGCAACTTTCAAAAAGAGGATGAGTGTTTGGTTTTGTTCCGTTACACCGGATCCTAACCAGATGCGCCATGATACAGTCAGGTTGCAAAAAGGAGAGTTGAGGCAGGATCTACTTGCAGCAGTCGTGTTTATTACCAATATTATCAAAACAACAAACACGCAGGAGCACAAGCGAAACAGGAGAACAGCAACCAACATAACACAAACAAGAACGGACAAAGATCAACTAACTGAGGGCTATTTATACTACTAAGGCTATGTTCACACGTCATTTCCAATTCGATTATTTGTGTATCTAATTGGAATCTGATCTTAACTATTGACTGTCCACACTATGTATCGCAACTGTTCAAATCTGATTTGTGTGTCCCATGGTGATGTTTCTTATTCCAGAGTATCTGCATTTGTTTCTATGACATTGGCAATGCGTTGGCAATGTGGAGGGTTTTGCAATACAGATGTTGTCTTATTTACAGCATGATAATGTGTAGCCGCCACACTAGACTACTGCGTCTTCTGGGGCTGCGGCAGAAATGTAGGAGGCTGGTTAATGTGTGGCTTTATTCCGTGCTGTCATCTCCGCCGGTCTAAAAACATTTCTCCATTGTATTGTAATTTTCTACTTGACCGGCTCAACAACACAACCTTGTTTGTGTAGTGACTTTCAGCATGTTTCCTATAACAACATCTGACATGTTTACATTTTACGTGGCTGTTGAAAAAAAACAGCATATGCTGGTTAGGTATGTTTTGAAGCATGGCAGCTGGTTTGAGCTGGTTTATGCTGGTCCTTAGTTGGTCCTTAGCTGGTCATGATTTGTTTTAATCTGGTCAAGTGCTGGTCCTAAGCTGGTCCTAAGCAACTAGCTCCAGCTCAGGACCAGTTTATAACCAGCTCAGGACCACTGCAGAAGCAGAAAGTGTTGCAGAAAATGAGAATATAACGGAGACATGTTTTGAAACCGGCGGAGACAGCATGGAATAAAACCGCACATACCAGCCTCCTATGTTTCTGCTGCTGCCTCATAAAATGCAGTAGTCCAGCGTGGAGGCTACACATTGTCATGTTGTAAATAAGACAACATCTGTATTGCAAACCCCTCCATGTTGCAGTTGTTGTTGTTTTTGCCGTATGCCTACCAATGCAACGTAATTGCCATAGAAACAAATGCAGATATTCCAGAAAACGAAAGCATGGCATGGACACAAAAATCGGATCTGAACAGTTGTGATACACAATGTGGACGTCAATAATTGTAGATCAGATTTTAATCAGAGACACAAATAATCAGATTTGGACTGAAAGTGTGAACATGTCCTAAGAAGTACAAACTAAACAGAAACCTCACGTGACATTAATAATCTTTATATTAATTATTGCTTTTTAAAAAAAAATTAAAATGTAGTTTGTAATTTTTGTAAGTTCCCTTAAAAATGCCTGGATATCACTCACCGTACGGATAGCGATAGGAATGCCTGACTCATCCACTGGTCCGATACCTTCGTAATGGGGAGCTTTTATGACAGACACCTTCTTCTCTTCCTCTGAGAAACGAGCGATGGGCACAGAGCTACTGACCACTGTCTGACCAGAGACAACAGTCTCTCTCTTGACCGTTTCTGAACCCTCTGAGAGAGAGAGAGAGAGAGAGAGAGAAAGAGAGAGAGAGAGAGAGGGGCGGAGGAGGTTGGAAACAGATAAAAAAAAACTTCTGTGCAATTTTTTTCTGTCATTGACAGTTGCTTCTTGTCAAATTGTATAAGACCCCGGTGAGATCCTGGGTAACAGCAGAAGCAGACAGTGCAACAACCTAGTGTTAACTTTTTTAACTGAAAGTCTCTCCCTCTCTGTCACTCTCTCTCTCACACATATAATTGATTGCTGTGCTGCTATTGGCTCTTCATTAGACTGCTTACATAGATACAGTCACAGCGAAGGACTCAAAATTTGTTACTGTCAGGATTTTGTCTGAGGCTAAGATTCATCATAAAGGCAATTAATTGGTTGACCATGCGCATGTCAGACTAAGCAATCAAAGACTGCCTTCAGCAAAATAAATCTATGATGTTCCCAAAAAATGTCAAACTCATGGCAAATATCACACCGTGTCCGGCCAAAAAAAAATATATATATGCAGTACAGTGACAGAAATTGGGAATATAAACTAATAGTGTGTCTGAGCTTGACGGTCACAGTCAAATCTAATCAAATCTAATCGAGCAGGAACACTGACATGGTACAAGCTCTCACTCTGACTAAGCACCCTGAACTATGAAACTCATATGACACAGCATAAATGAGACAGCTACATTTATTCCTTCACATCTATGCAGGTTTGCAGTAGCAAAAAGACAATGACATGAGGAAAACTACAGCAAACTATTTGTCAGCATCTTTCTTTAAACCACTACAACAATTGTATGAATTTGCCATCCTAAGCAAATCCCCACCAAAGAGTCAGAGCTTTGCCTCTCCTCAGTTTCCCTTTGTTCGGGTATTGATTGCTCCGGTCTAGCCTAATGGATGCAAATGCATCATATCCTGAGGACCGGATTGCACCGCTAACTGCCAATACCGGCATCCACTAACAAGAACTGTGCGTTACAAAACCATTATTTCAGAGTGCCAAAACTAGGAGTCAATCAATAGAAGGACAAAAAGACAATCGAGGAAAGCCTAGGTTCATAAAAGATTTACTGCGTCTGAATATGTCCAACATAGTATTCGAAAAACAGAATGCCCAAAGAGTAGTATGTCAGAATTTATTCAGTAGTATTTGAAAAATAGTAGGTAAAAGTACCCAGATAATCTACTACTTCTGCCAAGATTCTGGAGTACACATTTAATGGTCACTTTACTATGATATGAAGCCACGGCAGAGGAGTTATGAATAGAGTGCAACAGTTGGATTCTGAAATTAAAAACGTAAATTTTGTCCATATGGAAAATTCCACCAATCATAGAGCCCTTTCTCATGAAGCACCACAAATGATGTAATCGAGTCATGCTGTCAAAATACTTAAATATTTGTATATACAGTATATGAACATTTTGTATATATACTGTATGCAAACTTAATACCCACACACCTTCCACTATTCTCTTCCTTTTCCCCCCTTAGGGAGAACGAGGTCTCCAAAGTTCCAACCTGTCCCTTAGACCCAATCCCCTCCGACCTACTACAGGAGATCTCTCCAACATTGCTACCTGCTCTCACTCACTTCCTCAACACATCCCTATCTATCTACTGGAAAATTTCCCACCACATTCAAGCAGGCTTGGGTAACTTCACTCCTCAAAAAGCCAACACTTAACCTCTCTCTTCTGCCTTTTCTGTCTAAAACGCTTGAAAGAGTGGTGTTCGGTCAGCTCTCAGCTTTTCTTTCACAGAACAACCTACTTGAGGACAACCAGTCTGGCTTCAAAAGTGGAAACGTCTTTTAAGAGGCAGCTGTAGACATCCTCTTCTAGTCTAAGTAGCCGGTTCTTGCCTAAATAAGCAATGTTGTGCCGACAGTCAAAACTTTGCCCAGCGATACTAGCTGGAGGTCTGGGTGGGGCTTTCCACTTACCTGAACTACGACCCTGCTGGATCTTTACCAGGCCTGGACTGAGGGTTGGGGGTGGAGGGGGGTACACAGGTGGAGAGAAGGGCCTCTGAGACTGAGAGCTTCCATTCACTGCCATCTGACCCTGGGCAACATAAGAGATGAAACTGTGGGTAATGTAATTTATAGAGTCACTTTAAGTCAAATAAGTATGAGTGGGTGAAAGCTATGGGACAAAAAGAAGTTAGAAGAATGAGAAATGCAAGACATGAGAGTACACATCAAAAGACAATAAAAAAAACAGATACTGTACAACAAATGCATCTGAGAGATGTCATTAATGAGGTTGGTGCTTCTGTAGTAACATGAAAGAAATTACGGACGACAAATGCAGAGGTAACTGAAAAACTGTTAGACCACATAACAATAAACACACATTAAAAGGACCTATAGTAGAAAATGAGTGCAGGACAATCTATGTAAAAAAGGAATATGGTTCCATTATAAACTCATATTCCAATGATGTTCGAGTCTTCAGTCAACGGTGACAATATAAAGATGAGAATGATGTTAATCTCAAACAAACATCATGAAAGGTCACATGGAGAATCTGAGGTCATCATAGGAACCTTAAAGTCAACATGAAATTAAAATGTACCTTATTTCTATTTTAAGTCAACATGAAATTTAAATTTCTCCTTTCTTTAAACATATTCCTATAAAATTTATCAGTGCACATTACTCCAAAGAAAAAAGTTTGTAATCTTTAAAAAAAAAATTAATATTTGATATTGTTAGGTAAATGCAACATTGCATATAAGAATCTTCTTTCAACACCACCAAAAACCCCAATTTTCTTCCTCAACTACAAACTTACATTTATGACTGACTCCACTCTGCCAAGGATTCTCACTTGTCTACAGTTTTTACATTCTGTTTCATTTTAAAGCATGTCACATTACGCATGCATGTTGAAAAACTGCGTACATAGAACAAAGTGAAAACCAAAGCAGCCACCTGCTGTAAGCTGACACAAAGCATGTGACTCAAAGTTAGACATTCAATAGCGCTGAAAGACTAGTGAGGACATACAAACACGAGTAGATTCAAACAAACGTGACAGCAGACTGAGGTGAGGTGCGCCAGTCGAGCGTGATAGTTACGTTAGTGCCTGTGGCAGCTGACGGGGCGGTAGGAAGCTCGTCAGGAGCATTGGAGGTGTGGCTGAGTGTGGGGGATGGGGTGGGCGTGGCCGTGGCGGAGGAGTCCATGCCGCAGATCTGCAGCTCCTCCAGCCCGGCCGTGGATGATGAATAATGACTCAGCGCAGACACGGTTACCGGTGACTCAGCAGGTGAGGCCGTTATTAGCCCCGAATGTTCCAAAGGGGCGTAGGGTGTTGGCGAGAGGACTTTGGGCAATAGCCCCGACAGGAAGTCGGGGGAATCCTGACTCGCCCGGCTATATGGTGATCGACGAGCTGATGGGTCTGGGGAGGAGGGTCCAGAAGAGAGTGTTCCAGTGCCCCCTCTTACAGGGGAAAACTCACGCTGATGGAGGTGGGTGGGAATAAAAGGGAAGGAAGACAAGAAATTAAAGTGAACACAAAACAAAGCCAGTGAGCAAGAAGTGATTGAAGCAAATGAACCATGTTGAGTGAAGAAGAACAGGTAAATCTGTGGGAAGAAATAAAAGGTTGGCTGGAAAAATAAAACGAAATGAGTAATTAGCAGTAAACACACACGCTCTTTCATCATGCCGTCTGTGTTTGTTCACTCTATCCCATCAGATGAGGGTCAATGGGTGCTGTTTACACAGTTAGTTTGAGAATAAGAGCTACACTACCGGTCAAAAGATTGGAATAAGATTTTTTAATGTTTCTTTTAAATTGTAATAATATTTTACAATATTGAAGCTTTGGTGACTTCTTTCAAAAACATTAAAAAAAATCTAAATTATTACAAACTTTTGACTGGTACAGCAAGTGTACATTATCACTGTAAATGAATGACAGTAATACCACCAAATTGCCGGCTGGTCTTGGTGGTACGACAGGGGCTCGCGTGGGGTCAGCGGGGTCCAATGCATTAGTCCTGGATTCAGTCTCAAGCCATGATTGGGTCACTGCTTGGGGTTCTGGACTGCGGGGAGCTAACTGGATGGAGAGAGAGGCTACATGTGTTTCAGAAGTGGCAGTGGGGTCTTGAGGTGGGGGAGCGGACATTCCTTTCAGCTTAGTTTTAGACTTAGGGTCAGTTTTAATCATATTCATCTTGTTAGGTGTTGCATTTAGATGGTCAGTTGTGAATTTCGAAGAAGACAATTTGCTCCCAAGAACCCGAGTGATAAAACTGTTAGCATTAGCCTGTTGGGACAAGGGGGGCTCCTCAAGGGGGGCTTCAGAGGTGCTCATGGAGGTTCGGGTGGTCTTAGAGTATGAGTATGAGGAGGTGGCGCTAGATTGGATAGTGTAAGAGCCTGTGGAAATGGCATCATCATTTTGTGGGGGAGAGAGGAAGGTGTCTGACAGTATTGCGAGGGAACTGTAAGATGGGGGGTTAGGGGTCATGTGATAGCTCTCTCTCCGAGGGGGCGGCAAGGGGACCTGACAGAAAAAAGGCCAATTCAAATATATAAAATCAGTTCAAATAGAGTAGATTTTCTCAGAGAAATTTCAGTTTGACTTCCTAAGGGGTCAAGAAAACACACTTGATATGAACCCTTGTCTAAACACCTATAAAAAGAAGTTGTCATGTTGGAAAACATGACCAATATTAAACTAAACAGTTGTGAAGCACAATAAAAAAAAATATATATAAACATATAACAGCAGTATGATCAAGAAATATATATACATAAATATGTACCGGTGTAGGAGATTTCTTATCCTGTAGGTTGGGTCTAACGCTGCGGAAGCCTTTAGCAGTCAAGGACGAGCTGCTGGCATCTCCATTCCTCAACCCCTCAGACACACTGCGTGAACGACAGGCATCTACACACAAATATATATATGAATCGCACACTTATCAAGAAATTAAGCATGCACTATTTATCTTGTTTAACATGTTCATTTTGTTATCATTTGCTATATCCAGCAAAGTAAACCATCAGAGTGAAGGGTGCTTGTGCCATTGTAGATGCTCAGTGTGATAAACTCCCAACTTTTAAGGTCTTCATTCTATATAATTTATAATCTTGTTACCTCATGGGAACCTAAAAAATGTCCCCACAAGGTCAAAATTTACTGGTATTATTATACTTGTGGTCCCCATAACATAGGGAATACCAGCACACACACACACACACACACACACATGCATGAAAACAAAAACACATACGCATCAACAAACACTTGCCTGAATCTGACGACTGGGAATCACTACCTGTGAGGAAAAAAAGATGTATTAATAATTAATATAAACATACAATTATTACAACTACGTAAGTGAGCTAACAATTTGGATGTGGATTTTGCACCAAAAATGAAGTTACTACTTATAACACTAATGACCACAGAAAACCAAGACAAATATGTGACAAAAGATACAAAGCATGCAGAAGAACCATGCCCATTCAAATTAAGGGGAAACATGGCCCAGTTAAAAAAAACAGTAAATAACAGTTTGTTATGTCCTATCTTGTTTATTGGAAAATGTGAGCCAGTCCTTGGTGCCCCCTCAAAAATTAGGTCCATGATGCCTGAAATCATCTAAATTGAGGATGGGCACAATATGGGAATGAAAAGAGAGATCCAAAATTACAGAGAACAGAATATTAAAGAGCAGAAGCTGTCACTGAACACAGAGAGAGCTAGAAAGACCACACAAAGTTTGAAACATACTCCTCTAACTCATTATGATGATTAAAACCACAGCACAACATACTCTTGAAGAATGGAAGAACAAAAAACATCTATTGCAAAATATACATGAACACATGCTGTGAGAATGACAGAGGTTTCAGCATTGTATGGGCTGTTACAAGTGAAGCTGAAGGGTATGGTCTCCATTTTGCAATTCAAAGTGACATCTGTTTTATTTCATCAAATCAGTATGTGCCTTAAACAATTCAACATTCAACACTGCAGTGGCAAGCAGCCTTTCAAAATTTAAAGATGTGTTGTCATATCCATGACAGGTCTTGACAGCATGTCACTTTTTCAGCAAACTCACTCAAGCAGCAGAAAATAACAACGAAATTTCTGGATCCTTATAACTATCAGCACAGAAAACTCGCAGCATGAGTCTATTTTTACATGATCGTACAACAACGAGGTGTAACAGAGAGTGTGTTTTTAAAAGGGTAAATAGTTTTATTAAAACCTGAACAGTGTCTACAGTACCATATAGTATTTAATACAGACTGAGTATTATTTTTAAATTAAGAAGGCGGTTACGTTCAATTGGAAAACCGTTACAGGACACCCTACGTTCAGAGAAAATGTGTCCTATGTCCAATAGTATCTCTTTTTCTTTTTTTTTTATTTCACTGGTATATCATAATTGTAAAAGTAGGCCTGTCAATCGACTAGAAAGTTCTGTCAAATTAACTTTAATCATGAATTGCTCTGATGGTAAGAAAATTCCATATTACAGACATTTACACTGTAAGAAAAAATACACCATATCTACTCAATAAAAATGAGGCAACAGATTACAAGCAATATTATTAATTAAATTTCACAAGGTTTGGTATTGAGTAAATATTAATTAAATGAGACCCTTAATAGTTATCCATTTAATATTAGTAGATTTGAATAGAAAACAGTACAGAATTAATTATAACCTAAACAAAAATATTGAGTTTATTTGAAAAAGATAAACTCCCTAATGTGTAAATAGTACTAATAAAAGTTAATTTAATTCTACATATTATAATTGAGTAATCATCATCTACACAAATTAATCTGCACACTGATTTGAATTTAATCAATGCAATGAATTAAATCTAAATATTCCTTTCTTATGAAAATTAAATTTTTTATTAACAATTAACTTTTGTGCTTTACACAGCAGTGTTAAATGAACTCTCCTGGGAGTACATGTGAGACCATACTCAAGAGAGTTAAAGTGTTAGAATATGAGTGTTAAATGAACACTGAAGCGACATCAAGAATCAGCCTGTGAATCTCAACGACGGTGACAAGCAACATATTCTGATCAACAGATCAACTCTGAACATTAGAAAACAAGCTACTAAAAAGTCCCATAAACAGAACAAAATAAAATATGAAAATAAAGGAAATTACTAAGACAATTCAGCTCATAATTTATTCATGCAGCAATGCATGATGGGAGCCATGGATGAATTTTGATTGGTGGCACCCAGAATGCACTGCAACATGGTTTATTATTCTCACCACTGACTGTTGAGATTCACAGACTGATTCTTGATGTCTGTGTGAGCCTAAGAGAANGCCCAGTGATAACAAAATACGTTTTCTTACCTAAAGTCAACCAGTTAAATTTTGCAAGATGAGCAATGTAGAAGAAAACGAACATTCACTGTCTGTAGCCTAATGTTACTCTCTTCAAATGTCTTGTAGGCCAGCTGCATAAAAAAGGCGCACTTTGACAGGAAGTGCTTTTCAATTAAAAATTGCCTGATTACATTAATTTGAATTCACTCAATATTCTCTCCATTTGGGATTAGGTAAATATAATGCTTAAGTTTTATTTAACTACAATGGGTAGATTTTATTCCAACCATTTTTATTTGAAATTTAATTAAATATTTGCCTCAAAATCATAAACACAATTATATTGAATACATTTTAACCAAAAACATTAATTCAAATCTACATGACCACAGAATCATTTCTTACAGTGTACATATGGATTAAGGGACACAATTAATTGCATTAACCTTTTTATTGTGTTATAATCATGCTTAATTAACATGTTAAATTGACAGGCTTAATTTAAAGATGTTGTCTCGCACAGGCCAGTGTTTTCTGTTCTTGTAACTCTGCTATGAATATACTTGTGGAATATTCAAAGTCAGAGTGAGTAAAACATTTTGGGGGGTGAACTATTCCTTTAAAATGTATATATATATATATACATATATATATGCAATATAGAAAAGCCTAAATCTATTGCCTCTGTTATCTTCTCCTGAGAGCCACAGAGTGAAACAGACAGACAAACTTAGAAAGACAAATGTGGAACAGAACAGATGTTGCGAACACATGCAAAACAAGTATGCATGCATATGCACACATAAACAGAACACTGGGGAGAAAACCCATCAAAATAACTTAGAAAGATGAAACAATGATATGCAGAAAGACATTCTAAAAACTCTATTTCAAAGATCTTGTCTGTTAGACAGCCCTGCTTCATTACTGATACCTGCAGCAGCGTACAGGTTGGGTGAGCTCTGGACCCTCTTCACAGGCCAGAGAGTGAGCGACAGGGATGCTCTTTTATGAGCACGGCCTCCGCTATCTGGAGTATGTTTGTTTGCACACGCACACGCAGAAGCATACATGCAAAACAAACAGAAAGCAAAGCACATGCATTGTAAATGCAGCATTATATTGCACCAAAAGATAATAGATAAAAAAGAAAAGATTTTTTAAAAAGTAAATACAATTAATTGATGTACAATATTGTTCAAAAGTTTGGGGTCATTTTAATACTTTTTTTTTTTTAAGAAATAATAATAAGAAATATTCCTTAAGCACCAAATCAGCACATTAGAATGGTTTGGACATTCTAACAGTTATTTTTAAATTGTAATAATATATTTATAAAATTACCTTTTTACAGTATTTTTCATCTAATACATGAAATTGATGAGCATAAAAGACTTATTTCAAAAGCATTAAAAAAATCTAACCAGCCCCAAATTTTAGAATGGTCATGTATTATACCAAATTAAAAGTTAGTCCTCCTTTACAGAACAGCACGTACATGTTAAGCTGTACAACTTGTACAACTGATTTGCAAAGCATTGTGGGAAAGCTGACAGATTCATTTAGATGTGTTAAACTTGAAGTGGTGCTCTGCAGACGATTGGTGTATGACTCACGAGATGTGCTCTCTAATGCTTTCGTCGTACTTTGATGTCATTCACCGACTGGTCTGCGCAGCACTGCTTCAAGTCGAACACACCTAATGACATTGTTTCCTAACCAGGCGTGAGATGTGAACACATTTGGGGCCAGATTTACTAACAGCTTGCACCAACGCAAACCCTCTTTTGACAGTAAAAAACTATTGTCGGAATTTACACGCAGTGCAAAATTAGCGCTGAAAAGGCATGGACTAAGTTGTTTTTGCAACTTAATTTGCACAAAATTAAAATAAACAAATTAAAATAAACAAAATTTATGGGAGGAGAGTATTTAAATCAGTTTTAGTTTTAGTTTATTTATCCCCTTAGGGAATGTAAGGTTGCAGCGAGCTCACACAGACATAATAAGAGTCACAATTGGCATACAAAATATCAATACATAATTCTATAAATTAATTTAATAAATAAGATTTGATAAGATACAGTAAAAAAAAAAAGAATCACGCAACGTGATTTAATAATGTCTGCGCTAGTCAATTTACTGGTATTTGCGCCATTATTTAACGCCCCAAAAAAGCATGTCTTAACCCATTTTGCGACATGGCTGCAATTGTTGCTGCTAGGAGGAGACACCGCAGGGAACAGAGAGCGTGTGGTAGAAGGGAGAAAATATTTTCCACTTGTATTAATTTCTTTGGAATGCCAGAGGAATATGTTATCCGTATATTACATGTAACAAGTTGCGCCTATGTTGCACCTGATGATCATCAGCTCTGCTTACTTGCGACCCAACGCTAATTGGTAGATTGCGTTGGTCATTATGTAAGTGATTTGACTGAGTCTGTGTTCTTTATTTTGCATGTCAGCAGTAGATCAAGCGCAAAACTCCCAGTGGCGCATTTGTGGAATTACGCTCTCACGCTAATTTGCCCTGTTTAGTAAATCTGGCCCTTGTAATACGGTAATGCAGTAATAATACTGGTCTGAAATCCTGCTCCCTATTTTCCAAACTGAGCAGTATACAACACAGCTTACTGTGTGATATATTATAGCATATCCCACAATGCAATGTGCTTGGCTTGACCTTTTATTTAAAATTTGAAGCAGAAGAACATACTGCACCTCATCTCTTCTTGACAAAATATCTTATTAGACTACCAAATGTTTTTGTACATTTTTACACAAAATCTGATTACAAATGAACAATAATGATGCGCTAATGTCAAAGATTATTATTCAGGTATTTTAATAACGGACGTACAGTACCTGTATTCATGATGATGATCTCCACTGATCTGTGTTCTGAAAAAGGACACTTTCACCTGTAAAACATATCAAACCATTTTTAATCTCAAAATCAATTCTTCTATATCTAAATAGATGCTAAAAGTAAATCTTATTTTGAAAAATGAATTAGCATGCTAATTTATTAGCATGATCTCTCTATATTGTTTAATGCCCATTACCGCGTGCTAATGTGCCTAAACTGTTTGGTGCCCATGTGTTTTTACCTAGCTGTTCTATGACTAGCACAGGTTATATTTATTCTGTGTGACAGATATAGAAGATATTCTGTTTTAAACATGTTTGATGTGTATCAAATGGAGACACAGACCTTAATATGGATCCATGACAGACAACAGCTAGAAACGGTGGCGTCGGTGTGTGCCCACATGTAGTAATACTCTGACTGACACCAGACAGTCTGGACACCAGGAATGCTCTTGCTATGCCTGCTATGTGTTAACTTTACAGTGCTACACAAATATTTCACTCTCTCTCATCACTATCAGTATTTGCAAATATGAGGTGTGGAATGTGTGTGGTGGGATAATCATAGCATTTGTATCTGTCTCATATGAATACTAAATAATGTTGCTCAACAGACATGTTAGCCCAGATAACAAAAGTTCACACAGCCAGTTCACACAGAACACATTTTTTGCGGTTAAAAAGCAGGTCAGTGGAATGGGGGAAAAATGCAAGGACAAGAGATTAATTATTTTAAAGTGGAACTTTCATCATGAGTGCCGCGTTTTTAGAATGCTGTGTTGTACAAAACACAGCAAAAGACATGAGGCGCAATGGTCAAAACGTCTGTCTAGCATGCGTTTACATAGAAAAACAATGAAAAAGTAGCACAGTGGAATGGAAAAGCGCATTCTGTGTGAACGGCCCCTAAGAATATTTTGCTAATATTCCCAACAAAGTTATGTTTGAATGTTCTCTGAATGTTTAAAGCGCATATTTGTAAAAAAAAAAAAAAAAAAAGAAAAAAAAAAAATTNAAAAAAAAAAAAAGAAGAAAAAAAAAAATTTCTTGGTTATGCATACATTAAGGAAACATTCCATTTTATCATGGGAATGTTTATCATTATGGGAATGTTTCAGGAAACATACAAAAGTAACAAGTATAACACTGAAAAAACATTAGATGAACGTTCAACTAAAATGTTTCAGGGAAAAAAAGGTTACAAATAATGTTTTCGTGCTTTTTAAGAACATTATTAAATACCAAAAAAACTTTGAAAGAACATTACTATGGAAGAACGTTTGTTCATACCTTTTAAAAGAACCTTGCCAGAATGTTATCCAAAATTCTGAGAATGTTCCCTGTTAGCGGGAACATGATAATGCAGACAGTAGCAGATAGAAATTATGTTGAGAAATTAATGTCACTCCACTTAAGAATAGCAGTCGAGGATTTCCAAACACACTCCTTACAATAACTGATAATGTGTCTCTCGTTCACTGAGGCTAACGGGGAGCAGACATAATGGAAAAGAGAGATAGAGAGCGCATAAGAGAGAGAGAGCATTTAAACATAAAAATAATATGCAGTTGTCAGATATCCCTTTGCCACTGACAGATTTATAACTTACCAAGAAAGATGTGTTACACTCAGGGAGTGAAAACGCTGTCAACACTATTTGTGTCTCAGTAACTGAAGCTATGGCATTCACTTAGTGGCTATATGTCCATTTTAATCGTCCCCTATACCTTGAAACTAATGCAGAAAGTAAAAGAACAGAAGGATTTTCATAACATGCTGCGTGAACCAGCTAATGGCGTGAAGTTTCTTCCCCGAATTGTTGGGCCTAAAATAAAGACACTAAAAGCACTTATAATAGTCTGTAGTGCTTCTTTAAAAAGAATGAGTCTCTGGGTTATCATGAAAAGGAAGCAAAACACAGACTATTTAAAGATCATCTACACTATCCAGACCAGTTTACTATTTTACTACCAAGTGTTATTTCCAAAACACTCTCATGGAAATTCATAACTATTTTTATATTTTAGTGAATTAGTAATGAATTCAAATTCATTTGTAAAATTACATTTGCGTTTTCGTACGATCTGTTTACACCCCACTGAAGGTTTGGTTTTTGGGGTTGTATGTTTTCATGTGACTTAAATTGTACAAATTCACAACCAAGTCACCAAAATGTAAAATATTTATGTTTTCTCATGAGATCGGGTTTCATAGTTCAAAAGACTCATGTTTTAGTAAAATGGACTCTGAATCAGTATAAACTGACAAACATATTGCACTCTGACCAATAAAATAAATTTTTCTTATTTTTCAACTCCTTCCCAGCATCCACCTGATTTTATTGTGGTGTATTTATAATTCCAACCTTTACACAATCTAATTCCTGATGGCTAAAATCAAGTCCTGTCCATCCAGCCTCAAAATGTTTTATTCTGATCCACAGCTGCAGCTTAGAGCACCTGATTAGTTACTGGCAATATTAGTGCAAAGCCCTCTGGGTGTACTTGAGTGTGACAAACATTCAATGCCATCTGCAGCTTGTGTTAAAGGGCAATTAAGCTGGCATTTCCGTTATGTAATAGACAAGCTGCCACGGCTGTGCACTTGCCCATGAATACTGTAATTCTCTATTGTTTGACAAGGCTCAGATGGAAGATATTTCAGATGGATTTGTGGAACAAATAGCCAGAATCAGCTCAGTAAAAATTTTGTCAGTAGCTTTGAGTGTTTGTTTGCAGTTTTCTTGAGATGACTTGCCATTTCCCAGCATATACATGCAGGCTATCACATTTCACCATTGGTTATTGGTAACACACACATTTATGGCCTCTTAAATTCTCTCTTCCACACACTCACACTGCCTTTGGAATGTCGGCACTATAGATCAGCATACAGTGACAGGACAGTACATGGATAATGTTTCAATGGGCAGACTGGAGGGATCACAACAGCTGTATACGCACACAAGCATATGATGAAATATACACTACTGTTCAACAGTTAGGGGTCAGTAAGATTTTTCGATGTCTTTGAAAGAAGTCACATAGGACCTTGATCCTTTAGAAAAAATTATAATATGCTGATTTGGTGCTCAATTACCATCATTTATTATTGGTACACAATTATTAATAATGGTTCTTATTATTAACAATGTTGAAAAGAGTTAATAATTGTAATATTTTTGTGGTAACCGTGATAAATTTTTATAGGATTCTTTGATGAATTGAAAGTTCAAAACAACAGCATTTATTTTAAATAGATTTTTTTGTAACATTATAAATGTCTTTACTGTTAGTTTTGACCAATTTTATACATTCTTGCTGAATAAAAGTATTAATTTATTTCAATAAATAAATAAAATCCTACAGACCCCAAACTTTTGTCCGGTAATGTATATTTTTCCAAGTCTAATTCTGAAGAGTTACATAAAGCAGTGTTGTCAAAAACTCTTGTATGATCCAATTCTCTAGGGAAAAGTAAAGTATAGAAAGCAATATGACAAGTTAGAAAATGCAATCTTAAACCGTGAAATCCATAATAAATTTCTGGCATGCTTCTCAAATACATGCTCGTAACTGCAGTAAACTGATCTGACAGCTGATGAGAACATCAATATGCACCACATGATAGAAAATATTTCACATTTGACACCACTACAGATTTATTTGCTATTTATACATTTACATAGATCAGTCTCTCCATTAAAGGGATAGTTTGTTCAAAAATGAAAATAATTAACTTGTGGCTTTCTGTATACATTTTTTTTTTTGCATTCATTTTTGGGTGAATTATTCCTTTAAGCCTCATGCATTTACAATGATTCATCATTATTTAAGAATATTTGGCAGCATTTGTAAGTATGTATAAGCACCTATTAATGCCCTGTAATTCTTAATAGAAACAGCTTCAGGACTGTTTTGTACTTAATCAAACATGGCCTGTATTGATGATATTTTCTTGAGAGGCACAGTAAAGAATGGCCCCTAATAAGCAGTGACATTTAATCATCTTTATATGACAGAACTGGTGGCAGAGAGCATGTCCGCGTAATAAGGTCATTTTTTATCCCGTATATATAACAGCCGTTGAGTTAAATGTAGAACGGTGATATATTACGAATCTGCTATGTCTACGAGTGAATGTGTGTGTGTGTCTTGTAAGCATAAATAAAATCACTCTAAATAGGCCACCATCGACCGTCAAAGAATTTGAATTGGAATATTTTTAAACCACCATGACAGATTTAAAGGGGCCAGAGAATTTAAGTCAGCTAAATAAATCAACTCTGCATAACTTGATGATAGAATCTACAAAACAGGGGAGGACAGCAATCAAACTTGAGCTGGAACAACAAAATGAATGTTGATGTTCAGCCAGATTAGCTATTCTATCTAAAACTAGTGGGAGTGAGAGGAGGAAGCTATAAGAGATTGTTTTGCTGTTGTGCGTGTGTGTTTGTGCCATTAGAGAGATGTGGAGGCCGTGTGGGTTTCTAAAGTTATACAAAAGTTGTCATTAGTGTACTATTGGATGCCTAAATGAATGTGTGTTTCTAAAACTTCTTTGTAGATCCTTTACGCTCCGTCCCTGCCCAAACCACAGACTCTCTGCCTCCCTCTGTCAGAGATGCTGATTCATTAGTGGCTTCAGCCGTAACGCCACAAACCACATTCCACTTCCTATTAGTCCAGTGAAGCGTCTGGCACAGTACACAACATGTAAACTATGCTAATGTTTCGAACTAAACCAGATTTTTCAACTGAGTTTATGCTTAAGCAGTGTTTTTTTATGAACACAATGCTAAATGCTAATAACATAATGCTAAATGCTAAAGGAAGGAACTTAAAAAGGAACTATTTATTCTTTTCTGCTAAAGGAAATTTCTATTCATCAAAAATATTCACGAAAAAAGGTTTCCACAAAAATATTAAGAAGCAGAACTGTTTTCAACATCGATAATAATTATATTATCAATAATAATATACTTTTAAGTGCACCAAATCAGCATACATAAACCAAATAATATCCTCCAAAGAATTATGGGAGAAGCTACCAAACAGGTGATCAAACAATGAATACAACTGACACTGTTTATTGTTTAATGAAGGTTTAGAGGCAGGAAATTAACAATGTGCCCATAATATTGTTGTGTACAGGGAACACTGCCCTATTGCCTACTTTACCAGATATACTTCATCGTGATTGAAATCGAGCCATCATCAAACAAACAATATGTTAGAGCAAATTGACAAAATGATTCTAGAAAGTACTCCTGTTGGCAGTACTCCAGTACTGCAGAGTGATTTATGATTTATGATTTATTTTCTTTTTTAAAGCGCAATGTGGTTTACGGTAGAATGCAGTAGATTATATTTATTGTATCATGTGGTTAACTATGTGACACAGGGCAATATGGTTACATGAGGAACTCAGAAAGCAATAACGCTGTGAAATAACACAGAGCTCCATCAGTCAAGTTTAATTCAGTTTGGTGCAGCCTCATATTATTTTAACCGTTATGATTGGAACATGATCCAGATTCCTGCAACTGTGACAGACATAGAAAAGCCTACACTGGTGAAAGCCACAACCACAAAGAGATTTTGCATGCATAAAAAAACCTTCATAAAACATATCACAGTCAGTCCACGTGTTATACTCATTTTAATGTAAGAAACATGCATTAATTGCAAAAAAAAATTAATAATAACTAAATTCAATTAATTCAATAATGTCTTGTTTAAAGGATTTTTACTGGAAAACAAGACAGAATACAGATGAAGTAAAGACTTTTTTGCAGTGCACTTACATGTAAAGGGAAGACCTTGAAAAAAATATGTGAAGGAGATAAGGTGACACTTTCTTTAAGGGAAAAGGTCATGACATGTCAGGGCCACTGTGGCAGGCACACTCGCAGACTGTCACCACTTAAGAGTATGTGTGTGCGCATGTGTATAAGTGTGTGTGTGTGTGTGTGTGTGAATGCGTACGCTCCTATTTAAAGCTGTACAAGAAAAGAGCAGTAGATAAACCGCTTTAACTACCAGACTCACCTCTCTGTACAGTTTTCATTCTTTGATAAGTTTGGAACAGGCAGATATTTCTGGATGTAAGTTACATTACATTTATTTTCGCATTAAGTCAATTTTGCCGGTCACCAACCAAACACATACCACTTAAATACAAATTCAGTTCAATTCTGAGGGCAGTATCCTTCCATCAGAAGTCCATATATATCTGAACGCAGACATAGCATGTCTCGATTCCCACCAAACACAAGATCTATCCAAATAAGGAAGAATTCAGTTTGTTTCGTCTCGGAGCTAGCTTCTGAAACAGTGCCAAGATATTTGCTTGGTACATATTTTTTGGGATATTTGTCAAAGCCTCATATCTTAAAAACGTTGTGTCAGGAGTTGCAAAAAGGAGTTTGAGGAGACTCTGGGTGGTTAAATACCAGCTGCTGTTGCTGGGTCCAGATTGCTCTCTTGGTTTCCCAACTGACCACAGATATTCTAGTTAACTGCAACCAGGCACTTCTGTTTCCCTGGAGCTTTACCCTTATGATCTCCAAAACAAAACAAGACCATAAAGGCTAATGAAACACTGCTGGTCCAAAAGAGTGTTTTCAGATAAATTAAATCCAAAATAATGATCTGCTACAGTCTTTGTCCCTGCTGCTGTGTTAAACTAAATATGGGAATAGAATAACCATTTAAAGTTGTGATTTACATTCTTTTTACAACAGTAAAGTTACTTTTAGGTGCAGTGCAAATCCGAATTTCTAAAAGTCAAGTGAGCAATTTCCAAATTCTCATCAGTGCACAATGTTCCAAATGGACAATATACAATTTACTCTACTTTTGAAACCTGAATTTTCCTCTCCAATTCCATTCTAGAACTTTTCAAAATTCAACCAATTCCTGATACAATCAAGTTACGTCCTACATTTTTTGATATGGAATATCCTGTTTCACTCCTAAATGTGTTAGATTACAAAAGCAAAATGGGTGTAAAGGCCACTTTATGTTAAAGATAGTCAAATTAACATAATGCATGTCTTTGATTGGCTCGGATGTTATTCATCCAATCTGATTTTAGATCTGAAATCTGTTACAGAATAGAATAGAATAGAATAGAATAGAATAGAATAGAATAGAATAAATCTGCTCAGTGTTTCATAGTATTTTCTACTTCCTTGCATGCACACTCAAAACATGGCAGGGACTCTTGAAGCCACTGTACTGTAGGGTGATTATGTAATTCAGCATCTCTTCAGAGCATGTAAGGCCTGATGACATATTCATCATGATAACCTGTTACTCTTCACAGAGTTGACAAAATATTCATGCCTAGGGTAAAAAAGGGATGATTTGAGGAAAAGGGAAAGCTTGAGCTTGGGGACAACAAAAGCATGTCAGACAGAGAAACAGGAGACAAATAAACAAGTACTAGCCCTGAGCTTTGGAAAATCTAATTTGGTGAAATGAAAAATTTGCTAAATTTAATTATGCAGTAGAGGAAAAGGAATTAATATATTTTAGCAGAATATGAAGAGGATGAAAACAGGGAAAGGGAGAGAGAGAGAGAGAGAGAGAAGGGTGATTAACCAAAAGAAACCACAAGGACAGAGAAATTAGAAATTCAGTGAGAGCCTGTGGCATGCAGTATTATGTAAGATGAATGAGTTCCTTCGGTGTACGATATTAACAAAGACCAATTCCTTACACATATACACACCACAGCGTAAACTTCATTAGGGCTCAGTGCTAATTGCACTAATTGCTGTGGTTTGTGTGCACCATGAAAGACAATAAGAGTTTGGCTCATGAAAGGAACATGAACAATATCTCTTTTATTCATACACGCACAGGATGGGTTTTGTGGTATGATTTATAAGTTGTTTTCTAATGGGGACAGAAATTTTGTCCCGACAGCATCAAAAATTTCAGGTTTACTATCCTTATGGGGAAAGGTTATACTATCCTTATTCCCCACAATGTAGGGAATACCTGGACCACAGACACACACACACACACACACACACACACACACACACACACACGTTTGTTTTTGTGAATTGCGGGGACATTCCATAGGCGTAATGGTTTTTATACTGTACAAACTGTATTTTCTATCCCCCTACACTACCCCTACCCCAAAACCTAACCATCACAGGAAACTGTGCACACTTTTACTTTCATTCTGTATGATTTATAAGCCTTTTGAAAAGTGGGGACATGGGTAATGTACTCATAAGTCACCTCTTTTTGTAATACATATGTCATACCCATGTCATTATACACATTTGTGTCCTGATATGTCACAAAAATGCCCCCCCCCCCACACCCAC